>OZ012659.1:87058673-87484934 GCA_963942545.1 Oxycera nigricornis
TCACATCATGTCGGACACTAGGAGTCACATTAAAGGCTAATATTCTCGAGTCATAATTCGAAATTCTATTAAAACTTACAAACGAAATTTGTCCATCACTAATTTGATTTGCTTCAGGCTAATAATTAGGTAATATTACTTTGCTGGCATTTTAATTCGCTTGCATTTAGAATTTTTTGCAGTAGCAACAAGAGTTGTCAAGAAACTTCTCAGCTCAGTTTTTGTTATTAGAATTAAAGTAAAATTTGGCTCGATTATAATTTGCGAGAATGTTTAATATTCTTGTTTTAATTGTGCAAAACACATTGAAAAGTATGATGCGAAACATAGTCTAATGGATTCGTTAAGTATTCGACCAAAAGTGTAAAATGTTTAGGATTAGCCATTTCTCAGCTTTAGTCATTACTATAGTCTCATGTTCTGAGTGAGAAAACGCAAACATATACGAGTAGATCAAACAATTTTCCCAGGTATTAAACTGAAAAAAGGTATTCATCGCCTTGGTTGCCAATCATGTTCAATTTTGTGATTGAATTAGTTATAACAGTGGGAAGTAGCCACAACCTCCCTTGCGAAATTGAAACTAACTTTATCCATTTATCATTTCTTGTTGCCGGTGAAATGTGAAACTCATAAATGTGCCTCACTCAGCTCTCGTAAATGTTTTAGTGCTGGAATGACCTAAAACACTTTGTGTTTCATAAAAGCTCATCAATGTCCTGGAACGTATTAAAGCAGCAAAAAAAGAAGTTGCAAAAATGAATCATTTGCTTCAAGGACATATTCTTTATGCACAGTTCTCACTAAACTTAAACCAAGGATACAAATAAAATATTTAGAGTTCTTTTAGCACTCATAAGTATGTTGAAAATTGAAATTGAAATGAGTTAAATGCCGCACTGAATGCTGCAAGTCTTGTTGACAGGGGGACTAACGTCTTTGAAAAATCACTCCATAGAGTATGCCAGGTATTTTACTAAAGCGAGCTTTTCGACCTACTTTTCTTGAAGTGATGCGTAATTACACGTGAAATAGCTAGGGGCTGAATTTGCTGTACTTGAAAAAATGTTAAATGTAGGAAACACGAAATTATTGAGAAAAATTAGGTTTTTATATTTTCAGACTACAAAACATAAGAGTCAAGGGAAAACACCACAAAAATGTGTGGTTTCAAAGCAAGCTGAAACTAACAACTTACTTGACTTAAATTAAATGCTTCTCAATTCTCAAAAATGTTTCAGTAGTTGAGGTTAACAATTGAAGACAATTTTATGAAATATAAGTTATTACACAAGCTTCAATGGCGAAATGAAAAGTAGACATAAAAGAAGCTAGACATCGTACAGCAGAGTGAGTGCAGATTTTGATACTTTTGAAATAAATTGATTCGTAGGCAAGCTGTTTCAACGACTTGTAGTTTATGTTCAATTTTTGGGACTTTAGCTTACATTGTACTCCCTTTGTTTATTTGAAATCTTTCGATCGATTTTGGAAGTAATTCTACTAAACCCATTCTTCTTTCGAATTTCAAAGTCGTTCCCGGGTGGGATCATGCATGGTTAAGAAGACTCGTCGAGCTCCGACGTTGATTCAAATGTGTTAAATATGCCCACACCAGGAAATACTGTCAAGGTCCTGAGCGCCGTGCAAACTGTTAAAGGTGACATTTAATCGGATATTGCACAAAGTTTGTTTATTTATCTATTATTACTCACTTAAAAGGCTAGACTAGTTACAAAGTGAGAAACATATAAAATAGAAAAGAAAATGAAAATGAAAACAAAAGTGCATAGAAATAAAGTTATTCAACTTGTTAATGGAAATAAAAAGTTATAAGAAAGTAGTAGAACGAATTGTATATGTATATGAAAACCGCCGCCATTATCTTTGTTTTAAATATAAGGAACAAAGGGGGAATGGATCAAGTTCCAAGTTATTATGAATACATTGGAACCAAAGCATTGGCGCATAAAAGTACAGGTTAGTGTACACAAACTCAATATCAACAAGCCGTGAGGTGCGACCCATGAGGCCCACACGGTCAACTTCGCAGTAATATCTAAAAATATATTAAAAATATTAAACACAATAATAATTATGGAAATACTACTACTTCAAATAATAAAAATGTACTTCTCGTAAAAGTTATTGGAATGATCCAATATTAATCATAACATCTACGCGAGCGTCAATTGATTACGTAAGGATTTTGGTGCATTGGTTTGATTGATTATTCACGTGGATCAATCGGAGGCGGGAGAGGTTACAAAGCAGTTTTATCATTAAAGTTAAAACATGGTGCTGTGAAGACGATTAAAAATCTGCTCAAATTTTGCAAATATTAATAAACTTTGATTGACTTTACAACAATGTTTTTAGAATAAGAGATTTAAGGTACTATGATTCGAATGAACTCTTTTTACATGGTGACTTTGAATGATTTTTTATTTTTAATTTAATTTTTTTTTGTAATCATGAGAAAAGTTATTGCTGGTTTCTCTACAAAAATTGATAAAATTTTATAAATTCTACAAACATTTATTATTACGATGTCCAAATCAGGTAAAAAAGGAATTTTTTAAGAAAAAAACACTTCTTTTCCAATTTTTTTCAATAAATTAAAAAAAACGCTTTAACGAATTTTTTAACATATAAAAACATCATTAAAATGATAATACGCGTCGATTGACACCTTAATGATGGAAATATTATATTTAGTTCTCGAGATATAATGAATGACGTAAATGACCTTGAACGTTTAATGATTTTTTATTTTTTATTTAATTTTTTTGTAATCATGAAAAAAACTTTTGCTGGTTTTTTCATAAGAACTATTTGGAGTATGTAAATTATATAAACATTGATTACTTAGGTTTAAAAATCAGGTTAAAAATTTTGAGTTTTTGAAAAAAACCCTAATTTTTTGCACTTTGTTTTAAAGAATTAAAAAACGGTTCCAAGAATTTTTTAAAAAATTTGGTCAAATCACATAAATGTTAATACGCGTCGATTGACACCTTAAGCAAGCAAATCGTACGTTTGGTTCGCGAGGTATAACGCATGACAGAAATGACCTTCAAACGGGCAAAACAGCAACCCCCCCCCCCCGAACGAAGTGTCCCAAAAACTAATCAGCTCTTAAGATTGCAAAGACGCTTCGATTGACACCTCAACGAACTCGATATGACTTTGTTTACGTGAGTTATGCTCGTAGAAAAAAGTGTCCCCGAACGTACATACGTACGTACGTACGTACGTACGTTCGTACGTACGTACATACACACACACACACATACATCTCCCTTTCTAAAAACACTTTATATATACTCTATAGACCTCAAAACGTAAAGAAATGTTGAAAATTTCAATTTCGATTTTCGAGGCGATTACAAGAACTTCCCATATACTGGGAAGTTAAAAATTGGGTTAGGTGCCACCCATAAGATCCACACGACTAACTTGCTAGTGGGGTGAATAAAGAAACAATGATTTGTTTTTATTATTATTTATTTTACAAGAATACCAAAATATTAACCGTACTAGCGTCACTGGTGCTATTCTACCAAACCTGATAATATGATATCAGTTTTAGAAAAATGTGTGTGCTCCTGATGAGTCACAATGTAATAAAATTTTAATAAAATTAAACAGTTGATTTTTTTGACTTTATCACGACGCGTTTCGATCCTTAGATCATCTTCAGGTTAAATACAATTTACAAATATTTTCTGGTTTCATTTTTGAATAATTATTGACTGAAGAAGTGGCGATTGGAAGGGAAGAGTAATTTCATTCAGCCGGTTTTCCTTTCTCTTTGTGGCCTGCTTAATCTCAAGGCATTCCAGTTAGTTCAACTATTTCCCCTTGCTCATTATATGGAAGATATTAAAATTGTTCATACTGAAATTATGACCTGTATCTAAAATGTGTTGGTCTATCCCAAAATTTGGATTTACTTCGCTGGTTGCTTTGATGTGCTCATTGTACCTAATTTTAAAGCTCCTTCCTGTTTGTCCTATTTAAGCTGCACCGCAATCATCACAGGTTGCACGATACACTCCTGAATTGGAAAGGGGATCATTTTTGCTTTTGTTGTTGAAAAGTAACTGTTTTAAATCAATTCTAGTCGAATGAATGAAGTATACATCAGAATTATATTTTAAATATTTGGACAATTTATTATTGATGGGGACTACGTAATTTAACTTTCTCCAAGAATGAACATTACTATTTTTTATACTGGATTTATTAACTTCCCAGTATATGGGAAGTTCTTGTAATCGCCTCGAAAATCGAAATTGAAATTTTCAACTTTTCTTTACGTTTTGAGGTCTATAGAGTATATATAAAGTGTTTTTAGAAAGAAGTATGTATGTGTGTGTGTGTATGTGTGTACGTACGTACGTATGTGCGTTCGCAGGCAGTTTTTCTACGAGCATAACTCACGTAAACAAAGTCGTATCGACTTTGTTGAGGTGTCAATCGAAGCGTCTTTGCAATTTTAAGAGCTGATTAGTTTTTGGGAAACTTCGGTCAGGGGGGTTTGCTGTTTTCGCCCCTTGAAGGTCAACCATGTTATGCGCTATATCTCACGAACCAAACATGTGATTTTCATTATTAAGGTGTCAATCGACGCGTTTTAACATTGACATGATTCTATTGAATTTTTTAAAAAATTCTTGCAGCCGTTTTTTAATTTTTTTAAAAAAAGTGCAAAAAATTAGTTTTTTTTAAAAACATCAAATTTTTAACCTGATTTTCAAACCTAAGTAATCAATGTTTATATAATTTATATACTCCAAATAGTTTTTGTGAAAAAACCAGCAAAAGTTTTTTTCATGATTACGAAAAAAATTAAATAAAAAATAAAAAATCATTAAACGTTCAAGGTCATTTACGTCATTCATTATATCTCGAGAACCAAATATAGTCTTCCGATCATTAAGGTGTCAATTAACTCGTATTATCATTTTTATGATGTTTTTTTATTTTAAAAAAACCGTTAAAGCGTTTTTTTTATTTATTAAAAAAAAATTGGAAAAGTATTGTTTTTTTCACAAAAAAAAATCATTTTTAACCTGATTTGCACATCGTAATGATAAATGTTTGTAGAATTTATAAAATTTTATCAATTTTTGTAGAGAAACCAGCAAAAACTTTTCTCATGATTACAAAAAAATAAATAAAAAATATAAAATCATTCAAAGCCACCATGTAAAAAGGGTTCATTCGAATCATAATACTTTAAATCTCTTATTTTGAAGACATTGTTGTAAAGTCAATCAAAGTTTATTAATATTTGCAAAATTTGAGCAGATTTTCAATAGTCTTCACATCACCATGTTTTAACTTTAATTAAAAAAACTGCTTTGTAACCTGTCCCCCCTCCGATTGATCCGCGTGAATAATCAATCAAACCAATGCACCAAAATCCTTACGTAATCAATTGACGCTCGCGTAGATGTTACGATTAATATTAAGTCATTCCAATAACTTTTATGAGAGGTACATTTTTATTATTTGAAGTAGTATTATTTCCATAACTATTATTGTATTTAATATTTTTAATATCTACATATGTAGATATTACTGGGAAGTTGACCGTGTGGACCTCATGGGTCGCACCTCACGGCTTGTTTCTTTACTTATTTTCAATTTGCGTTTTTTTTTTGTTTAGAAGGCCTAAAATGAGTTGCTTGGGATATCCATTATTTTTGGCTATATTTTCAATGGTATAAAGCTTTTTCTCCAAATTTTCTTCGGAAAGTGGAATATTTTGAGCACGATTTATCATGAAGTGGAAGGAAGCTAGCTTAAAACGAATTATAAAGAATGAAAACATCTGAATAAGTATTTTTTGCACATATTTAATTCTAATTTTGATTTTTTTCCAGCCTTTTCATCCTTGATAAGAAACGGCTGGACCGATTCTGCTGAAAACCCAATCAGTTTCAAGATACGTAATTATGTGTCAAATGAAAATCAAGTCAATATCATATTTTTTCTCTAGATGATCGAGACGAAAAAAATTACTAACGAACATACGCACATACGTACATATAGTCACAGAGATCTCTCTAAAAACAACGGATTTGGATTCTAGAGACCTTAAAACGTGTAGATATGACAAAATTTGGGATTCGCAAAACCGGCCTCATTATAAAAACCTCCAACTGGGAAGTTAAAAAAGCCGTTTGATCGGATTGTAAAATGAGCTCAGCAAAACAAGAGAGGAGAGAAATGGGTCTACAGTTTACAACCACCGAAGGATCACCGGATTTAACGATAGGAAAGACATTAGTTAATTTCCGAGAAAATTCCTAAAGAAAGACTTAGGTTAAAAATTAAAGCTAGCGAAGCACTTAAAGAAGAAGCAAGGTATTTAACTTAGGAATTTTGGAAACCATCTGGTTCATCGTCGAAGGAAATTCGGAAGTAAGGGAAAAGAAAGGCAGAGAAGCATACAAGTTATACATTTAACCAGGTGAAGAAGCTGTTGCCAAAAACTACGGACTAAGGGACGGAATTACTGGATTTAAGGGACATAAGACAAAAACACTAGTTACACTACTAAGCCAGCATGTTTGTATTATGCTCCGACAGACTCGGATAGACCGGGTTCTTATTGGCTTGCTATCAGATAAAAGGTGGAACGATATATAACTTCAACTGTCAATTTTTTCTGTCAAGAAGTCATCTGTACTATACATTGCTCGTTATTGCATTTTCAGCACAATGACACGGTGGTAAGGGTGCTATTGAATTTGAAGAAGGTCTGGAATGCAGTCTCGACACTTGCTAAAATTGTGCTGCTTTTGAAAACGCAACAGGGTTGTTTCGACATCTGATGATGTATTGGCATGGCCGAAAACATTCAGTTTAAGTTACGTGTTTGGTTCTTGAGATAATCGAGACGAAAAATAATTCCGAAGCATACGCATATACGTACAAACACACACACAAACATTTCTCTAAAAACGATGGATTTGGATTCTGGAGACCTTAAAACGTAGATATATGTCAAAATTTGTGACTCGTAAAACCGACCCCATTACAATAACTTTCCATTGGAAACTGGGAATTTAAAAATATGAAAGACAGTTACAAGTAAATTTTTATAGGACTGGTGAAGATTTTATTAAAATGCAATAGTCTGTTACATATTTGTAACAAGTCTATTTTTTGTTTAGCAAGAAATTTGGGTGTTTGAAAATCATTAGGTGTTTGTGAAATATTATTTTGATACAAAATCTAATTAAATTAAAAAGTCATATTAAAAAGGTTAAAATAAAATCGGTTAAAACACTGTCTTAGTGACACAATTTTAACAACGATAAGATAAGGAATAAATAACCAATCAGGGACTTTGATCAGTGTGCTCCATGACTCTTTTCACATAAAAACTTTATAGTTCCAAAAATAATTAGTGTAAGTCATACAAACTTTGGCACGTTAGGGTATATGCTCGAATCGAATATTCTCAATCACTTTTTAATTGGAAACAATATAAAAATCGATTTTACCAACAATAGGAAGCTTAAGCAAAAATTTAATATTTAATGGACTTTAACTCATCATTTAAAGTCTTAACAAAAAATTGTATTTACCTGTGAAATGAGGTACCAAAGATGGATGAGAATATAAAATATATCTCTTGAAAAAATATTTCGCTGATTCATTCTTTTACATGGAAATGTTAATCATGATGTTCAGGATTTCTCAAGCGTGTCGATTTTTCAGATATGATTTGAACTGAGAATTCATTATTCCGATAGAAGCATTAGCTTTTCAACGATGCGGAATTTAATTTTTACATTACTCAGAGCTCCACTTTCACTCCCTCCACTCGTATTTCAGATTTTTAACTTCCCAGTATATGGGAAGTTCTTGTAATCGCCTCGAAAATCGAAATTGAAATTTTCAACATTTCTTTACGTTTTGAGGTCTATAGAGTATATATAAAGTGTTTTTAGAAAGGGAGATGTATGTGTGTGTGTGTGTATGTACGTACGTACGTACGTACGTACGTATGTACGTTCGGGACACTTTTTTCTACGAGCATAACTCACGTAAACAAAGTCATATCGAGTTCGTTGAGGTGTCAATCGAAGCGTCTTTGCAATCTTAAGAGCTGATTAGTTTTTGGGATACTTCGGTCGGGGGGGTTTGCTGTTTTCGCCCCTTGAAGGTCAACCATGTTATGCGCTATATCTCACGAACCAAACATGCGATTTTCATGATTAAGGTGTCAATCGACGCGTTTTAACATTGATATGATTCTATCAAATTTTTAAAAGAAATCTTGGAGCCGTTTTTTAATTTTTTTAAAAAAAGTGCAAAAAATTAGGTTTTTTTTTTCAAAAACATCAAATTTTTAACCTAATTTTCAAACCTAAGTAATCAATGTTTATATGATTTATATACTCCAAATAGTTTTTGTGAAAAACCAGCAAAAGTTTTATTCATGATTATGAAAAAAATTAAATAAAAAATAAAAAATCATTAAACGTTCAAGGTAAATAACATAATAAACTAAATATAATATTTCCATCATTAAGGTGTCAATCGACGCGTATTATCATTTTAATGATGTTTTTATATGTTAAAAAGATCTTTAAAGTGGTTTTTTAGATTTATTGAAAAAAATTGGAAAAGTAGTGTTTTTTTCATAGAAAAATTCATTTTTCACCTGATTTGCACATCGTAATAATAAATGTTTGTAGAATTTATAAACTTTTATCAATTTTTGTAGAGAAACCAGCAATAACTTTTCTCATGATTACAAAAAAAATTAAATTAAACATAAAAAATCATTCAGTCACCATGTAAAAAGGGTTCATTCGAATTATAATACCTTAAATCTCTTATTCTAAAGACATTGTTGTAAAGTCAATCAAAGTTTATTAATATTTGCAAAATTTAAGCAGCTTTTCAATAGTCTTCACATCACCATGTTTTAACTTGAATGAAAAAACTGCTTTGTAACCTGTCCCCACTCCGATGAATACTCAATCAATGGACGCTCCCGTAGATGAATCGATTAATATTAAGTCATTCCAATAACTTTTACGAGAAGTACATTTTTATTATTTGAAGTAGTATTATTTCCATAATTATTATTGTGTTTAATATTTTCAATATCTTTTTAGATATTACTGGGAAGTTGACCGTGTGGACTTCATGGGTCGCACCTCACGGCTTGTTCTTTTGGGAAACACAGAACAGAACACCTAGAATTTTCTTCTCTTATAACTATGATTTGATTTACAATTACTTTTTATATTGAGAAATATATCTTAGAATAAACTCATAGCCATAGATAGGTATAAAACCTTATGACTGATTCGCAAACACTGGAAAACCAAGCCATGACCTGTGACACTTGAGCTCCGCACGAGTAAGTTCTTAGTATGATATAAAGAAAATGATGAGATGACAGGCAGAAAGTTAATGTACCTAGAATGTTTCATTCGAGTTATTTTGTTAATGCGTGTCAATATTGATTGTTTATTGGTTTTATTTTAATATTGATTTGGTATTAAAAGACACTTTGATCAATTATTTGATGAAAAACTCTTTGAAAATATCTAAATTCCATGAATTCAAATTACATCATATGTGTCTTTTCAGGAAATCTTGAAATCAAAATTTGACGAAAGCAATCAATCAGCTTATAAAATTGATAATACATTTTAACTGGCACCACACTGAAACCTATTTGTTCTGATATCGTTTTTGTTTCCATCATATTTTAGATACCATGCCATAATTTTGTTCAAACATTTGAGATTTCTGTGAATGATGTTCAAAGCATGGTTATTTTAAAATAAGCGCTCTCGTATTTTCAAATAAGCATTTCATAAGCAAAAAGCATTCGAACGATTGTCATATGCTGAACTGCTCAATCTACTGAATGTTTCATGAGAAAATTTGCATATTCAACTTGATAAATGGCTCTAAATTATATCTTGACAGCTATGAAATGTAGCATACCCTTGGTTTCAGTTCTGTTTGGAATGTTCCTCCCCAATGCTCAAATGGTCTCATAGTGTTCTCCATGTCACAAAAGCTTAGGCCAAATAGTAAAAATCACATTGTTTGAACTTCTTTTGTAAACATATTATTATGGACAAGTTTCGAGAAAGAAATACTATGGTCTTGATTGATTCTTGCGATATTATACTGCGGACTTTATTGGCAAACAAAACTTTTTTTACTGCGGGAGAATTAAAAAGGGATCAGGATACAGAATATGAAAGTCACGCACAACTTTCAGCTAATGGATATTTTTAGTTGAGCCGTCCAATAAGTATGTAGGTGTAATGCAGGGAGAGTGAAGGCGGAATTATTATTCATATTATTCCTATTTTGCTACTACTTGGTCAAGCCAGGAGCAGCTAATAGTATTGCCGTACTCTTGTGTCGAGATGTGCGATCGCTGGTTGAAAATGTTAGCTATTTTGGAATGAAAATACATTATCTACTCAAAAGTAGAAAAAAAAACAAATAAATTTAATTACGGTAATAAAAGGTGGATTTTTAGAGGCATAAAACTTTCAATATAATTATTCGCCATTGAAGCTGGGAAATTTCGTCTTCATTCTGACGTAATGTTTCACTTGCTTTTGCAAATTGCTATACTAAGACTTATATCTGAAAAGCGCCTCTGAATAGTGGAAATTTATTTTTAAAATTCGCGTTAGTTCTGCCAAACTCATAGAGCATTTCGTCCATTTTATGATGTTTCTCATCGTTTGTCCGAGCAGCTTATACGGAATAAGATTGAAAGATTTATGTCCACGTATACTTAATTAGTCAATTTCCATCCAACACGAGCTCGTACAGTGCGTACCGAAGCAGCTATTGCAGTTGTAGAGTATATTGTGACTGAGAATCCAAATTTTTAGATTTAATACTTTTCTCAAAAACTTGTCTCTGTTCGTCCACGACCTAGAAAATTTTGCGGAAAGATTTTGAACGAAAGCCTTACACGATCCAATTACTGCAGCAGTTGAAACCATATGACCATTATTTCTGTGCTACGTTTGGTGAAAGGGCTGAGAATGATTTGAATGTTCAACCGCATGTTACCGTTTAATCATTTTCAGCGATAAGGCTTATTTCGTGCTTAATTGGTTCGTAATAAAGTTAAATTGCCGTTTTTGATATGAGGATAATCCTGTGAAGAGTTTGAAAGTCTCATTTCATCCCGATAAAGTCATTGCATGGAAATGAAGCGGATCCATAGGATGGCTTTCTAGGACACAATTGCGATGGTCAAATGCCAAAAATTATTTGTAAGCACTAAATGCCATAGAATTTGTGAGGTAAAATAAGCAAAAATTGTCTATTTGGATTTCTTATTTGTATTTCACTTGTTTCAAGACTCTATGACTCTAAAAAAACACCCTAAAGTTTGCACAAAAGAGAAATTTTATATTCAAAAGTGCATTTTAATGAACTTTGTACAACCTTTATTTAATAGTGCACAGTAACTTTGAAAATGTGATTTCTACATTTATTTAGAAGATTTTTACCGAAAAACTTCAGATTTAAATGAAAAACTTTCAATTCAATGCTATGAATCATCAATTCAATTCGCTTTTGACATAGAAATCTTACGGTGGTGTTACAATTCATTTTATTTCAATTCTATTGAATTTCCATAGTACACGTTGGAAATATCAATACTTTTGTGCGATTTTGTTAAGAGTATCACGCAACAAAAACAGAATTCTTAAGTTTTTGAAAATTAAATTTTGATGGAACGTTTTTAAAAAGAAAGCTCGATATTACACTATTGACTCAGCTGTGAATTTTACATGTTTTTCGATTAATTTCTAGGCATTACCTGTGGAATCAATATTCTGCAAGATTCCTTGAACATTCGGATTTAAATTCAGCAAATAGCTTTGCAAATACATAATATTCCCTCAAAGTTTCAATTAGAGCATTTACCTGGTTTTTTACCAAATTGGCTTAAATGTTTCGTCATTCATCAATAGAAATAAGTTTGTTTCTTAGTCGAAACTGCTGAGTATATTTATATTTACCGGTTTTGCAAGACAAAAGTGCCTAATTAGCCCACTTAACTGTTTCGCATTGTGACTAGTGCTCCCTACTTGCACTTCTGTTTAATATAATACAGTAATAAGCAGTGAAATAAACTGGTGTTTCTCTAGACATTTTGATGGACAATTTAAAGTTGATAGTAACAGTTGGTAATTGTGACTATTAGTTCCTAGGCATATTGCTACGTTATTTACACTCAATTTAAGTCTGATTTTCATTATTTCTTATCTCTCAGGCTGAAATTTCTTGAAGTGTAAAAATGGTGTTTTATTTGCTACAAAAACCTCATTAATCAGAAAAGATTAAGCAAGGCCATTTCCAACTCATATATCCGACACGTTGCTGTGAAAATTCAAATTTCGAAGAAAACTGTCCGAAGAACAGAAGCACTTTATACGTTGTGATTTTTCAGAGTGTAAAAGGCGTCAGACGCATTAAACCAGAAAAAACGCAAGCAAAAATCTTTTCGCTAAAGTCGTACGAAGGTATCAAACTTAATTAAATAATTTTAGACAATAAAACTGACTTTAGAAGGTAAAAAAGAACATTTTTCAAGAATTTATTTCTCAGACAGTTTATTATATATTGACATGAAAATTATTTAAAATATAATATCATGTTTTAGTCATACAAAAAAAATATTTAATTTTCATTTTTTATTATTATTCTCTTTTTTAGAGGGCGCTGAAATTAAGCTCTGAAAAAATTGTTACTCCACGGTAGAAAGATAATCTAAAAATTGGTAGATCTGAAACAAAAAGTTTAAACGGCACTTCAAAACGAAAGGTCTCTCACATCATAATCCACCGTTTTTTAAAAAAAAAATAAGTTTGGAAAAAATGGCGGACCTGTGAAAAAAATGTCAAAAATCGACCTTTTTTACTACTTTTATTAACGGGAAAATTTTCTTCTTCAATTTTCTGCTGACATTCTGGTGGATTACGTTGTAATATTCTCTAACAGATGAAATGCATTAAAGTTGTTGTAAATTGGCTCGGTAGATCCGGAGATACGTCATGTTAGAAAATGTCGTTTTGCGTGTTTAAAGTTTTTGCTCTATTTTGCTGATATTGTGAAAAATGAAATATCAGACATTTTTCAAAACCACGCCATTGATATGTAAAAGTCTGTTTATAAAGTGAACTAGTGCCTTAAATCCGATTTCAGCTTCCTTGAAAAAAGTTTTTTACTACCAAAGTAAAAGGTAATGAAAACCTTAGACGAAAAACTAAGAAGGAAATAAGATTTATTAAAGAATGCAATCATAAATAAGCTCAGCCATGTACAATGAAAGGTGCTTTGAAAAACGTCTATGGCCATTCATTCAACATTTACAAGTATTCAGAGCATTTTAAGCTATTTTGGCTATTTTTACGCTGAAGTCACAATTCACTAGATTTGATAGGGTTCAGTAGTAAAGACGTCTAATATATAAATTATTAACCATTGAAATAGCTATAGAGGTGCTTCTAGTATTCTTTTCGACTCTAATTGAAGGGAAGATGTTCGCACTTCGTCTACACCATTCATTCTGAAAGTCAACGTTCCAAGTGCAACATCGAGTTTCAGTTACGATTTTCAAAGAAAGTTGAGTTTGATTGTGCATGGTTTCACTATTTTTTTAAACTTATCCTTATTCTGAGAAACGAGTTTATTCTATGGATGTGAATTGTTTCTCGATTTTTTTGGGATATTTTAAGTAAACAAGTTTCCACAAACAAATTATTAAGACTCTGAACAGTAAAAACACGTTATAACTTCAGTTTCGGCTTTTGTTCAAGGTTTTGTGTTCTGCATAATAAAAAAGTATGGATCGAACTTTTTTTGCTACAAATTGTATCAAATAAAAAGCACGATTTTCAACTCACCATGTTTTTGTTAAAATAAATCACGAATTTTAATGAAGCCAGCAATAGAATCAATCCAGAAGATTTTTACGAAAGATTCAGCCATTATGAAGCTGGTTTTTTGCGTTTTAAAAAGTGAAGTCCAAACTCATTGTTAGTGTTTTCAATAATAATTGCACTCCAAAATAAATACAACATAATATCAATTATTGTTAAATATTCAATGATATTTGTTACTGAAGAACGTCAAGATCATGCGATTCGAACATTTCCCAAAGTATTTTTTATAAATTAATGTGAAAAATAGTTTAGAGGTTGTCATTTTTTGATTTGACTAGATCGTTAAATGCAGATACATTCCAGCTTTAACTCTTTTAAACGAGTAAAGAGTAGAATTCAAATTTTTTAATATAAGTTTAATATTGATCAAATAAAAGATAAATATCTTACATTATGTGTGACCCATATCAATGAGATGCTTGCGTGAAGAACGCAAACGTGAAAATTAAGTGAAGTTGATCGTAAGGTGAGGTGCCTTAGAGCATAAATAAGTTTTTTTGCTGAGCTTTTCCTACTGTTCCCTCTTCAAATACCCTAAAATTTAATAGCGCCATTTATTTCAGCCTAGGCAGCTGAATTTGAAATATTTTAAGGGTGGGACAAATCTACGACAGCCGTTTTCAAAGTCGAGTCAGAGGCAGAAATTAAAAATTGTAAGTGCTTCATGAGTAAGTCACATCCTCTTAAAGCTTTATCATTTCAAGTATTGAAATACGAAGAAAGACGAAAAAAATAACAAGGTAGATGGGAAACTGTTATGTCAGTAGATTTAAGCGAAATAGATTCTAGAATAATTACTTTGAATCCTTACACAGAATCTATCAACTACAAGCAGAATCTAACTTAGCAGTCTGCGATTCAAAAACTTACCATGAATGCCAAAAACGAACAAACGTTTAGCATAAAATTGCTCCGGGTTTCCGCATTTCACAGAGTAAAATGAAATCAATTACTTCGAGTACCAGGTAAAACCCCCAATCTGTATGATTCAGCCAGGCAGGAGGAAAGCAATTGAAAATCAATTTAAATGGAATTCACCCGGAACATTATCGATTCCACTCAATTGTGAGATAGTGAATCTGGTACTTGTTCAAATCAGTCAGTGTGCTTTTATTTTCAAGTACCTACCTACGAAAAAAAGTAAATCCAAATGCCACAAAATTTATTTTAATAATGCTAAAAAACGGGGGTAATTCCATACCTAGAAATAAGATTATTTTTAAAGATGACATTATTTTTTTGATATTGAATTGGTGTTTTAATTTCAATCAATGCTATTCAAATATTTCACAAAAAACACATGCAAAGTGGACATTTCCCATATCATCATTACAAAGCATCGTATTCAGATTGTAGCCCAAATCGATTTCAAGAAGTTCTAATCTGGCTTAGAGGTAATGTGATAGGAATTTACTCACTCTGGTTTAGTGAAAATGAAAGAAATTATATGGAATGAACTTCAGTTCAAAGAAAAATAACCTTGTCAATCTTTGAAGAATTTCATCGTTGCATGTTATTCCAGGAGTCCAGATAAGAATACGATTTTTAAACAACAACGTTTTCTGATGCTCGAATTGGTTGTAAATATTCTTTTGCTGATTGTCTTCAAATTTAAATGCCTAAATAAAAATTGTTTAAAGTCCTACAAATTTAAAGGCAGCGCATTTTCGAAAGAAATGTATTCATCGTAAAGCTGTCTCAGTTCTTATTAATTTCGATTATAAAAAGTACATCTTAGATTCCTTTCAATGATTTTAAGGTCATACAAACTTTTCATATCTTATTTACGAACAAAAACATGACGAAACAAGCCGTGAGGTGCGACCCATGAGGTTCACACGGTCAACTTCCCAGTAATATCTTCATAGATATTAAAAATATTAAACACAATAATAGTTATGGAAATAATACTACTTCAAATAATAAAAATGTACCTCTCATAAAAGTTATTGGAATGATTTAATATTAATCGTAACATCTACGCGAGCGTCAATTGATTACGTAAGGATTTTGGTGCATTGGTTTGATTGATTATTCACGCGGATCAATCGGAGGGTGGTACAGGTTACAAAGCAGTTTTTTCATTAAAGTTAAAACATGGTGCTGTGAAGACTATTGAAAATCTGCTCAAATTTTGCAAATATTAATAAACTTTGATTGACTTTACAACAATGTCTTAAGAATAAGAGATTTAAGGTACTATGATTCGAATGAACCCTTTTTACATGGTGACTTTGAATGATTTTTTATTTTTAATTTAATTTTTTTTTAATCATGAGAAAAGCTTTTGCTGGTTTCTCTACAAAAATTGATAAAAGTTTATAAATTCTATAAACATTAATTATTACGGTGTGAAAATCAGGTTGAAAATTAATTTTTTTATGAAAAAACACTACTTTTCCATTTTTTTTAATAAATTAGAAAAACCGCTTTAACGATTTTTTTAATATATAAAAATATCATAAAAATGCTAATACGCTTCGATTGACACCTTAATTATGGGAAGATTATATTTGGTTCTCGAGATATAATGAATGACGTAAATGACCTTGAACGTTTAATGATTTTTTATTTTTTATTTAATTTTTTTTGTAATCATGAAAAAAAAATTTGCTGGTTTTTTCACAAAAACTATTTGGAGTATATAAATTATATAAACATTGATTACTTAGGTTTGAAAATCAGGTTACAAATTTGGTGTTTTTGAAAAAAAAACCTAATTTTTTTCATTTTTTTTTAAATTAAAAAACTGCTCGAAGAAATTTTTTAAAAATTTGATAGAACGACATAAATGTCAATACGCGTCGATTGACACCTTGTTTAAAAAAATCGTACGTTTGGTTCGCGAGGTATAACGCATGACAGAAATGACTTTCAAACGAGCAAAACAGCAAACCGCCCCGACCGAAGTTTCCCAAAAACTAATCAGCTCTTAAAATTGCAAAGACGCTTCGATTGACACCTTAACGAAGTCGATACAACTTTGTTTACGTGAGTTATGCTCGTAGAAAAAAGTGTCCACGAACGTACATACGTACGTACGTACGTACGTACGTACATACACACACACACACATACATATCTCTTTCTAAAAACACTTTATATATACTCTATAGACCTCAAAATGTAAAGAAATGTTAAAAATTTCAATTTCGATTTTCGAGGCGATTACAAGAACTTCCGATATACTGGGAAGTTAAAAAGTGGTGAGTGGCAAACGCATATCAACTAAACGAAATCATTTTTTTCTAGTTCTGTTCCTATTTAAATTCCATGCTTCGTTCAATTTTTCGAACACATTTTATTACCATTTGTTGACATACCATTCATTCGAGTAAGAGCACACGTACACACTATATCCTTTCATCGTTCAAAGAAAAATATCTTTGAATTCAAATCGTGTCTTCGATGTGTCATTTCATTGGGAGATATGAAATTTCTGCACGGATTTTTCACTTCTTGGAATTTGAAAGCATCAATGTCAACCGAATTCATGCTTTTATTGACATTTCGTGTGATTTCAGTTTCTCACATCATAAAAACTTGTGCGAATTTAATATACAAGTGACTTTGAAGATTTTGTAAAATAAGAAAAAGAATAGAAAAGCCGATTTGTGCAGAGTAACTTTATGTTTTGAAACAATTTAAGGTTGACTTTTATTTTGAATTGACAAACGATTGTAATTTTAAGTTTTTAAAAAATCTTATGTTAGTAGATGAGGAAGATCGTTGTTTAGAAATACAGACTTTAAGGTCAATTGTAAAAACTTATTTACGATACGCATGAGGGTCTCTTTACTTCCCAAATTGTTTGATACCCTGAAACTCATATATTTATAACATAAACATATCAAATCATCTCTTAAAAATATCGTAACAGAACACTTATAATTTTCCAAGGAATCTCAGCCTAATTTCATAAATTTTTGAATTTCATTTTGCTAGACTTGCCGTCTTCTAGCAAATATAGTTAACCAACTCCAGCTCTTCTCAACCGAAGCAAATGTTAGAAAAGCTTGAAACTTGAACTTAAAGTCTTCATTCAAAATAAAGGCAAGATTGCAAAGAAATAAAATTACAAAAATTATAAATAAAGATGAAAAGTTATAACAAAAAAGAAGAACGAATTGTAAAACAAAAGTTTAGTGATTCATCGCAGCCAGTTATTTAATCTTAAAAATAAGGAACGAATGAAGAAAAGGTCCAAGCTCCAAGCAATCACATATACATACGTTGCAGTGGAAGCATTCTCGAATGAAAGTATAAGTAAATGTGCACAAATTGAATTTCGAAAAGGTTGTTTGAACAGGAAGGTCTTGGAGGATCGTGAAATTTCAATGTAGTGAGGAAGTTATTCGAACTTATATCAAGGCACAGTTTGTGTAGAAAACACTGGTCAAGATAAATTCGACGCAACTGAAAGGAATTAAGATTAAGGAATTAAAGTCTGTCAATATAGGACACAGGAGTGAAATCATATTTGTAGAATAGACCTCGGGTGAACTTTCGTTGTATTGATTCAAAACCAGATATCAGACATTCTAAATACGGTGAAAAAGCTAGGGGACAATATTCCAGGACTGGACAAACAACTGATATGAATAATTGGACTAGGAAAGATATGTACTAAAAAAGTGGATCATTTGAAAGATGAACCGGCCTTACGTGATGCTTTGGCTGCTATTTGATGGATGTGGGCATTGAACATAAGTTTGAACTAGAATATAACATCTTTATTTTTGGTTAATCGGAAGTAGAAGATAATCATTAAGTTAAAATCGGCAAACAAAGGGCAAGGTTTAATTGAAAAATTATTATCAATACCTTGAAAAAATATATTTGCTCTGGCAGGCATTCGTCATAATAGGGGATTGAACATCAAGATGGTATGCTAACATTGGAGACCTATCAGCTCCACCGTATGATCTAGGGGCTTGGTTGATAAACGAAACGTCAAATGGCACATGTCAGTTTCAGAACAGTATGTATCAATCTGGGGTAGTTTTAAATATTGAAATTCTTTTTTATATATTGTTCTGGCAACGGATTCGTTTTTCCTGGGATCATAAATTATTCGGAGATTTAAATTTCTAATGGAAGGTATTTCCTATCAATTTCGTCTTGCTAAGTGGCTGTCATAAGAAGAGAGAGAGAGACTTAATGTGTGTTTATACTTCGTCCGATTCTTCTTTGTTTTATTATGGTCGACGTAATTTGTTTGTCTTTCATTAGTTTTAGATGAACTGTGATACTTATCTTCAGATCATTTCAAATAAATTTTGAATTCAGCGTCCAGCAGAAGCAATCTTTACAGACTAAAAATTCTCTCCCACGAATTTCCAGAAACTAGAGAAGTAGAGTCATCCGAAACTCCTTTTGTTTTGATCCATCATCTTCTCTTTTGCGCTCACATTTTTGGTCCTTCACGTTTATAATGGCTACAAATGACAGTCTTTTATCGTGAAAAGCTAGAGAAAAATATTCTTCAAACATTACACTTATGACAACATCGTTCAGCAATAAATAGCACTTATTTCTACGCTGTTTCAGTGGTTGCATCTCTATTTTTCATTTATGTTTTTGCCAGCCACGTTCACATGTCCTTTCCATTTTGTGGACTACGCACCACTTTTTTGGAACATTTATATTTTGCCTTGCAACTTGCTATTTATTGCTGGCTGGTGTTTGATCATAATGGCTGGGTTCGCCAGGACTGTTTTCAATTGTGAAGAAGCTGAGCATTAAATTTAAGAACAAAATTTAAAACTTAATGTAATTTTTAGGTTTTGGTGAGTACAGTTGCGAAACTCCTAAAAGTTCTATTATTCACTCAGTTACATTTTACTGGTCAAATTTTAATTTGATCGCTTCTCTTATAATTTTGATTGTTAACTTCCCAGTATATGGGAAGTTCTTGCAATCGCCTCAAAAATCGAAATTGAAATTTTGAACAGTTCTTTACGTTTTGAGGTCTATAGAGTATATAGAAAGTGTTTTTAGAATGTGTATGTGATGTATGTGTGTTAAAAAATAAAATATAAAGTTTTGAAATGGATTCGACTGAATGTTTGTCTCATATTTTTTTTAGTATTTTCCCGATTCTCATCGTTTTTAAAATATTTTTCACGTATAAAATAAAAACGAGCCGACCGAATGATAATTTCTTGGTTCAAACACGGGTCAATACTATAAAGAGGAACTGTGCAAAGTTTCAGGAAAACCACTAGAACTCCGGTAATATTGCTTGAATTTACTTCAAATTTGATGTGAATACTGTTGAAGTACTCTACTTTCATATGGAATAAAAATACAAGACCTATGTCATCCCTAAGTGCAGCTGTGTCATAAAGAAGATGATTTTGCTTACAAACAAGCCGCGAGGTGCGACCCTTGAGGTCCACACGGTCAACTTCCCAGTAATATCTACATAAACATCAACAACATAACAACAATGAGAGGTATTCATAGCAGTAACAGGAATGAGTTAATATGAATCATATCGTCTACGGGAGGGTCCATTGATTACGTAAGTTTTTGGTCGATGAATATTCACGCGGATCAATTGGTGGGGGCCTTTTTGATCTTGAAAATTTTTGTTGGTTTTCAAAATTTAAGCATTTTTTTTTAGTTAAAAGACTATAAAAACTATTAAAAAGCTGCTCAATTATGCAAATATTTTAAAACTTTGATTGAATTTACAACATTTTTTTAGAATAAAGGATATAAAGTAATAGCATTCGTATGAACCCTCTTTACATGGTACCTTTGATTTTTTTTTTATTTTTAATTTAGTTTTTTTCATAATCATGGAAGAAAATTTTGCCGGTGTCTCTTCAAAAACTAATGAGAATGTATAAATTTTATAAACTGGTATCACTGTGCGGTGCAAATCAGGTTAAAAAATATTTTTTATAAAAAAACCATAATTTTTCGCATTTTTTTCTCTTAAATTGAAAAAACGGCTGAAAAGAATTTTCATATTGTTGAAAACTTCACAAAGATGTTAATACACGTCAACTGACACCTTAATGATCCAAATATTATATCTGGTTCGTGAGATATAGTGAATGATAAAAATTGACCTTGAAAATCTTGATGAGTTTTAATGATTTTTTATTTTTAATTTAATTTTTCACGTAATCATGGGGAAAAGTTTTGATGGTGTTTTTACAAACATTGTTTGCAATATATAAATTTTATAAAGATTGATTACTATTTTTTGCAAATCAGCTTAAAAATTTATTGTTTATGAAAAAAACCTAATTTTTGCAGTTTTTTTCTTAAATGAAAAAAAAACGGTTCCAAAGATTTTTTTAAATATGCGACAGATTTACAAAAATATTAATACGTGTACAATGACACCTAAATGATGCAAATTCTCTGTTTGATTCGCGAGATATAACGCATGACATAAATGACGTTGAAGAGCATGATGACTGTTAATGATTTTTATTTTTTATTTGATTTTTTTTGTAATCATGAGTAAAAATTTTGATGACATTTTTATAAAAACTAATTGGAGTATGTAAATTATATAAACTTTGGTTACTTGGATTTGACAATAAGGTTAAAAATTTATTGTTTTCGAAAAAAAACACAATTTTTTGCACTTTTATTTAAAAAATTAAAAAACACCTCCAACGAATTTTTTTAAAACTTGATAGAATCACATAAATGTTAATACGCGTCAACTGACACTTTGATCAAGGAAATCGTATGTTTGGTTCGCGAGATATAACGCATGACAGAAATGACCTTCAAACGGGCAAAACACCAAACCGCCCCGACCGAAGTTTCCCAAAAACTTATCAGCTCTTAAGATTCCAAAGACGCTTCGATTGACACCTTAACGAAGTCGATACAACTTTGTTTACGTGAGTTACGCTCTTTGAAAAAACTGTCCACGAACGCACACACGTACGCACAGACGTACGTACGTACACACACACACACACATACATACTTCTTTCTAAAAACACTTAAAATATACTCTTTAGACCTCAAAACGTAAAGATATGTTAAAAATTTCAATTTCGATTTTCGAGTCGATTACAAGAACTTCCCATATACTGGGAAGTTAAAAAAATCGTTCATTTACGCTCCCAATTCTCCACTTAAAAATGTTGAAGCATTTTCATTTCATAAGACTGGAGAACGTTAGACTTCCGGCCTTACTGTCTATCGAAAGATGATAACAAATAGAATCAGTTACAAAAGAAAACAGATATCAACCTTTTTGGAATTAGTTCCTTTAAATCTAGCTCCAGCATACAACTTCAATGCAATCTGTTTACAATATATTGGTGTCAAATCTTATATCCGATTTCATCAGAATAAAAAAAAAAGTTTTGTCGTATTATGAATTTCCTCCCGAAAGCAATTGAAAATGTGTTTGAATATACTTATTCGTTTCAGTTATAATTAAAACGTTTTTCTTGTAACTATTTAATAACGTCGATGATAGTAATTTTTTCGAATATTTTCTGTGCCTTCTATGCTTGTAGCACTCTTACAGTTGCAGGAGCTTCAACAGATACTTTAGATATTTTATTTAGGTAGGTAAAAGGCATGTGTAGAAAACGTCCCTTTTGAACTGCTTGCTCTTAAAACGATTCAATATTTCACTTTGCTTTTTAGGATGTCAACCTGCTAAACGCCCAAAATTATTCATTTTTATTTTAAATTGAAAAATGATTGAGCATATCAAGTTGTTATACTGAAACAGAGCAGTTTTTTATACTTTTTCTAACGTAATCACTCATTCGTTTGAAAACCAATATTATTTTTCGTTGATTGAATGATGGATGGCAAATGTTTAAATCCCGTCGGATGTACATTTCAATTTATTGGTGGGTTGAAGACTTTTCCAACATTGATGCGCTTGAACTGTGACAGTTTTGAAATCCATGACAACCTGATAACTTATTAGTAAGGCGATTCAAGTAGAAATTAAAAGCAAAATATTACACCATAATTTGCATAGTACACAAACATAAAAAACAGCCAAATGAACAAAATATGATGTATTTTCTTTGCCAGGAATTTACCTTGATAAAGATGAACAAAATGATAATTACGACAGATGGTCAGTTTTATACAAGCAAATTAACGAGCTCTTAAGAAAACTTGACATGCACACATTTTAGATACGACTTTATTATCTATCTCATGGAAAAACTTGAAAGTTTGTGCAATATTCCTTCAAGACCTTTTCTTTGCTTAAGAAAGATAAGATAATTACATCTCGAACTTTATGAGGATCAAGAAAACTTAATGAAATGAAAATAGTTGAAGGACTTTAAGTAAGTAGCAAGTGATTGTCAACTTGAATATTTTGCTTGATGAAATTAAGTTAGTATATTTCAAAAATGAGTTCTGACAAATAGTAATCTTGCGATTATCGAAAATATATTTCATGGCGTAGTTTCTACACAAAACATAGGCTAGAATATAATCTGAAACCAAAGAAAACACCTGGAATATTCATACAATTTAATACAAAATACAGCCCAACATATGTGGGCTACTACCAATTTTATAGTATAGTATTTTGTCATCCGTAAGAGTAAACATTGTCTGCAAAATTAAGGGGCATATTTAGTCTTTTTTTTTTTGAAAAATCGATTTTGCAAAAACACTGGATTTGCATTCAGTATACATTCAGAACAAGAGTACAATAGGAATTATTTATGGCGCTGGCATTGCTGATTGAGTGTACGATGCTTTTTCTTACTTTTTTTACAGTTTTTTAAAAAAAAATTTAAACGCGTTTTTCTCAAAACAACGTTTTTTGACCTGGTTGACACGATTTTACAAAAACTATTAAACCAATCGAGCTGAAACTTCGAGGGGTTATTCATCACATATATGGTTATAGCCCGTAGTAGAATCATAAACATCCGTTGTCATCTAACCGCCTCAAAAAAATAGGTCGAAAACTCGAAAAGTCCGCCATTTTGTTATTTTTTACTTAAAGTTCTTGATTTTGGTGCGGGCTATATCTACGTATTTATACTTAGAAATGCATTTTCGATTTTTGATTTCAGAGGTTCCTGAGTCGAGAAATCATGTCAACCAGGAAAAAAGCAGGCTTTGTTGTGGCAGCCATATCTGGGCCATATTGGATTATAAAAATTCCAAAAAAAAATTTACACTTTGATATGTATTTTTGCAATTGTGGAGAAATTTTAGTTTAATAATAAAATTTACTGTAAAAAAAAATCTTGTAAATATGTGCAAAAGACTAGAGATGCCCCCTTAAGGCATTTGTGATTCAAAAGTATCATTTTTCACCATTAGTTTGGTCTGAAAATATAGCTGAAGTATTGTAACATAAACTGAATTTTACAATTGTAAATTTTAAGCCACATTAAAAAATGGATTCAATGGCTTTTGACGGTAGTAAACGAAAAAAAACCTGCCAGTTTTTTTCTCGCGAAAAATTTTTTATACGTGGTCTTTCATAGTTCTCATATGAAATGATTAGCATATTTTTTTTCAAGTACAGGACAATATTCAAAAGAATAGAAAATATTGCTAATAGATTGAAAAGGATTCTCTTGTCAATAAAGGTTTGCAATTAAAAAATGTGCCATGTTTAATTGATTTTTTAAACTCATTCAACAATTTCTCACGCGTTCGGCTATGATAAAATTTTTGGCAATTTTTTTGGTTGAGTCTAATTTTTTTTAAATTTTGAATAGACAAAACTATAACCATGTACAATTTCATCTCCATGAATATATACCCGAAAGTGTATAGAAGAAACATTTTGATATGATTTAACTATGAAAAGTTTTTAAGTTATGCATTTGGTTGCTTGTTTTTCTATTATGGAGATGTAGTCATTCCCAATAATTTAAAAATAAATATCTTAACAATCTGAGTTACTAGATTAAAGCCAAAGATTATAAATTTGACAATATTTACGTTTCATGAGTTATATTTTTATATTATTATATTTTTCTTTAATCGTTGTAAAGAATTGTAGGTTTTATAAAAAAAATGCAGTGGTATAAATTTATCTTGAATCAAGCCTACAAAGCGAATTTTCGCGTGATTTTCGAAATATTGTATAATGCACCAAAAAAATAAGTATGTAATTTCAAAAATATATAAAAGGTTTTTTTTAACTTCCCAGTATATGGGAAGTTCTTGTAATCGCCTCGAAAATCGAAATTGAAGTTTTCAACATTTCTTTACGTTTTGAGGTCTATAGAGTATATATAAAGTGTTTTTAGAAAGGGAGATGTATGTGTGTGTGTGTGTGTGTGTACGTACGTACGTACGTACGTTCGTGGACACTTTTTTCTACGAGCATAACTCACGTAAACAAAGTTGTATTGACTTCGTTGAAGTGTCAATCGAAGCGTCTTTGCAATTTTAAGAGCTGATTAGTTTTTGGTATACTTCGGTGGAGGGGGTTTGCTGTTTTGCCCGTATGAAGGTCATTTCTGTCATGCGTTATATCTCACGAACCCAACGTAAGATTTGCATGGTTGAGGTGCCAATCGACGCGCATTAATATTTATGCACATCTATCAAGTTTCTAAAAAATTTCTTGGAGCCGTTTTTTAATTTTTTTAAAAAAACTGCAAAAAATTGGGTTTTTTTAAAAACAATAAAGTTTTAACCTTATTGTCAAGTCTTAGTAATCAATGTTTATAAAGTTTATATACTCCAAACAATGTTCGCAAAAACGTCATCAAAACTTTTTCTCATGACTACGTAAAAAAATAAATAAAAAATAAAAAATCATTAAAAGTCATCATGATTTTCAAGGTCATTTTTATCATTCACTATATCTCACGAACCAGATATAATATTTGGATCAATATGGTGTCAGCTGACGTATATTAACATCTTTGCAAAGTTTTCAACATTATAAAAATTCGTTTCAGCCATTTTTTTAGTTTAATAGAAGAAAATGCGAAATTTTTTGGTTCTTTTCATAAAAAAATATTTTTTTAATCTGATTTGCACTGCACAGTGATACCAGTTTATAAGATTGATACATTCTTATCAGTTTTTGAAGAGACAGCAGCAAAAAAAATTTCCATGGTTATGAAAAAATTTAAATAAAAAATAAAAAATCATTCATGTAAAGAGGGTTCATACGAATGATATTAGTTTATATCTTTTATTTTAACAAAATTGTTGTAAATTCAATCAAAGTGTTATAATATTCGCATAATTTGAGCAGATTTTTAATAGTTTTTACAGTCTTTTAATTAAAAAAAACTGCTTAAATTTTGAAAACCAGCAAAATTTCAATCAAATTTGCATTTGCGGTATCAACGCTTTGAGTGGTAAAATGTTTTGTAGTCAATACTTTGCAAGATCATATGCTTTAAAAAGCTTTCATCGAATAAAAAATTGTAGTGATTAGTATTATTTTCAAAACTATTATTGTGTTTAATGTTGTTGATGTTTATGTAGATATTACTGGGAAGTTGACCGTGTGGACCTCAAGGGTCGCACCTCGCGGCTTGTTTTTTTTTTTAGATTAAGAGACTTCTGCATTGCAGTTGATTTCATTGCGTAAATTTTTAGACGCTTTAAATTTTCAAATTTTGAAAACGTCGGACGTAATTTTTTTCTCAACTTTGAAATTGAATATAACATGATATATGGCAATTTTAGATATGTCTTTTACGGGACTTATTCAATTATAGGTGTACTTTAAATCATGCAGTAATAAACAATTACATTTAGATTCTATGCTGTCGCAGTCTTTTAAACATAGGCGATTTTAAAGGTTTACTTTTAACTCATCCCAGCAAAGAGCCACGGGATGATATTTTGACTCTGGAGGCACGAAAAATCATATGTCTATAAACCTTATATGCTATGAATGCATGTAATGATGAGCCTTAAGAAAAAGAAGAAAAACAATGTAGAGTTATTTTTCATGAGTTGCTTTGATGTGTGGAGCATTTTGTATAAGTACCACTGTGCTACGTATACAATAAAATACTGATGCAACTTATTTGTGTAAAAGTTTGCCGAAAAGTGTTAAAATATTTAGCAAAGCTTTTAAAAGCCATTAAGTACATACAATGTTGAGTTCTGCCGAAAGATTTTCCTACTGAATTTTCTCCATGAATAAAGCAACGTTTTAAAATAAAAATTGATTATTTGTTTGATTTGCGAACGCCGGAAAACTTTTAAATGTTCAATTACGATGCACTATCTGTGCAAGTGTAACAAAAATAACACTATCTAAAAGTATGCTAAAATCAGAATCTTTTAAATATATGCCATAGCTGGCGTTAAAATTTTTGCATCATTTGGTTACATTTCTCTTGAAATTTAAAAATCTGATTAAATGGTGTAACATCTCCTCAAAATACAGTTAAACGATGTTTAATGGACGAATTAACCTCTCCAAATTTTATTGCTGAGTTGCACAGTCATACCACTAGGAATAATTAATAATTTTTCTCTGCACACTATAAAACTATATCCTGTAAATTGTTACCTACAGTAATAGATTAAGGGTAGCTTTGCTCATCCCAGCTCGTTTGGAATTAATACGAAAATATTAAAGTCCAATCAACCAAATAAGGGTAATGGTGATTACATACTTTCCTGAATATATATTCTAAGCCTTTCAATTCAAAAAAATCCTCAAGCTGATTTGCTGTGGAAAATCACTGTGCCAGTGATAATCATTAGATATGTTGATGATTGATTTTGTGCCAGGTCTTGTTGAATATAATTCTGCTTTTCATAGCTCAGCTTTCAGGTGTTGGCAACTTATTGTGTGATAAAATTTCCTTGAAATTAATCAACATACTATAAAAACTTATAAAGCTCATATAAACTCATATAACTATTCATACTTGTATGCTGCCAGAAATAAACAAATGCGATCACCTAAATTTTTAAAATTTAAAAAAAATTAACTGGCTCACAAGGAGTGTTTTGCATGACGGCGGATCATTTTCCTTCACTATGAGGGACATAAATTTATGATTTTCTTCAATTGTTTTCCAAATTCAAATGTAACAAAAAGCGAAAAACACGGGAAGAAGTATATATATGCCAGCAAATGTAAATAAAGCGAATACCGAAAAAACTACTTCGAAAGTGTGTAGAGTTCTTCGGTCCAAATTATTGTTTAGGCGAAGTAGTAAATTTTTTAAGTTTAAAAAGAAAGATACGTTGATAATATTGATCAAAGAATGTGCCAAAATTATTTTTCGCAATAAAAACAAGGACTCATATTAAGTTTTCAGCAATTTTTGGCTAGGAATATTATACCAAATCTCTCCAAAAATTTATCCGGGTAGAAATGATACACCTTCGTCATGCGAAGAAACCCAGAATTAGACTTGAGCATATCCGACGCTGCTACGAGTGCCAGTGCTACTGTATCTCGAATGTACATTTAAACTTGGTCAAAAAAAATCGGTACCGAAATATGAAATAGACAAATTTTAACTGAAAGTCCTTACATTGAAGCAATAATTTCAGAAAGAGGGTAAAATGCGAACGAAACTGATTTATTTGGTCAAACCAAAACAGTCATAAAGTGATGTTACCTTTTTTTGTTGCCAGCGAGTATACTCTACACATATTTATCCTTACAAAAGGGTTTCAACGAAAGTTTTTTCCTCATGGGTAACAATAAAATTGGGTGGACGCAATGTCTTTTTTGATTATATAGTGCATTTCCTGTAGTTTTGTTTGTCGACGGCATACAACTCATTTAACTTATGAAATAAGTAGGTTATGCAATAATGTTAAATTAATATTGATAATACTTTACCCTTTACCTCAAATTTTGCAACCAGCAAATGTATTTGCTTTCAATCCATTGGGAAATACATAAGCAAAGAAACTGATACTGAATTGGAGGTAACGGAATCTTAATAAAGGTAAATTTTGTCTCAGTGTTAACAATTTAAATCAAGCGTCAGCTATCAACGGGTTTTTGTTCATTACTTATATCCTTAGGATAGAGATAAAATTGATTACTCCAAATGCTTGGGACAAGTTTGGTGCAAAAGACTTAATGCTAGGAAACCAAACGATGTGAAAATGAACAAATCATTCATATTCAAGATGCTAGTTACAATGAATGCACTGCGCAACAGTAAGAAACAAGAAGAAACCAATCATAGTAGTAAATTGGAAAGGCTATAAAACACATACATTTATGGAAATAAACATCGAAGAAGCCTCTATCAGATGTTCGAAATCTCGTAGAGGAACACATGATAGTCCTAATTTCAAACAGAAACCAACAAAATAAATATAATCAGAAAATTTCCGAAGTATTAGACAATGAGAACGGTTTCTTAAACGATGTGAGATGATATCAACAAAAGCTGTATTGAATGACAGATTTCATGATATAAACTATTTTATTTTATAAAATTCATACATGTTTTTTCGAGAAGCATGTTTAACTTCCCAGTATCTGGGAAGTTCTTGTAATCGCCTCGAAAATCGAAATTGAAATTTTCAACATTTCTTTACGTTTTGAGGTCTATAGAGTATATATAAAGTGTTTTTAGAAAGGGAGATGTGTGTGTGTGTGTACGTACGTACGTACGTATGTACGTTCGTGGACACTTTTTTCTACGAGCATAACTCACGTAAACAAAGTCGTATCGACTTTATTGAGATGTCAATCGAAGCGTCTTTGCAATCTTAAGAGCTGATTAGTTTTTGGGTTACTTCGGTCGGGGGGGTTTGCTGTTCTGCCCTTTGAAGATCATTTTTGTCATGCGTTATATCTCGCGAACCAAACATACGATTTGCATGGTAGAGGAATCAATCGACGCGTTTTAACATTGATATGATTCTATCAAATTTTTAGAATAATCGTTCGAGCCGTTTTTTAATTTAAGAAAAAAAGTGCAAAAAATTAGGTTTTTTTTTCATAAACAATAAATTTTTAAGTTGATTTGCGAAAAATAGTAACCAATATTTATAAATTTCATATACCGCAAACAATGTTTGAAAAAACGTCATCAAAACTTTTTCTCATGATTACGTAAAAAAGTAAATTAAAAATAAAAAATCATTAAAAGTCATCATGATTTTCAAGGTCATTTTTATCATTCACTATATCTCACGAACCAGATATAATATTTGCATCATTAAGGTGTCAGTTTACGTGTATTAACATCTTTGTGAAGTTTTTAACAATATAAAAATTCTTTCAGCCGTTTTTTTAATTTAGTAGAAGAAAATGCGAAAAATTATGGTTTTTTTTATAAAAAATATTTTTTAACCTGATTTGCACCGCACAGTGATACCAATTTATAAAATTTATACATTCTCATTAGTTTTTGAAGAGACACCGGCAAAATTTTCTTCCATGATTATGAAGAAAAAACTAAATAGAAAATAAAAAAATCATTCAAAGTTACCATGTAAAGAGGGTTCATACGAATGCTATTACTTTATATCTTCTATTCTAAAAAAATGTTGTAAATTCAATCAAAGTTTTAAAATATTTGCATAATTGAGCAGATTTTTAATAGTTTTTATATTCTTTCAATTAAAAAAACTGCTTAAATTTTGAAAACCAACAAAAAATTTCAAGACCAAAAAGGCCCCCACCGATTGATCCGCGTGAATATTCAATCTGTCCTCATCGACCAAAAACCTTACGTAATCAATGGAACCTCCCGTAGACGATATGATTCATATTAACTCATTCCTGTTACTATTACCTCTCATTGTTGTAATGTTGTTGATGTTTATGTAGATATTACTGGGAAGTTGACCGTGTGGACCTCAAGGGTCGCACCTCGCGGCTTGTTTTTTATTTTTTGTTGTTTTCAATCGATTTGTTCTAATTCATATACAAAATAAAATTTAAAATGGGTATTGGCGTTTATTACTGTCTATATACTCGTATGATAATTCCAGTAAGAGAGTCTGAAGTGTCTACCATTGGTTGGTTTGCCCTGCTAAATTCAAACATTGGAATTTTTCCCGATGATTATTTGACTATACACCCTTTTCAGAAAAACGAGCAACTTACATGTGGGTTCGGTGTAAAACAAAAATTACTATTTAAATTTATCATAGAAATAATCTTGAAGCATGGATTTGTTTATGTACATAAACAACAGGCAGAGGTTATGAACTCAAAAATATCTTTACAATCATACTTCGTTTCAATTGTGAAAAGCGGAGTTACCTATAATAAAGAAGGAATGAACACCGCAACCTTAATTTTCATTTTCAATTCCAGCGCAATTCCAACAATGTCAAGTTATTAATAAACAGCTCATAATTTTATTCTACTTGAAATAATTAAAAAAAATTAAAAACTGTCTAGCATTTTAATTAAGCTCTCTCAACCCAAGCTCTTATAGACACTTTTCCAGTAATGATTTTCTTGACTTATATCCTGTTTGTGTAACGTCTTTTTATTGACACCATCGCTGGCTTATCTTCAAAGCTTGTCAGATTATTAGTAGTAGTCTTCCTAAAAGCTACACAAAAAATCGTTCCAGCTTTATAACGTTAACTCAAATATTCGTACATTATTTGCTTTCTATTTGCACATCATGTATTTAGTTGATTGTACGCCCATTGATGGCGTTGATTACCTTTCCCATCTATGGGCTCAACGGTTTCCATAGATGAATTTGACTGAGGACGTGACACATATGTCGCCAATATTGCAGGCCACTTATCATCTTAACGACAGAATCGAGGAGACAAATTAGGACATGCTAGAATTCTATTATTTCAGGGTAAATACTAAGTTGCTAGATTTGTTTTGGGCGGTCTTCATATCATCATTGTAACTGGTAAAATGTGTCATTTTTTGTATAACGTTTTCGCATTAGAGCCCTTTTCAAAGAAGACAATAATATTTCTGTTATGCAAGGAGAATTAAGTTCAAAGACATGATTAATTTTCCATACCAAGGCTTCACAAATAATTATTTTGATCCTGCTACTTTATTTATGCTTTCAAAGAAATCAATTTGCTTGTGAGTAGAATTTATGTACATACTTATTCTTGCTTTTTAGGTTGTCCACAGGACACTGGTTTTCTCGATAGCACTTTAAGCTAAACTTGCAAAGCTATAGTATCTATATCAATTAAATTTTGTCGGGGTAAGTAAATTGACAGAATAGTTTTGGAAGAGTCAAGGATGTAATTTAATATAAAAATATGCAATCGAACATTTAGTGTTTAAAAATATCATATCACAACCTTAACATTGCACACCTTTCTTAGGCGTGTGGAAAAGTCAGCCAAAAAGCACTTATTCGCAATGAACGCGACAAAGAATCCATAAAAATTTATATTTTGTCATAAACTGCTGAAAAACAATCTTAAATATATTTAACGTTTATACAAATAAACAAAGCGTATAAGCGTTTGTAAATCAGAGTTCCACATTTTACGAGGTCATCTGCAGACAACGTTTAACACCATACAAAATGAAACGCCGTTGCAAAAACTTTAGAAAAAACTAAATATAATTTTTTTCAGGATTTTGAATATGAGTAGCTGCAATTATATTTGAAATCACTAGTTATTAGAATAACTTATTCGGGTGTGAAGCTCCACTTGCTTTGGATGGCTACCAAATATGATACGTACATAACAAAATCTCCCAACGGACACCTATAAAAGACGAGTATCTCTACAACGTACAAATTCTTTGGTTCCGTCAGTCGAGCTGTGAAATTTTATACAAAAAGCGTTATAAAAAACGGATACTCCCTTCTTCGCAAAAGAAAGTTTAATTTTGACCCGTTTAAAGCGAAAGAATCTTTCTTGGATGGAGAGAAGACGATGATTCAACAATAAATTCCACGTAAAAACAGGGCAATTCGTTTGAGAGAAAGTGTTTGCTGCAGCAATATGTCTACTAGACATGACAATTAAAGTTTAAGAGGATTTGAGCTTAAAACGACTTCAAACCAATTTTTAAAACAGTTCTCTCTGACAAAAACATTGACAGGAATAGGTCTTAAAATTTATCTGCTTATCGATGAGTGAATTCATAAAGCCATTCATAAAACTGTTCCACTTTCAGGTAAGAATAAAGAGAAAAAGTAGATGTGTTGCTTATTAAACATACTTCGAAGGTCCATTAAATTCATAAAAAGAAAATTGCTATCCGTCGGCTGAAAATTTTCTGCATCGTTAGGATGGGTAGAATTTATTTATTATCGTCACAATATTAGCTTTAAGGTACTAGTACAGTCTAGAATACAAAAAAAAGCATGATTTTCAAGATTTTTTAAAAGCCATTTTGTTAATTACATCAATGCAATCTTTTACATAAAAAAAGTAAATATCTTTAAGTGTATAAAAAAATTATTTTTTATTTTTTAATTCCTTATATAAATTTTGTAGAGGACGCCAAAGTTTCGTACTTAAAAAATTCTTCCTAAATGGCAGACAGTTAATCTCAGAATTGGTAAGTCTGAAACAAAAAGTTCAAAAAAGTATGTTATAAAAAGTGTTATTTTGTGTGACAATTCACCACCGAAAGTAAAAATTTGTTGAAAAAAAAAATTGGCAGACTTTCAAAAAAAAAGTTGAAATTTGGACCCTACTTTCCGATCATTATCCTTACATAATTTTTTTTTCTTCTTTTTTTTTACAAAATGTGGTAAATTGTCATGTCCCATGAAGGAGCAAAGAGAATGATTCAAGATTTATTACTCTAAGTTTTATAGTTCCGAAGATTAACTGTCTGCCATTTGAAAAAACGTCGTTTCGAGAAAAATGCGTTTAAAGTTTTTTTTTTTCAATATTTCTCGGTTTAGCGGTTTTACTCGCCTTTCCGTAGGATTTGCTTGGAGCCATGATACAAAAAATAAATATCGACTACCAAATAGATACTGAGAGAAAAACACGTGAGAAACTTTGAATTTCAATTTGTATATAAAAGAAACTGGTATTTTGGAGAGGGGATCGACATAAACGCCGTGCGCTCGCGCGTTATTATATTTACTATAGAATTAAATATAGTTCAAATTTCTCTATAATATTTTGGGAGAATGTTTTTGAATGCCTAAAGAATCGAAATCAATAATAAAAATAAATTCGATTTTTTGAAAATTCTAGACTGTACTAGTACCTTAATTGACATCAGGAGAGACCAGAAACGTGAATCCAATTTATGTTAATATCTTTTATAGAGATTATTCAAAATCGTAGAAAACCATTCGGCGGGTGATGTTTATATGCAGGGTTCAAAACTTTAAGATTGTAGATATCTCATATATTTACAAGTTTGTTAATGAGGGTACTTTCTGTTTAAGGACATAATATGTGTCTTTATTTTGTATACTTAAGCCATGAAGGCATATTCTGCTTAAGTACTTACATTTCATACATATATCATAGATAAATCTCTGTTAAGTGCGTATTTTGTAAATGACAAAAATAAAAACAACATCGGTAAAACACATTCAACTCCTAAAGTATTAATTGTAACACGTGTCAAACCCAAAAAAGGTAGCATTTTCTGAATATTTTTTGAAACAGTCCACATTTGGATATAACTATCATTGTTTTTCACACTATGTACTCCAAATAGTGAACAATGGCCTTTCAAAACAGCGAAAATATTTCAAGGTGCACTCCAAAACGACACTATTTTTCTAAAAGACTACTTAGTAATTGTTTTGGGCTTTGTTCTATGTCCCAACTTTCAATAATCATACATACATTAAGGAGCTGACTAGATGTTTCGTTGGTTTAGGGGAAAAAATATTTTAGTCCAAAAAAATTTTATGACTGACTTCCAATCGTTTAAGCATTTAACAGGTTCCCTATTTTAAAACGAATGGCCAGGCCTAGGTTAAAAATTTCAAGCGGTTGTTTTGATGGTCACGAAATACTTACATATCTTATTTAAATTAAAACCAGCAATGCAATTTTAAATTAAAAGACATATTTCTTCGTGGTTGGAAGTTTGACTTGTTCAGTTTCTGAAGTAAAATAACGAAATATGAAAGCCTTGTGGTAATACGTCCAGATATTACATGGCTTGAAGTAAAATTCTAAAAATAAAAATAAAATCATAGTATGTTACTATTACTATGATTTTTATTATATTTATGTTGTATATCTACGGTGTTTAGAAATTTCACTGTCATTTTGACGTTGTGTTTCATTTACATTGGAAAGTTACCATGCAAGGACCTACACCCGAATTACGTCTCAAAATATTAAAAATTCATTTCCAGTGTTCGTGTTCTTTGCACCAAACTTATAGAGCACTCTGTTCAATATATGGTGATCTAATCGGTCAGCTGAGCAGGTCATACGCAATAAGATAGAAGGCTTTATGTGCAAGTATACTCTATCAAACAATGTTAAGTCAACACGAGCTGGTACAATGCGCACCGAGGCAGTTTTTAATGCGGTAAGGGGTGTGACTGAGCATCAAAATTTATCGATTCGAAGCCGTTTTCAACAACGTGGCCTCTGTCTGTCCACGACATGGAGAGTTTAGTGCAACAATCTTGAACTTGGACTGAAGCCTTGTAAGATACAATTAGTGCAGCAGTTAAAGCCGTTGGACCATCGTTTGGTGTAAAGATAATCTTATAGAGACTTTGGAAGCCTCAATCGATCCTGTAGAGTACGATTTGCATGCTGGCGGCATAATTGGTCCTTTGTTTTTCAAATATGAAGACGGAACCAACGTTACCAATATAGGCGATCGCTTTCAAATCATTCGGCATTTAGTAATTCTCAATATCAATGCCAATTAACTTAGCTGGGGGGGAGGGTGAATTTCAAAAGGAAGAATTAACATACCATACAGCGCATGAAACCATCATTTTATTGGGCCTCACCACAATCACGCTGGTCATATGGCAGAAATTATATTAAAACACTGAATTCCATAAAATTTGCAAGCTATTAAATCTAAACAAGGCATTCATATAATTTATCTGTGTGTTGTTTGTTTGAAAAATTCTAGGCCCCTTACAAGCACATATATATTATATATTATATATTATTTGTCAGTGCCGGCTCTACCTTTGGGGCTAGTGGGGCTTAGCCCCACCACTTATTGATGAGCCTATATTAGTGCAAATGCAATTAAATATCATTATAGATTCCAATATAGTTTTCATAATTTAATCTCATTTCAAAATATAATGTAGCATTTTTTTCGCCCATGCTGTAGTTTACATTCACATAGTCTTCTTGCCACGCACTGTAGAACAATTTGTTTTTCTCTTCGAATCGCTTCGTTGTGCCTGCACCGAGTAAGCTGAGAGTAAAATTCAAACTTATTTTCTCTTTGACATTTTTCCACCTTTACTATGAGGAAGAGGCTACATGAATTTTGCCCCGAAAAAGAGTATTTCGATTTGAATGTGTGCGTGAATTCTATGCTGAAGCGGTGGGAGTGTGCGTGCTTGAAATAACATGTGTTTACATCGTGGACGGGCTAATCATATGCAGCCCGTTCAGTGGCTCGACAACGTTTAGTCTTGGCATGGTCTGGATAATACTTTTGAGAAGGCATGAGCAAAATTTTTTCACGATGGTCCGAAGGAAGTGAAGGTGATGACTGTTAATGCAAAAGTAGTCTCATCAGTGTAGTGCATGGTATTAGTACTTAGTGTGCCTTCGTAGCGTTTGGTTTTTTTTAAGCCTAAAGTTGTTTCGTTGGAAGAATTCAAATGTTTTTAACATTTTTTTTTATTCAGGGTGCACTGAACTTCTATTAAAGCATTAAAAGTTATTCAAAATACGATGATAGGAATATTTCTTTGATTGGCAGCGAATCTACTTTTGGGGAAACCGATCATTTAAAATCGGTTAACGCTCAACATGTGGTACTTCTTGGATTGAGATGAAAGTTAAGAAAGAAATTTAATATTTTTTTGGAAGAATTTGTGATTATGTTCAAAATATTTTTAAATAGTCCAGTGCTAGTCCCAAAATGGAGCACAAAAATTTTAGTGGTCGGAAAAGTAACATTTTGTTTTAATCAAATGAAGCTTTTTACATTTGAAGTACCAAGTTTTTCGGCATTCACTTTTTGACGTTATCACGGCAATGCTTATGGGTTTAAAATGATGCTAGATTAATTTATACTCCTACGGATTTTTTTTAAACAAGCGGTTGCCTATGAAAAGCGTCCAAGTAAATGTTTTTGTAACCAAAAATGTTCTCGTAGCATGAGCGATAAAACGTCAGAAAAACGGTTAAAAATTTCAAAACTTTTTGAAAAAAGTTTAAACAATTCTGCGAAAAACTGAGATATCTTATCGTCTTTGAGACAAGATATATTGATTAAAACAAAATCTGATCTTCACGACTACTAAAACTGAATTGTAAGCAATTACACTGCGTACGTCACATTGGAATTGGATCACAATAGATTAATCGATGTATAAATGACGTATATGTAAAAAATATATTTATTGCAATGTTGTTTATTGAAAGAATCTTGAAGACACCGCAATAAAAAGTTTAAAAAAATTGGTGAGGTATTCCACCAGTTGCTTCCAATTTTATAATTTTATTTTTCAACGAACAAACGACTAATTTTTCCAATTCTGTATAAAGATTGCTTTCTGGTTTGTCTTCAATATGATTTTTAAATGCCTCATCTTCGTCCAAACTTTTTCAATATAATGTTTTTCTTCTTCTAGTTTATAAACAGGAACCAATTATTGGATACTAAATGTAGACTATAACGTAGACGATATATTTTTATTTTATTTTGATATCTCAAAATTATTTGTGATATTGTTAGAGGTTGTTGATTCAGAAAGTTTGGGCATTCTAGCAACCTTTTGTAGATTAAGTCGACAGTTTCCATGATAACATCCTCGAATAAGACCAATTAAGTGGTTATAATCTTAATTGGCAGGTCATAGCTAACATAACATTGACTTTGTACCTTGTATATCAAGGTATGTTATTCACTAATCATACAAAAAATGAATGAAGACACATATATGTAATAAGTATCATCACTTATATATCATGGTTTTTCCAATACAACAGTCAACATGAAATATTTCCTTTCGATTTTGTTTTGTTTTCTACAATTTTTGTGACTTTGTGAGGAATTTATTTATTGTAGGAAACTTACTATTTGAAAGTTTTTAAAAGACCAATGAACCAACCAACTCTAACGACAGCTTCATTTCACAGACATAATAAAACACTTAGTTTCAGCAAAAACATATGAAAATATTAACTCAATAATTATCTACAACAAAGGTATCGAAAATAATTTTAACGTAGATGAAAGTATGTGAAGATGACAAAATAGATAAAAATATCTAATAAAATAAAAATGTTATATAAGATGAATCGTTCGAAGAATCAACCATTGAATTATAAATAAGAATTTTCTGTGTAACAAACAAAACAACTAAGGATTCATGAATTTTTTTCGTTAAGTAAAGGAAACTAGACTTGTTATCTTGGTAACAGTCAAATGACCAAAACCTTTACCAGATATAATATCTCTTCAGACAGAGCTTTTTCAACTTTTTCCGACCTTTTGACAATATAATTTTGTTACTGATGTAGAATTAATGCTAATTTGTTGTTTTCATATTTGTCTACGTTTTTGCCTTTTGAAGGTAGGCAGCATTAAATTTTGTGCAGTGCTTCGAACGACGCTATTGCAAGTACTTGTTTTTAACTTCCCAGTATATGGGAAGTTCTTGTAGTCGCCTCGAAAATCGAAATTGAAATTTTCAACATTTCTTTACGTTTTGAGGTCTATAAAGTATATATAAAGTGTTTTTAGAAAGGGAGATGTATGTGTATGTGTATGTACGTACATACGTACGTTCGTACGTTCGTGGACACTTTTTTCTACGAGCATAACTCACGTAAACAAAGTCGTATTGACTTTGTTGAGGTGTCAACCGAAGCGTCTTTGCAATCTTAAGAGCTGATTAGTTTTTGGGATACTTCGGTCGGGGGGGGGGGGGGAGGCTGTTGTTGTTTTGGCTCTTTGAAGGTCATTTCGTTATATCTCGCGAACCAAACATACGATTTGCATGATTAAGGTGTCAATCGACGCGTATTAACAATTGTTTGAATCAGTTAAATTTTGGGAAAAAAAACGTCGTAGCCATTTTTTAATTTAAGGAAAAAAAGTGCAAAAGATTAGGTTTTTTTAATAAACAATAAATTTTTAACCTGATTTACAAAAGACAGTATTCAATTTTTATAAAATTTATATACTTCAAACAGTGCTTGTAAAAGCATCATCAAACCTTTTACTCATGATAACAAGAAATATTAAATAAAAAATAAAAAATTATTAACAGTCATCATGATTTTCAAGGTCATTTCTTCCATTCACAATATCTCACGAACTAGATATAAAATTTGCATCATTAAGGTGTTAATCGACGTGTTCTAAAATCTCTTTGATTATTTTAACATTATAGAGATCCATTACAGCGGTATTTTTAATTTAATAGAAAAAAATGAGAAAACCATATGAAGGGGTTCTTCCGAATGATATTACCTTATATCTTTTATTCTAAAGACTTTGTTGTAAAGTCAATCAAAGTTTTAAAGTGTTTAGATAATTTGAGCAGTATTTTAATAGTTTTTGCAGTCTTCTAATTTAAAAAAGCGGCTTAAGTTTTGAAAACCATCAAAATTTTCATCATTTGTGGTAATCAATCATCATCACCCATCCACCAAAAGCCTTGCGTAATCAGCGGACGCTCCTGTAGATGATATGATTAATATTAACTTATTCCTGTTACTACTTTGAATACCTCTCATTATTATTATTTAAAGTAGTATTTTCAAAATTATCACTGTGTTTAATATATTTAATGTTTGTCTAGATATTACTGGGAAGTTGACCGTGTGAACCTCAAGGGTCGCATTTCGCGGCTCGTTGGTTTATTTGATTTATCTTTTGTAATCAATTATCAGAAAATAGACTTATGTATATGTTAACGGGATCACATAGCGACTATCGATTAAAAGCGCATTAATTCAAGCTGATTTGCAGTTTATCTAGGCCTGTTTTGTTTTCAATTAGGCTTACTTAGGTTTCAAAACAATTTAAACACGAAGCCAAACTCTTGATATTTTTTTGGGTTTTATCAATCGAAAAATAAAAGCAAGCACGATAATAAGCTTTCTTCATATTTTCCTATTGAGAATAACATCTGCACTGTAATAATAGATTAGCAAGGAAAATATTATTCCGAACTCAAACACACCATGAATATTTTATCTTCAACAAAAAAAGCATTTTTACAAAACCATGCTACTTTCGCAGTATCATAAATGATTTTAATTGATTTTGAATTCTTGATTTACAAGTGTATCAGTATTTTTTTTAATTTGATAAAAAATGGATTATATATTGTCATTGCTCTTTAGGTAATATTGAAATCACATAAATTTGGTCTACACATTGTTCAATTGAATCGCAAAATTAGGGTTTCATTAGAAGTCGCCTGAATTATTTTAACAACGACTACTACGTCTACCATCAAATTAAATTACCTCTAGCTGTGATCCTTTCTTCCCCATTGAGGAGCCTGTATGGCCCCCACTTTGAGCTGCGTTCATTTTGTTGCTAAAACGATGGCGCCTTTGTCCGTTGAATACAATCCGCTGACAATTCTCTACATGAAAATTCGTATATTATTGAATATCCGCCCTAATTCAGTTTCGAAACTGCACAAAACTCATCGTCCCATTTCGAATTTTCCATTTTCATTTTATTCACTATTTTCACTCGAAGGTGGCATGAGATTAAGTTGCAACATTTTCACAACACTGCTAAGTTCAAAGTAGAAGCTACGGAGCACAGCCCTGAATGGATGGTCACAATAATAATTTCAGTTTGTGGAACGTTGAAATGTTGACCATTTCATTGAATTTTATGTGGGAAATGAGTTTTTTAGAACAATCTAAAATATTGTGTGCAGGAAGATTGGAAAATTGTTTCCTTTGTGCATATGGACGTTTGTTTGGATTTTTAGCAAGTGTATTATTGTTTTGGCGGTAATTTACAAAGTGAGACCATAGAAAATTTTATAAAAGAATATGATTTTTTTAATTCATATAGTATGAAGGAAGACAAAGTTATTGCCGAATATATATTGGGTACTTATGATATCAAACAAAGTGAAAATTGGATTGGATGCTCAACGAGAAATGAAGGCCATGTTTATGCTGCAGTATGACTGTATGTATGTATGCTTGAAAACAAGTTGTGTAGCTGGAAATTTTGTCCATGTTTTTCATGTTATTTCATTATCATCATTGCTTAATACTTTCAAATTATTAAAGCTCAAACTATCTACGATGAATGATTCCAATTGGTTGATCATAAATTTCAATCGACAAAGCTTTACCAAGGAACTTATGAAGAATTACATGAAAATTATTTTATTTTAAATAAATTTTTATTTCTAGATAGCCTATTGTAATATCAAGCAGTAAAATGTAGGAATATTTTCTGCAAAATATCCGCTACCATCTTAATTGAAGCTGTAGTCTAGAAATGGTCCTTTATTTAAGGTGGAGACCTACCCAGATGGGTTCTAACTTCACGGTCCTTGATCGCATCGATGTGGCTGGTCATTGTGATCTCACTCGGAGATGGAAGTACCAGTTTGTCTAAGTGCAGGCTCAGTGGTTTTACTGGTGGAAGTAAGGCCTGATCTGCCAATCTTTCGATCTCGGTACCGACTTGAATCGAAACTTTACACCAAGCTCCATAGACGCTGAAGAAGTTTCCTTACTCGGGAGTATGAGAACTTCAAGGTGCATCTATGAAGGCTCTATTCACGATATGGGTAGTAAACCAAATCCACCGCGTTTTACCCTAAAAAACTAAAGACAAACCAAACTAACAAATTTCTAAGTAAACACTCTACAATCGTGTTTCGCATGTAAAGGCAGCATAATTATGAGATCAGTGTAATGCGCCTCTAGGATTAAAATTTATTGTTTCTTAAGTTTATCCGAGGTGATTGAGATCAGCCGACCTTGAATAAACAAAAACGTGGATAATGCGTTAAGCCGTGAAAAAGTCAAAATTTCCCACGTCATTTACGGCATTATAGGCTGAGGTGGAGAAATGCTTATTTCAAAATCTACTCAATTTGCCTTTAAGTAATTGAGTTTCAGTAAATAGTTAGTTGATAGTTAACGAAAGAAATTTGAAATTGTACGCTACTGTAATCAAAGCAATAATTCAAAGGGACATTTACATACTTAGTTTATGTAAAATGAATCGGAAAATAACGGTTCTAATGTATTTCAATATTCAATGATGCTACGAAAAAATACGAGTAAGGTTTTGGTTAAAAAACTAAACTCTGTATCTTTTTCAATTGAATATTTTTCATAAAACTGCAAATTTTCCCCAGGCTTCAACATTTTTAAACTGATTGTTACTTTATGTGTCAAACACTTTTAACAATACAAAAAAAATTTAAGATTTTTTTTATCTATCTACAAAATTTATTGAGAGTGTCTTGCTGGATGATTCGTGGTTTTAGATTTACAGCGCGTCAAAGGTTACCAATTGTTGTGACAAACTAAAAAGAAGAAATTAACCAAAAAAATGTTTCCATGATTCATCAAGATGCCGATAGAAATGAATACACGGACATGTTGGACTGCAGAAAATTAAGTTTTGAATCTCAACACCATATATGATTTTTTCGTAGAATCAACGATTGCCGAGGTAATAGCAAAAAAAACATTAAACAATTTAGATGGTGACTAATGTCGACTTTTAACACAAAAAACTTTTTGATTTTAGACTCACCGTGCACTCTTCTACTTACTTCACATGCAAACACCAGCTGTAAAATTTTCGTATAATGGTGTCCAAGCAAAACAAAGGAAAATAAATGACCACAATGAAAAATTCTGTGCTCAAATTTTGGAAAAGGACTTAGAACAGTGAACGTTGAGTCTAAGATAAGAAAATGATCTTGTAGGAAGGTCAGCGTTAGCTGCGTTATGTAATGAAAGTTTTTTTTGGAATTATTATTCAAAAAGCTTTTGATTTCAAGAAAAGACTAGTTGTGAAATTTTTAATTGAAAGAAAATGTTCAATTTTTTTGATTTAATTTGTTTTTCTTCTTTCTAAACATTACATTTTTCGAGCAATAGAGCTTTAAAAAATTTAAATATGATTTTTGATACAGTTTTGTAACTATGGAATTGACGAAAAAAGTAAAGTATGATTCATATTTATTCATTTATGCCACTTAAAAATGCGTTCTTCAGTATTTGTATTATGTGCAATATAAATATTTTCCTTAATAATTCTATGAGCGTATTGACAATATTATTCATATGGCAATAAGGTCAACCAGGGCCAAAAATGATTCTATAAAAAATTAAAATATCCAAGTTTACTGGCAGAAAGTTTTGTAATCTCTCCGAATTGACAGACAAGTGTTTTTGTATCAATTATTAAAATCATCCTCTAAGTGTTATTTCTCTTCCAAGTTATCAAGCAACTAGCAGTTTTAACAGTTATAAAGGATAAATTGGTGTAAAAGAATCATTAAACGCACAATCGAGCAGCAAAAAAAATTCAGGTTAAAAAACAGTGTCCTTTTTTTATTGAAAGATGTGTTTAAACTTGGCGGAGAAACTGCCACTACATAATGCGCATTAAAATTCGATAATGAGGGATGGATGGATGGTAGTTGGTAGTGAAAAAATTGAATTCATTAAATAATATTTCATTTAATGGCATATCTACACTTTCATAAAATTTTATTGGATATATTGACTTGAAACTGGGAAGTATGTCAATACAGAAACACGGGAGCGAATATTATTTAAAATGTACAAAAAAACATCGAACACATCAACAACATGGTTTCCTTATGAATGATGATAGATGTGTTATATGTGAGTTGGTTGCCTCAGGAAAATAGTTCTGTGAAGATAGATGTTATAAATAAAATGTCATTATTTTATATTAAAAGTATATTTTTACCACTACAACAAACGCGGACTCCGCTCAACACGGAAATTTCATGGTATCTACATGGTTGTTCTAGGGAAAAAACTGTTCAAGTCTAATAATAATAAAAGTCATGACTTTTTCTTTTATCAAATTTTATTTTCGAATTTTCAAATATATATTTCGGCTACTACTTCAGTGATATGCTCACGACTCGTGAAAAATATATAATATATATTTGAAAAGTCGAAAACAAAATTTGGTAAAAGAAAAAGTCATGACTTTTATTATTATTAAACCAATTTACCAAAAAGCTCGAACAGACAATCAATTTTCAAGTCTTTTAATTTTAATGTCAACATTGGTGTCTCAATGAAAAAATCAGCTTAACATTTATCTAAAAGAAGGTCTTTTTCAAAATCGAAACCTCTTCTTTGGCCGCACGTATTATAATTGCAATGTTCATGAAGTCAGCTTACACATTACGAGTATATCTTAAATCAAATCGGATTTTAAAGTAACAATCTTATAGGTTTTTATAAATTAATTGCATTTTGAATTTCTCTATGTTCAACTGAATCGCAAGCATCATTATCAGCAGTACTGATTTATAAAAAAAATATCTTTAAGAAATACGGGATAGATGTCTATCCTTAAAAGCTAGTGAAGTATTTCACCGTTACATTAGGGATAGTTGTTCTTTGCTTTAAAAAAAATAAGCATTCATGAGATTGAAACTTAAATTCACATACTTTGTGCATCACTGATATTCAAATAGAAATAAATTGCATTCATTTGCAACAATTATCTGAAAGTTCCTAACTTATACAATTCAGAATTTTGTAAAATTCGCTATGAAACCGTATGCCAAATTTTCTTTTCTGTTTTAAATGTTAGCATGCTCGTGTTTGTTTGTTTTTGATAGCTTCGACGGCCATTGTGAAGAGGACTTGATGTATTTTTCATGATATTGCATTAAGCAGGTCAAGATTTGTTTTTATATACTTTAAGGATTAACTGAAGTGGAAATCCATCCCACTTCTACTTTCACTTAAAAGATAAGGCTGCAGATGTTTGTACATATTTATGCATGGATCGATTTTTACTAACCACTTCGGCATAAGTTTAACGCAGTTTGTGAACTCAAATACATCAAAGATTTTTCCTGGATTCGATGAGTCAAACGCGGTCAAGTAAACTATTCAAACTTGGTATTGTAAAAGAAATGAATGACGACTTTCAAAAAGGAACACAGGGTACATTTTATTATATAGTGATTGTAGAGTCAAAATAGAAACGAAATGATTTACAATACTATTTAGTGTCTAGTCGTAAAAGCCGCAAAGATTCACTAATGTTTATTTTCTTCTTGCCTGTTACTCGTATGAGAACTGATCCATGTTTAAAAAAATGGTTATATTATAAGTTTGTTTTTCAGCGAAAATCAATTCATATTGACGAAAATCAATTTGCGCATTGTGCGAAATAATGTAAAAACAGATGTTGGTAATGAAGTTCAACTGATTTCAATTACAATAATGGTATACAAATTAATCACTAATTTGGTCTTCATTGTTTGCTTTGTATATTTCTGTTTTGATGATCAATACTTGGCATATATTAAGGCGTTACATAGGTCTTGTATTTTCAAAAAATCGATCGGTTTTTCATTATTATTTCATATGAAAGTATAGTACGTCAAAAATATTCACACCAAATTTGAAGTGAATTCAAGCAATATGACCGGAGTTATAGAGATTTGAATACCGCGTGGTTGGTACGTACGCTCTGCCTTACTTAGCGTATTTACGCATGCAGCGCGGTTCTACCGCTTAAAATCAGCTCCTTTCTTTTTCATCAAAAATCACAACATCAAAAGGATGCTCTGAACATCGCGAATGAGGCGAACGAGTGTTAATTTGGCTTTAAGGGGTTATACCTATGTGAATTTATTTTCTTTTTCAATTTTTTTATTGGCTAAGAGTATGCTAACACATCCCTAGAATTGAAATCGAAAAGGTCCAAATACTAATATACTTCAGAAAATTTTTGAGAATCAATTTTCTGAAGCAACTCCAATGCTCGAAACACGTAAAATTTGCTCGCTTTATACTATATAGTAATTAATATACACTGTATAGGGCACGTTCCTTCGTAAACGACGCTAGGAGAGCTTTTGTTTACTCGATCGACTACACGCTGCATTTGAGGTTAAAATACTATGATTTGATTGATATTTTTATTGTTGTTTTGCATAAAAAAGTGTTAGAAATGAGTAGTAAACTGTACAGTGGCCGTAAAGGCAGTAAAGCAAGTATTTCATCGCAGAAGCATAACAAGATCAGCAACAGGCGTCCGCCTAATCGCCATTCGTTTGAGAATCATAAGGATTGACTGCAGGACCTAATTTTTACAATTTCTGCTTAGAAACAAACGCCGAGCGAATAAAGGCTGCTGAGCGGTCAATTTTCGACGTTGTAAAAGAAGCGAGACGCGGCCTTTTAGCATCAAGAAAGGACGAGGAGGAGAAATCCATGGTCTTGGAAGGCCAACTGTATGGTGCTGGGATAGCAGAGTAAAGGTTAAAAAATTTGTATATAGTAAAATTTTGAAAATTCACAACTTTATAAGGTTTTGAAACTTCAAACGCGGTTATCTCGAAAGTGTATTTTTCGGAAACGAAACTCCTTCAGTTTTCATCCGATTGACTTGCCGTTATAACTGTAGCTTCTTGATATGATTATCTAGTGAAGTACACACGATTTTAGCGATTGGGTTTGTTTAAAAAAAGTTATAAACAATTGAAGTAATTTTTTTGGGTCGACAATGCAATTTTTTTGTTAAATGGTCGCCATTTTGCGAAAAATCGATATTAAACTATTATCGTGTGTACTTCACTAGCAAAACTCATGAAGTTTATGAAAAAAACAATTTATTGGTCCAGATGCAGATGGGGCTGAGAAACTTGTCCGGCCACGGAACGTCTTTTGTAAATACTAGTGAGTTTGACGTGCACTACAGCCGCCATTTTGTATTAAATTTAAAATAAAAAAAATTTTTTGCACTCCCGAAAAATTGCCCTTTATATTGATATATTATTAAAAATGAAAAAAGGCTTGTTTTTTAGCCTTCACATAGGTATAACCCCTTAAGGAAAATGAATTTAACTCAGAAAGGCTTTTTTTAAAGATATTGAAAGAAATGAGCCCCTGTGTTCTTATGGACCTGGAATCGACGACTCGATGTAAGTCGCTAAAAAATAACTTTAATTAATTAAATCGCGGTAAAAAAAAACTTTATACGCGTTTTTCTCGAAACTTTGTTTTTCCGTGAATGAAACGACCGATTTTGCTGAAACTTCGCACATTTCGGTCGACTCGTTTTTGTTTTATACGAAAAAAAAATATTTTAAAAACGATTAGAATCGGAAAAATGGTTAAAAAATAAGAGACAAAAATTCATTCAAACCCATTTAAAATTATTTAAATTTCATTTTTCTTTCAATTCCTTCGTTCAAGCACAAGCCAAGGGAATAGACGATAAGATAATTTAGAATTTTTGATTTGAGATGAACCTGCACCGAAATATTCTGCCTACCGCCAAAAAAAGGTTGGACGAGGAAAGCTGCTGGAAAATTGACAATTTTCAATGTTTTTAGCACAAATTTTTTTCGCAACATTTTGAAATGCTAAACTTTCAAGCGTGTAAATTGTAAATAAAATAGATTTTTTGTTTTTAAAATACAATTTTTTGAAAAAGTTGTTTTTTTTTCGTCAAGACCTATGTAACCCCTTAAGCTAACATATAAGCATTTTTTCTGCAGAAGTACGAGTAGAACCTAGTTTAGCCATTTAAAAAAGTAAGAAGTTTTTCGGTAAAGTTTACTCGTAGATTTGTTCCAACCTAAGTCAGAGGTGTTAAGTTGTTTGTCAATGACAATACTTAATTTATATCATTTCAAGCAAAATTATTGTTGAATTAAATTTCTTAACCTAACGATTCTTAACATCAAATTGACGCCTTTTATTGTATTTGCAAAGTTTTAATTTGAATTTCATAAAGCGTTCATTTGAGGAGTGTTAATTTAGCTTTAAGGAAGGTGAATTAACCTCGGAAGAGTTGTTTTTTTAAATATTGAAACAAAATGTGACCTTGTTTTCTTACGCAACTTTTTGGCATGATCATTTGCAATTTTTTTGCATGATCATTTGCACATGAAATGTTTAACCAGAAATACGGTATAGAGATAAACAACAACTTTAAGGTCAATTTTTCGTCTGATTTCCAATTATCAAATTGATAATTGGTTTCAATTTGAGTTTTCGGGTAGTGAATGATAAAAAAAATGACTCTTCCTTCAGTAAACTCATGATTTTTAACAACTTTATGATTTTTCAAAATAGTTTGCTTAAGAACCTATTCCAGGTGTTTTACTGTAGTATAATATTTATCTCCACCATTTTTTTCACATTCAAACATCAATAACGCTAAAACATCAATAACACTAAAAGCGCAAATAAAACCGATGATTTTTTCACCAAAACGAGCATGAGAAGACCTTTTTTAAGGACAATGCTATATCCACCTAATTAAAGATAGCAATCATCACAACTGTTGTAGAGTTCCAGCGCATATTCACAAAGAAAAACACTAAGGATTTCATTACACAGAAAATAAAAAAACACTTCCGACGATTTTTTGCTGAAAAACACCATCAAAAATAGGCACACTTTAAACAAGAACACAGTTTAGAAAAAGCAAGATAAGAAACGACACGATTAAGGAGCGGTACATGTCAGTCACGAGGTCAGGTAGAAAAGTGTATCCTTCCAGTGAAGAGCACGAACGAAGTTGCTCAGGACACAAGTCACGTTATTTACTTTAAATATCTGCAGAAGAATGCTGCATTGCGTGCGCCGAACCGGCTTGCTAACAAGCTATATCGTTAAATTCTCCTCCACAACTTTTCAAGCTACTTATAAGACACCATTGAAATCAAAGTGATTTTCTCTTTAGATAACAATAAGAACCTTTGATAAATGCTTTCCGTTAAGTGCTATCCATTCGAAAGGCTCAGAATTAGAAACGGCAGGTCCTGTCGGAATGAATGCTGCGCCGTAACTGAACAACACAACAAGGAACAAGCAGGCGTTAAAGCTCCGCATGGCTAAGATGCTGTAACACGAAGCCTTTACGCAGCGAGGCATCAATGGTATCCTGAAGGCACGAATCACACCCTATGCAGATAGTCCATTCGTTGTTGTGTGAAGGTAGCTCGCTCATATTTAAATCAAGTTACAATTCGTGAGTACCCATTCAAACAAGTGAATAGAGCAAAAATTAATGTAAGGTGTGTTTAAAATAGGCTAATAAACATATAAAGCGAAATCAAGGAATGCAAGCAATTTGCGCTAAAACCATTTCTTCGAACGGTAAGCTTGTATAAACTCAAAAAGCGTACTACCAACGAGGACCACCCCTGCCATTTTTTTGGATCCTGCCGTGATTGTTTACAACTGGAACATGCGTTCGTAGGAATAGTAGGCGTTGGGCTCAGAAGCAACAGGCTGTTAGCTACAGCCGCGTTAAAGTTTTGACTAAGCTCAACAACGACAGCCGAACACAAAAGTTCATGACTGAAGGATCACATACATATATATTCTGCAGAACAACACGGAGAGTTTACTGAGCCTTAAAGCTTTAAATAGAACCATAAAAGTTAACAGATATGTAAATCGTTACGAAGCAAAACATTTTCCCGCAAAAGGTGCTATCTGAGCGCAAGTCAAGAACCGCGATATCCAAGGAGCACATGCTGAAAAGCTTGCAATGAAAATAGAAGAGGAACTTGACTCCTGGTTAAAAGGGTGTTACCGCATTTCGGGTATGGAGCCTTGATAAAGCTTTATCCGGAAAAGGAACTAAAAAATGTTGGTTTTCATCACCGGTTTATACTGCACCTGGGATATTCACCAGCCCATGGAATTCTGTTTCGACATATGGATTAACAAAGAAGCTCAGAAATCCTGAATGAAAGCTTCAGGGAAACATTGCTTTTAGCTCGAAGTTCATATAAAATGAAACGGAAAGAACAGTTATTTTTTAAAATACGAAATTTGGAAGCAAATTCTGCATGTCTGTTTATTTTTTGCTGAAACTAAATTTAAATGAAAAACGAATGACAATACAAAACATTGTAATTTTTCCTCAAGCACCGTTTATTTCTTGTATATTAGCTGAATTTATAAGAATAGAATATATTCATTGATTTTTGAAGGATTCTTCATGGGTTCTTCATGGGTTTTTCATGGGTTCTTCATGGCTAACTTATGTATGTACAGGCAATTATTTTTTTAAGAGTTTACGCTATTTTCATGAAAAACGAATCCCTTAAGGACATGTAGGAATGTTTTGTAGTAAATTAATGCATCCAATGCATGATTGTCAACTTCTTGCATACATATTCGTATTCTTACTTGTTCAAATAAATTCTGTAAAGCTTAGATGAGTGCTTCAGATCTTTATCTTTTCGAAACGAAAATTTTCTTTCTCTCTGCGATTGGACGGAATCACGTTATACTTCAATGTCTTCGGATATTCTTTTCTCAGAATTCCTTCTATTCTCTTCAAACCAACAACCTTGCCAGCACCAAAGCACCATAAACCGTAACAATTTCTCCGTCATGCCTTGCCATCAGCACTTTATACTGCTCAGATACTCGTTCGTCGGGAAAACATGCGTCTCTTTGATCCAAAAATATCAAATTGGGAATCACCCGTCCTAAGGACATTCCGCTGCTTCATTATTCAATCTTTGTACTCAAAGACCCAGGGAAGTATTTTTTCCTTATGTTGTGCACTTATCAATGGTTTCTTTACGGCTATTTTACCCTCCAGGCCCGCTTCTTTTGAACGTCTTTCGACCGTAGTCACCGACAATTTGTTATCGCGACTTAAACTCACACTTCGGGTCATTTCGTCTATTTCTCTTGTTGGTAACTGTAATATATATTTTTTCATTAATACTAGTTATCTTTACCCTTGCTGATCGTCGTTTCTTGATTAAAAGCCCTGTTTCTTTTTTTTCTTTAGAACATTAAACACGAAAGCTTCCGGAAAATTCAACCTTTCCACTATTTGAGCCATTGAATACTAACTTCCCAGTATATGGGAAGTTCTTGAAGTCGCCCCGAAAATTGAAATTGAAATTTTCAGTATATGTATGTTCACGTTTTGAAATCTTGAGAGTATATTTAAACGTTTTTAGAAAGAAGGATGTATGTGTGTGTGTTTCTACGAGCATAACTCACGTTTCAATCGAAGCGCCTTTGCAATCTTAAGGGGGAAAACCACTGTAGGATTTTCAAAAAATCAATTTTTTTGTTGCTCTAAAGTATACTTTATCATCATAGAAATCGTGTAGCAAAGTTTCATATAGTGAAAAATCTCTAAGTGTTCGAAATTTTGAATTAGCACGGCACCTCTCACCACTTGTTCGGAGCGCAATCCGCGCATATCCCCGCGCGTATCCCCGCGCGTTTCCCCGCAAGCTAATGGTTTTGAAATTTAGAACTGTACACGTGCTCTGTTAGTTGAACGTTAAAAAAGAACGCCGAAGTACGTATTTTGCAGACTAAAGGTATATCAAATTAATTCATGATTTTTCAATAACTTAAACTTTATACGCGTTTATCTCGGAACAACGTTTTTCAAACTGGCCGGACCCCTTTCTCAAACAATTTTTGTTCGATTTACTTGAAATTTTTACAGTATGGTCAAAACTAGTGTCTGCTAGGTAGGTTTTTTTAATGTTGCATATTTCAATGGTTATTAACAATTTTCGAGCGTTTTTTCTAGATTTTTTTTCAAAATGACGCCATTTTGTCAAAAATCTGGCTGCTTTATCGGCGATCATTTGTTTGATAACATAACCTTGACACTTCAGGAGAAAACGGCCCGGCCGCGAAGCCATGAAAAAATAGGGCGTTTCTGGAAAAATTCAAGCCGTCATTTTGTTTTTTGAAGTTCTGAAAAAATTCAAAGAGGATGTCAAATATTGTAATATTTGTACAATATAGATATTTTCACCAAATTTCGGTATGTTGTTTGGTTTTTGAGAAAAATTTCCCAAAAAATGACTTTTTTATCTTTACTGTGGTGTTCCTCCTTAAAAGCTGATTAGTTTTTGAGACGCTTCGGTTGAGGGGGTTTGTTGTTTTGTCTGTCATGCACTATATCTTGCGAACCAAATATAGGATTTGCATTGTTAAGGTGTTTATCGACGCGAATTTACATTCATGTGATGCTATCAAATTTTTAAACAAATTGTTTGAGCCGTTTTTTAATTAAATAAAAGGTGTAAAAAATTGAGATTTTTTCATAAACAATAAATTTTATTTGATTGATTGATTTGCAGTTTGTAGCAGTATTTTCATTTTTAACTTCCCAGTTCCATATGGGAAGTTATTGTAATGAGGTCGATTTTACGAATCCCAAATTTTGACATATCTCCACTTTTATAAGGTCTCTAGAATTCGAACCCATCGTTTGTGTGTATGTATGTATGTGCGGATGTGCAGATGTGCGTATGTGCGTTCGGAATTATTTTTTGTCTCAATTATCTCGAGAACCAAAGATTGCATTGACGTGAGCTGAAAGGTTTCATTCGACGCGTAATTACGTAACTTAGAACTGATTGAGTTTTCAGCAAAATCGGTTAAGCGGTTTTTTATTTAGGATGACAAACTGAAAAAACGACTAATAATTGCTTATTTTGAAACTGCTGAAACGCACGATTAATTCGTGCAGATCTCAAATACCTTCATAGAAATATTATTATTATTGTGTATTTTAGCAAAATTTTGATAAATGTAGTAATTTTTTTATTTAAAACCAAATCAAGATTAATTTATAGAACTCCTAGCTTATATTATAAGGTTTGGTCTGTGTGCCGCTAATGCAGATAATAAATGGATATTGTTATAAATAATTTAATATTGTCAATAACAATAAAATATGACTAGTTGTAATTTGATATTGTAAATATGAACATAATTATAACTATTCAGTAACGATCAAACATTCTTAATAACAAATGATTATTATTAACAATAATTAAATATCCTCAATAATGGTTGTGGATTCCAGGGCCGAGATGGAGGACGAGGAGGTGAACGAGGAAGAAAACGAGTTTTCCGAGGTGTTGGTAGAGGACGATCAGGTGGTAGAGGCTACCAAAGCTTTTATGGATAGATAAAAAATAAATAAAAACTATAAAAGTAATTATAATAATCAAGAAACATAATTATTAAAAATAGTGATTATTAATAATAGTAATTAATAATAAAAAAAATTATAGCTTTTTTATTTACCCCACTGGGAAGTTAGTCGTGTGGGCTTCAAGGGTCGCACTTAGACCACATTTTAATTTTTTTGTTTAATATTATGGACCTCAAGGGTAACACCAAAAAAATATTTTCTTAGAATATGGTAACAAGTCTATTCACGTAGTTTGTAAACGTAAAATATGTCGTTCCAATATATTTGGACGGGAGTGTATATGTACACACACACATAAAAGTTGGAATTTTTTTACATATAGAAAAACACTCCACGTATTGAATGCATTTTACAAAACAAAAAACAAATCATTAAGGCGGCCTCAGATGGTTTGGCTTTATGTGTGGTTTAATTACGTGGAGTCTTTTTCTATATGTAAAAAAAATTCAAACTTCTATCTTTAGTTTTTGACTTGGAAGATTTCAAAAATTTTGAATTTTTTTCAATAAATTTTGATTGCCAAGGTGTTCTGTGAAATCTACTAATTAGATTTTGATGAAAATTAGTTTGCAGTTTTATTTTATTATGAAGATTTTTTAGGCAAACTATGAAGGTCCTAAAATTATTTGAAATGGTAAAAAAATTAAATAAGCAACGGATTTTTCCCAAATTTTTTTATTTAATTATTGCTATTTTGCGGCAAGGGGGAAAAGTTTTGGAAATTGAAACCGATATTATCTTGTAGAAAATTTTATTACGCAACTTTCATATCCCAGCAACTTTGCTTTAAAATGCACCGTTTTAAAGTTAGGAGTGAGACAAGCAGAATAAGCCGCGAAGTGCGACCCTTGCGGTCCACACGGACAACTTCCCAGTAATATTTACAGAAATATTAAAAATATTAAACACAATAATAATTATGGAAATAATACTAATTTTAATAATAAAAATATACTTCTCATAAAAGTTATTGGAATGACTTAATATTAATCGTAAAAGTAAATTAAATATATGTATTACAAATGATGAAGGAAGTAACTGAAATGTTACGAATACTAAGGAACAAAACTCCTAAAAACTACAATTTTTTATTTTTTATTTATTTTCAAAGCATATGATTTTAAAAAGTGTTGACTACAAAACATTTTACCATTCAAAACGTTGATTATCACAATTGTAAATTTGATTTGATGTGTATTGGTTTTCAAAATTTAAGCAGTTTTTTTATTAAAGTTAAAACACGGTTCTGTGAACACTATTAAAAATCTCCGCAAATTATGCAAATAATAATAAACTTTGATTGACTTTACAATAATTTCTTTAGAATAAGAGATTTAAGGAATAAAAATTCGAATGAACCATTTTCCATGGTGACTTTGAATGATTTTTTTTATTTTAAATTCAATTTTTTTCAAAATCATGAGAAAATGTTTTTTTGGTCTCTCTACAGGAATGGATAAAAGTTTATAAATTTTATAAACATTTATTATTGCGATGTTAATTTTATTAATTATTAATTAATTTTTTTATGAAAACAACAATAATTTTCAATATATTTTATTATATTAAAAAAATGGCTTTAAAGATTTTTTTTAAAATTTAAAAACATCAATAAAATGTTAATACGCGTCGATTGACCTCTTAATGATGCAAAGGTTATATTTGGTTCTCGAGATATAATGAATGACATAAATGACCATGAAGGACATGGTGCCTTTTAATGATTTTTTATTTTTAATTTAATTGCTTTTGTAATCACGAAAGAAAATTTGGTAGTTTTTTTACAACAACTGTTTGGAGCATATAATTTTTATAAACATTGATTACTGCGACTTGAAAGTAAAGTTAAAAATTTGATGTTTTTGAAAAAAACTCCAATTTTTTGCACTTTTTTTAAAAAAATTAAAAAACGGGTCCAAAATTTTTTTTTAAAAATTTGATAAAATCACGTAAATGTTAATACGCGTCGATTGACACCTTGATAAAGCAAATCGTACGTTTCGTACGTTCGCGAGATATAGCGCATGACAGGTTTGACCTTCAAGGGGTGAAAACAGCAAACCCCCCCGACCGAAGTGTCCCAAAAACTAACCAGCTCTTAAGATTATAAAGACGCTTCGATTGACACCTTAACGAAGTCGATACAACTTTGTTAACGTGAGTTATGCTCGTAGAAAAACTGTTCGCGAACGCACGTACGTACGTACGTACGTACATACACACACATACACACATACATACTTCTTTCTAAAAACACTCAAAATATACTCGAAAGACCTCAAAACGTAAAGAAAAGTTGAAAATTTCAATTTCGATTTTCGAGGCGATTACAAGAACTTCCCATATACTCGGAAGTTAAAAAACACGATTTTTTTTCAAAATTTTAAACATTTTGGCTTTTTTTAATGTTTCCGACTTTTTTGAGAAGGAACATAAATCAATTATTGTTACACAAATTATTTCCCAACTTTTCCTGCAAAAATCAGCGTGCCCCCCCTTCCCAACGTCCAACTGAAAACAAATCCGCCGTGGTCTATAGGTTTTGTTTGATTTTTTAGTGCTTGAATTCGCTAGTCATTTGTAATTGGGCATTAAGATGACTCAATATCAGGTAATGAGGTTCAAAACCAAAGCTAGAGAAACAATCCACGACATTTCGTCCGGACGGAGCTGAGTTGCCAGCATCCATCTCACCTTTAGCTTTGTAGAGGATGAACCCGAATTCGTTCGCACGATTGGGAAGGATTCGTTCCCTGATATTGTTTAATGTCAAGGGCTGAATCATAGTATTTTTCTGAATACAAAACATATTCATATCAAAACAAGAATCAATAAATATTTATAGTGAATATGTGTTTGATACGAATAATATTATCAAAGTTCACTAGTTTTAATGACGTAAATATGATATCGATTAATGCATTTTTTCACACTTATATTTAGTAGAGACGTCATATATTCAGCGCACCAGTTTTTTAATGTTACACAAATGTGGAATAAAATTAAATGGTTTTTGTCATCCAGTTTGCACTTCTGCCAATCAATGCTTTGCAAAATCAGATGATTCCATAGAATATTGTTATAAAAAATAATGATTATTTATAATAAATAAGAAAGCATCCGTTAATGGCAAAAGTTCATAATTATAATGTTTCGTTAGATTTTAGTTTTTCAGTCTACTTACTACTTACTAAGACTTCGAATTTCCATTGCATAGTACATGTTGTTTTAAGATGAACTGCATATTATTACAAGTCTTTCTAAGGTAAAATGGTGAAATTGTTTAAAAACATTGTCTTTACAGCTCTCGTGGTAATTTTGAACGAAACTACTAAAAATGGTCATGACGTGACAAAATCTAGTCAGACTAGCCTTGTCGGTCAGCGTAGAAGCAAAAGCTGCAGTCAATAACCCAACAATATCCATTTCGCCAAAATATTTGCATACGTTTTTTCGTCTTTCAAGCGTCGATATGATATCCACATGCGTAAAGAAAGGACTTTGTGAATTATCCCCTTGCAATCGCTCCGCGTTAAGATTCAATACATTCAATTGTGGACACTTCAAAAGTAGATAGTACTATTAATATTTCCTCAATCCACTTATTGTGATGAGTTCTTATCATACTTGTTATTTGCTATTAATTGGATAGTATTATTATTATTATCTTCATAATTATGACTAAAATCATCTTTATTTTTATTTAAGTAAATTTAATCAAAAAATTGTTCCTGTGGATCTCAAGGGTCGCATTTTGCAGCTTGTTCCATCAAAAAATTATAAAAACCTTTACTCTGAATAACACTTCCATTCGACATCTTACCATTCATCCCGCAATTTACTTAAAAAAATTTCGCAGTTTTCGTATACTATACTCTTATTCCAAATAAGGACCACAAATGTGAATATTTTTTCAGCAACAATTTCCACAAATGAATTGTAAATTGATGGAAAATTAAATCAGAAATTTTGTAGAAATCTTAATATGTCCACACACATTTTTCCGAATAATTATTTTCAACGTTGAAAGTTAATAGAGAATAATATTCATGGTAAAAAGATATATTTTAGTTGCAATATTACTATGCGGAATGTCTCACTAAAATTAGTGAAAATCGAAAATATATCAACAATTCAACGTCACTTCAAGTGTATCCTACATTTTCGTAGTCTAATATTGATATATAAGTCATCCAATCAGTTCACGAGAATCTACAGCCGTCGATTGAAAGTTTTTCTAACAAATTCTAAAAATATGCGGAAGTAAATTAAATAAGTCAAATTTAACCTTACATTGAACTTTTCGAATTTTTAACGTTCAGTTTATTCCGATGTGCATAATTTTTCCTTGAAAACCTGTGGGTATAGTTATTTATAATAACATATCAATGTCTTAGAATAATAAGCAATATCGTATTTAATTCCAGTGCTATAAGTCAAAACGACAATTCATTTTAAGAAAAAAAAATTTAAAATGACTTGGAACTAGAAATTTTCATAATTGTGGTCATCTGATTCTTTATTGTACTGAAGAATATAAATAAACTTCTTCATGTGTAGTCCTGTCCATCCTATTTTCTTCCAAAAATACTAGGTAGAACTCTCAACGCATGTGTTATCGAAAAACTATGCATACACATTAGAAGGAGCAATTTGCATGCATACATAGTTGACAATGAGTTTTTCTCTTAAGTGCAAAGGATGAAAAATTATTCGATTTATAGCAAAAATAAGCATTAAGATGTATTTGTTTCCAGCTTTTTTTTAAAGGATCAACGGTTTAGATACCAAAACGTGTATTCTACTGATAACATATTTAAATTATCCACTCCAAAACGTTTAGTTTGTTGACCTTCTTTTTGAAATTTCATGCCACTTAAGATCTTTATTCGAGCAGCCTACACATTCCTTAAATAAATTTGTGCTACATTCTTTTATTTGGAAAGATTTATCTAAATCTGCCACGTAAAATTGAACCATAAAATTTTTCCATACAGCAAATAAAGGCACGTATCCATTTGAAGATTGATCTCGTAAAAGTCGAGAGCGAAGCTTAAAACAACTCCTTGAATGTCACATTATACTAAGAAAAATGTATCTTTTCCACATTTTTTTTGTAAAATGTAGAACTCGAGCTCGTGCTGTATTCCCTTCATGAAATCGGTCATGTAAAATACATACCTATGGTATGCCTACGTTGTATACCACAATATAATTTAAGGAATGTATTTCCCCGAAAGCACATATGAAGTCGTTATGCGTGCGACATGATATTACTCAGATTTATTCTTCCTCTATGGTTTCATGTCAAAAGATATTACAATATATTGTCTTCAACATTATGAGACCGGAAAAATTGGGCTGAGAACGAAATTTGCATTCGACCGTAAATGATTAGTGACAGCTATCGGGGTATCACGATTCCCAGAAGGAGTTCACAGGAGCATGCTTCGATTTCCGGAAAACTGGAAAGCTGCAGGATGTAACACATAGTTAATGTTGAAAGAATCTACTACGAAGCAATATTCAATCTCTGAAAAAATAGCGCGGAATTCATTGCGCAAGCAAAGAAGCATATTATTTGATAGGTGGTGCTTTTAATGTACTATTAACTTTAGTTCAGGAGGCAATGTTACAAATAAAAAAGACATTTTACGGCGTTTGGTTTTCACTACGCTTGATAACTTAAATATTCCTTATGAGTGACGGGCATTGAAGAACCAATAAAGATAGTAAATGAAGTAAACCATGATATTTTTGAATCATGCCGAATAATGATCGAACAAGATGATGAGTTTCGCGTTTGAGGTCCTTAACTTTAATATTCTGACGAATTTATCATCTTCATTTTGTCTGTTATAGTTTGATTATCGTGTGACAATTGCTAGTGGGTTTTCATTACTGATAGTGTCTCATCGATCATAAGTAGTATGACGTACTCCATTTTAAGTAAATTCGGGACGTTCGCGGAAAAGGATATCTAATACTCGGGACATTTGAATTCAAAATCGGGCCATTTTGGAAATGAAAAAAAGGTATTGTTATATTATTATATTCAAATAGTTCTCTTAATATTTAAAGTCCCAAAGTTACTTTTAAGTTATAACTTATCACTAATTTCATTCTTTTTCGTTTGTTTTTTTGTTTGAAATCGTATTTATCTTGTGATGCAATATCCTTAAGCAATTTTGGTTATCCTTTCAAAAAATCATAAAATTGAAGGCACCCATAATTAAGACTATATTTAACAAACATGTTTTTCAAAGTATCAATTTTTAGTTGGGATTTTTTTTGTGTCCATAATTTTGTGATTAATGAAAACACACGCTCTATAATGTTAAAGGTAAACAATGCTAAGCTATCTATACCATTGCCCATGCATTGCATTAAAAAAAATTCTGCTTGCCAAAAATGCACGGTCAAACTCCCATTTGAATGTATTATTGTGGGAAGTGTCGGTAAAAGTCAAAACCCTTGAGAGTCCTCTTAACACTGTTGAGTCCATTTCTGTAAGTCGGTAAAAGTCAAAACCCTTGAGAGTCCTCTTAACACTGTTGAGTCCATTTCTGTAAGACGTTACTGATCAAATATATGTATTAAACGAAACCAACTTGTTTCTATTCGAGAACTTACAAAAAGTAACCATAGATACTACAAAGTGTATGGTACACTATGTAACCTGCCACTCCCTCAGATTGATCCGCGTGAATATCAAACCAATCCACCCCCATCCACCAAAAGCCTTATGTAATTAATGGACGCTCCCCTAGATGATATGATTGGTATTAAATATTCCAATTTCTGTTATGAGTACCTTGTACCTTGACCGTGTGGACATCAAGGGTCGCACCTTGCTGCTTGTTAACTTCCCAGTATATGGGAAGTTCTTGTAATTGCCTCGAAAATCGAAATTGAAATTTTCAACATTTCTTTACGTTTTGAGCTTTAAGTCATATTGACTTCGTTAAGGTGTCAATCGAAGCGCCTTTGCAATTTAATGAGCTGATTAGTTTTTGGAACATTTCGGTCGGGTAGGTTTGTGGTTTTGCCTCTTTGAAGGTCATTTCTGTCATGCACTATATCTCGCGAACCAAACATTCGATTTGCATTCTTAAGGTGCCAATCAACGTGTATTAACATTTATGTGAATCTATCAAATTTTCAAAAAAATTGTTCGAGCCGTTTTTTAATTTAAGGAAAAAAAGTGCAAAGCATTAGGTTTTTTTTCATGAATTATAAATTTTTAACCTGATTTGCGAAATACAGTAATCAATGTTTATAACATTTATATACCCCAAACAGTTTTTGTGCAAAAACCAACACCACTTTTGCTCATGATTACAAAACAAGCCGCGAAGTGCGTCCCTTGAGGTCCACACGGTCAACTTCCCAGTAATATCTAAATAAACTTTAAAAATATTAAACACAATAATAATTTTGAAAATACTACTACTTTAAATAATAATAATGAGAGGTATTCATAGCAGTAACAGGCTTTTGATGGATACGGGTAGATTGATTTGATCAATCAATCGGTGGGGACTTTTTGTACGTTTTTGCTATTTTCACATCGATGATTGAAGGACAAAAGAACGCTAGCAAAAATTAATGCAGTTTTTTTTTTACGCCCACTGAATAGATTTTGTCGCGTGGCCATTTTGAATAATTGCCATGACTTCAGCATAATCACTGAGTTTATGTTTTTTCACGATTTTACATCATTGAGATTAATAATTACTTTATATTTTCTATTGGTCTTGAAATTTTTCGAATATGCAGTCAAAAATAGGTTCAATTGCATGTAAAAAGTAAAATGTTTTACAAATGATGATGGAGGAAGCAATTGAAATCTTACGATGACTAAAGAATGAATCTACTTGCAATTGATTTTTTAATGAGAGCTTTTTAAAGCATATGAGCCTGCAAAGTATTGACTAAAAAACATTTTACCACTCAAAGCGTTGATTAACACAAATTAAATTTGATTGAAATTTTGATGGTTTTCAAAATTTAAGCAGTTTTTTTAATTAAAAGACTGTAAAAACTATTAAAAATCTGCTCAAATTATGCAAATATATTGAAACTTTGATTGAATTTACAAAACTTTATTTAGAATAAAAGATATAAAGAAATATCATTCGTATGAAACCTCTTTACATGGTAACTTTGAACGATTTTTAATTGTTAATTTAGTTTTTTCATAATCATTGAAAAAAAAAGTTTTCCGGTTTCTCTTCAAAAACCGATAAGAATGTATAAATTTTATGAACATTTGCTACTGTGTTGTGCAAATCAGGTTAAAAAAATATTTTTTTATGAAAAACCCTAATTTTTCGCATTTTCTTCCATTAAATTGAAAAAAAAAACGGCTAAACCGACTTTTTTAAATGTTAGAAAAATCACAAAGATGGTAATACACGTCGATTGACATTTTATTGATGCAAATATTATATCTAGTTCGTGAGATATAGTTAATGACAGAAATGACCTTGAAGATCATGATGACTGTTAATGGTTTTTTATCTCTAATTTAATTTTTTTTTTGTTTTCGTGAGGGAAAATTTTGATTATGTTATTACAAGAACTGTTTAGAGTTCTTACCGCCCGGAAAAACAAAGTTTCGAGAAAACGCGTTTAAAGTTTTTTTACCGCGATTGAATGCATTAAAGCTATTTTTTAGTTGTCGATGCCAGGTCCATAAAGTAATTCGTTCGCCTCATTGACGACGTTCAGAGCATCTTTTTGATGTTTTGATGTTTGAAGAAAAAGAAAGGAGCTGATTTTACAAGGTAGAACCGCACTGCATGCGTATAATACGCTAGGTAAAGCAAAGCGTACGTACCGACCACTCGGTATTCAAATCTCTATAACTTGCTCAAATTTACTTCAAATTCAGTGTGAATACTTTTGAAGTGCTATACTTTCATATGAAATGAAAAAAAATTGATCAATTTTTTGAAAACACAAGACCTATGTAACCCCTTAATCAATTGTACTATTGATATTCAAGATCCAAATTAGTTTTTAGGGTTGCTTCCATTCAATTTATATCAAATAAGTCCTCAAAACGCATACTTCATGAAATACATACAAAACTTGCACCTAATCTGATTTTCCCAAATAACTTGCGGAAATTGGCTAAATCAATCTACGTATTTAATCGACTATCGATGGGTGAAAATCGTATCATTTTTCGACACGAAGCCTTGATAAATTGAGACCATTAATCATCATTGGTAGCTTTTGGCTTACGTTCAGCCAAGCACACCGAAGAATATATCAACCGTGTTGCTCCATTTCAAATAATTACCGATTGTACTCGGAACGAATGGAGCTTAGCTGTGATGATATTGAGTAATTATTTCCAAATTAGTTTTGACACTTGTAACGCTTGATTCTTACTCAGGTAATCGATTATGAAAATTGTAACACACACCTACATAAGACAAGCTCTTGAGCTGTCGCCCTTTAATCAATATATATTTATATATATAAACTACATGAATTTAAAGCACAGCTTCGGTTTGAATCCTGTAGAATTTAGATTTAACCTCCAAGGAATGATAACGCTGTAAGGAGTAAACACTTTGCAATAAAACTGCAGATATAGGAGCCATCAGCTCAGCATGAATGATGGTACTTGAGTTGATGGTATGATAAACTTTTGTCATAATGTCTGAATCCTGGCGATACTTTTATTGAGGAAGTGTTGGCTGTTTCCCTTGATGCCAATAGAAGTGACAACAAGTATCAAATAATAAATTTGGATGGAAAAAGTTTATAGATTGGCTTTACGGAACTTTGCCAAAAACGATAAATAACATAAGAGACTTTTATTATTTATGTTTTGAAAATCGACACCATCGAAATTGCTTCAGCATTTATGACACATTTCCATTATTCATTTCCTTTTGTTTTTATATAGATATTTTTTGTGGAAATTGTTTAAAGTTTGAATGTTTTAATCCACTCGTTTGCAAATGGATTCAACCCAACATATGGACATAAAAGCAAAATGCTATTGTTACAGCTTGGTTACCTGAAGACATGATGTATATTACTAAATCAACCACTGATTGTATCTCAAAGATGATGCAGTACGCATGTTAAAATTCATATAAAGAATTAGCATTTTGATGCATAAATGATTTGTACTGATGCAAGCAGAAATTCATGAGTTAATAATAATTTCCCATTAAAATTGAAGAGATCGACTTCATGAAATTAATTCAAAAAATGGAAAGAAAGTTGAAAACATTTCATTAAACCATGACCTAAAAACCTGAAACTAACATAAGGCTAGAACAATTTTGGAACTCAAATTCGATGCAACTCTGAGTTTTACAAACTAAGAGGAAGTTTTCGATAGTTCACATATTGAGCGTCCTTACATTTGAACGCTTCAACGCTACACGATGAAATATATTGAATCTCAGTAATAAAATAAGAGAAAACTGACCGATTTTCACTTCAAACTTAGTTATACCAAAGCCATAGCAAGGGCAGATGGCTATATTTTATGTTGGAATTAGTAATTATCCTTTTGCAGATGAGATTTTCAATTTCTTGAAATAAGCCCTTCTAGCATATTATTGGAGTTGATTATGATATTTGTAAACTTTAATGCCTTCATTGTAAAACGGAATTATTTTAAAATTTCAATTTCAATTCAGATGTGAAGATAAAGCAGTTAAAATGCAAATAGGGAGCGCCATTTCCCACAATGAATATACATATTTTGAGACAGAGTGGGTAAGGATGCGGCGCTAGCACACTACAGGATCTGCTTAGTATCCAACATTTAAGCAATTTGTTGAACTTATTTCGCTGCGAAAAACGATTTATTTAATATGTGTCACGATTAGGTAAGCATCATCAGGTAAACGATTCCGTTTTCTTCGTTTTAAAAGCACACAATGTAGGACGACAATTTCAAAGATACAGAATTAGCAAGACAGTTTCACATATACAGGACATCGTTGGAGGAGAGCATTCACGTTCAAGGATTTGTTTTCGAGTTGTAAACATGAGGTATCTTTTAAACCCAAAATCCAGGATAGAGCTTTGTGTTTCACAGCTCTCTCGACAGTATGTTATATAATTTCTTAAGCAATTTGTACTGGAAATGAGATAAGATTTCCTTTCAAATACGTTAAAAGTCCTTGTTCTTACTACGAAGATAAAATGTTTAATTAAATATACAAACCTGTTAGATATTCGGTGTATATTGATCAGCATGCGCTACAAGAAAATTTGTATTTCAAATTGCTAAACATGTGGTAGAAACACGTTTCAAATAATAAAACTGATGCAGATTTTGCAAAATTTCATACTTTTTTGAACATGCAATTGAACTGAAAACCATTAAATTATTACGAAATTCCATAAAAAAAATGTAAATTTTGATCGTTTCGTATCTGTTTATCATTATATGAAGCGTCAACTGATAACCTTAATAGGAGATAGGAAAATTCAGTATTCAATACACTTACGGGTCCAGAAAACTAAAATATAAATTTTCTGAACCTACAACACATTTCAGAAACGCCTTCACAAATATAAAATTTTGACCGTAAAGTATATCAAGCAAGTTTAACAGCCGCAAAATTGAGATCAGCGGAAATATTTATCTAATAATGTGCATACTGTTAGTAATTTCATGTAATGTTACCATATTTAACTGCATTATTTATTTCGATTACATTTGGTCCATCCAAAACGTCTGGTACATACCTGGAAAAAAGAATAAAAGCTTGAATTGAAAATGGACCATTTTTTTCAAAATAAAGTTAATTAGAAATGAAACATTCTTGGTGAATTCGTTCTGAAGTCGATTTAGTAAAAATTCTCATTTTATTTTTATAAATGTTTAATTATATTGGTTAAATGTGCTGCTGGCAACATTTTCAGCATCATGTGATGAGAATGTTTCCATTCCCAGTGTTTCATATTGAAAATGATTACTTTCCCATCAATTGCGATTAACGAGCATTTTTAATGAACAATTAGAAGCATCTTCCCAAGATGAGCTAGCAATTGTTGTCGACATAGGGGCCGATTTACATTGTAACGAGAGAGTAATCGGAAGTTGTAAAGTCGCTGTCAAATCGTAGAATAAATACATATATTTTAAAAATAAAGCAAAGTGTTTTTTATAGTAATTTAAACATTAATTTTGGGTAGAGTCCTTTTCATTGAATGTCTGCGATCGGGGAACGAGCAAAACATTTTCAAACGAAACCAGATTCCTACTAACCTCCTGCTTCGATAGCTCATCGCAATTATACCAAAAAATGAATTTGGAAACGTATGCCTGGTGCATTAAGCGATGACATTTGGAAACGTAACCTTTCAATCCCAAAACAAAATGTTGCAAGTAAATTTGATACAGGGGCGTAGCGAGGCGGGGGTGTTGGGTGTGTGACACCCCCCTTAAATTTTGTAGCGAGTCGGCATTTTCGTGCCGAAGCTGGCATATTCAAGAAATTTGATTGTAAAGTCGGACAGTCGGCAAATTTTCCTAACCAAGTCGGCATTTTCAACATTTATCACCCCCCCAAATTCATGAAGCTCACCCCGCCCCTGATTTGATATAATTAACTTCCCAGTATATGGGAAGTTCTTGTAATCGCCTCGAAAATCGAAATTGAAGTTTTCAACATTTCTTTACGTTTTGAGGTCTATAGAGTATATATAAAGTGTTTTTAGAAAGGGAGATGTATGTGTGTGTGTGTATGTACGTACGTACGTACGTGCGTGGATAGTTTTTTCTACGAGCATAACTCACGTAACCAAAGTCGCATCGAGTTCGTTGAGGTGTCAATCGAAGCGTCTTTGCAATCTTAAGAACTGATTAGTTTTTGGGATACTTCGGCGAAGTAGGTCTTTTCTGTAATGCGTTATATCTCTCGAACAAAACATACGATTTGCATGATTAAGGTTTCAATCGACGTGCATTAGCATTTGTAGAAATCTGTCAAATTTTTAAAAAATCGTTGGAGCCGTTTTTTAATTTAAGAAAAAAAAGTGCAAAAAGTAGGGTTTTTTATAAACAATAAAATTTCAATTGATTTACGGAAGACAGTATTCAAATTTTATAAAATTTATATACTTCAAGCAGTGCTTGCAAAAACAACATCAAAACTTTTTCTCATGAATACGTAAAAAATTAAACAGAAAAAAAAAAATCATTAACAGGCATCATGATCTTCAAGGTCATTTCTTCCATTCACTATATCTCACGAACAAGATATAATATTTGCATCATTAAGGGGTCAATCGACGTGTTTTAAAATCTTTTTGATTATTTTAAAATTATAAAGATCCGTTTCAGCGGTTTTTTTAATTTAATAGAAAAAAATGAGAAAACTCTGGGTTTTTTCATAAAAAATATTTTTTCAGCCTGATTTGCACAACACAGTAATAAATGTTTATAGAATTTATACATTCCTATCAGTTTTTGAAGAGAAACCAGCACAAATTTTTTCATGATTCTGAAAAAAAATTCAATCAAAAATAAAAAATCATTCAAAGTTACCATATCAAAGGGGTTCTTCCGATTGGTATTACCATATATCTTTTATTCTCAAGACTTTGTTGTAAAGTCAATCAAAGTTTTAAAATGTTTGGATAATTTGAGCAGATTTTTAATACAGTATGCACTCTTTTAATTAAAAAAAGCGGCTTAAATTTTGAAAACCATCAAAATTTCAATTAAATTTGCATTTGTGGTAATCAATCATCATCACCCATCCACCAAAAGCCTTACGTAAACAGTGGATGCTCCCGTAGATAATATGATTAATATTAACTCATTCCTGTTACTGCTATGAATACCTTTCATTATTATTATTTAAAGTATTATTATTTTCAAAATTATTATTGTGTTTAATATTTTTAATGTTTATCTAGATATTACTGGGAAGTTGACCGTGTGGACCTCAAGGGTCGCACTTCGCGGCTTGTTTATTTATGAAACATGTTGGCGCGTGGGTTTGCGTGCCAAAGTAAAAAAAAATTGTTGTGAAACGAAGAAATCAGCCCAAAAAAAGTTCAGGGTCGTGTGTTTCAAATGCAACAGATTTTCCACAGTGAAATAAAACTAATTAGCGATTAAGTTTGCATTAAAAATATTCCACAATTTTTTTTTGTAAAATCTAAAGTATTCGCACCAATCAAGGTTTAAAAATTTATCAAACAAACAAGTCATAAAAAGAAAGTGTAGATATAAAACCATTTGACAGGGTAACCACGAACTTTGCCTGATTGATTTTTTTTATTACGCCCACTGAAGAGATTTTGTCACGTGATGGTAATTTTGAATAGTTGCGTTCAAAATTGCCATCACGGTTTTAAATCAATGAGATTAATAATTATCTGTTATTTTCAGATGGTCTTGAAAAACATTGAATGTGCAGTCAATAATCGGGTTTAGATGCATGTTAAAAGTTAAAATCATTACGAATGATGATGGAAGAAGTAATTGAAATCTTACGAAAACTAAAGAATAAAACTACTAAATACTGCAATTTTTCATTTGATGAATATAAATTTAAATTGATAAAGCATATGATCTGACAAAGCATTGACTTCAAAACATTACACTATTCAAAGCGTTGATTACCACAAATAGAATTTTTTTTGGTTTTCAAAATTTAAGCAGTTTTTTTATTAAAATTAAAACACTTTGAAAACTTGGAAAAATCTGCTCAAACTATGCAAATACAGTGGACGCCGCTTATTAGAATCACGGATAATGTTATCAATCGGATATTGTTATCACTTTTGCGAAGAACGGGCCGGACGTGTAATACAACATACAAAAATTTTCGTTTATAGTAATCATGATTTCGGTTTATGTTATCATTTTTTTAACTTCCCAGTATATGGGAAGTTCTTGTAATCGCCTCGAAAATCGAAATTGAAATTTTCAACATTTCTTTACGTTTTGAGGTCTATAGAGTATATATAAAGTGTTTTTAGAAAGGGAGATGTATGTGTGTGTGTGTGTGTACGTACGTACGTACGTACGTATGTACGTTCGTGGACACTTTTTTCTACGAGCATAACTCCCGTAAACAAAGTTGTATCGACTTTTTAAGGTGTCAATCGAAGCGTCTTTGCAATTTTAAGAGCTGATTAGTTTTTGGGATACTTCGGTCGGGGGGTTTGCTGTTTTGACCCTTTGAAGGTCATTTCTGTCATGCGGTATATCTCGCCAACCAAACATACGATTTGCATGATAGAGGTGTCAATCGACGCGTATCAACATTTGTGTGAATCAATCACATTTTAAAAAAAATCGTTGTAGCCGTTTTTTAATTTAAGAAGAAAAGTGCAAAAAATTAGGTTTTTTTTCATAAACAATAAATTTTTAACCTGATTCACGTTATTTAGTAGACAATGTTTATAAAATTTATATACTCCAAACAATTTGTGTAGAAACAACATCAAAGTTTTTTCTCATGATCATGTAAAAAATTCAATTAAAAATAAAAAATTATTAAAAGTCATCATGATTTTCAAGGTCATTTTTATCATTCACTATATCTCACGAACCAGATATAATATTTGCATCATAAAGGTGTCAGTTGACGTGTATTAATATCTTTGTGAAGTTTTTAACATTATAAAAACTCGTTTCAGCTTTTTTTTAATATAATAGAAGAAAATGCAAAAAATTATAGTTTTTTTCATAAAAAATATTTTTTTAACTTGATTTGCACCGCACAGTAATACCAGTTTATAAAATTTATACATTCTTATCAGTTTTTGAAGAAAAACCAGCAAAACTATATTCCGTGATTATAAAAAAACTGAATTAAAAATAAAAAATCATTCAAAGTTATCATGTAAAGAGGGTTTATACGAATGCTATTACTTTATATCTATTATTCTAAAAAAATTGTTGTAAATTCAATCATAGTTTTAAGATATTTGCATAATTGAGCATATTTTTAATAGTGTTTATAGTCTTTTAATTAAAAAAAAATGCTTAAATTTTGAAAACCAACAAAATTTTTCAACACCAAAAAGGCCCCCACCGATTGATCCGCGTGAATATTCAATCTGTCCTCATCGACCAAAAACCTTACGTAATCAATGGACCTTCCCGTAGACGATATGATTCATATTAACTCATTCCTGTTACTGCTATGAATACGTCTCATTGTTGTAATGTTGTTGATGTCTATGTAGATATTACTGGGAAGTTGACCGTGTGGACCTCAAGGGTCGCACCTCGCGGCTTGTTCTTAGAAATGTTTTCGTCATGAGCAATACGATGTACGATGTACGTCTCAGTTCTATTCTAACCCCTTGCAATGACTGACGTAAAAAAGAGACGTGATCATCAGTTTAAGTGAAAAAATTAACATTTTAAAACAATATGACAAGTTGCCGAAATTGAGTCAGCGAGATGCAGCAGCACAATTAAAAATCTCGCAACCAATTTTGTGTAAAATTTTAAAAAAACGTGTGGAAATAGAAGACGCTGCTAAAAAAATGAGAATTTACTCACTAGAAGAAATCGCACTGGGAAACACGCTCAAGTGGAATCTGCGTTGAAACTGTGGTTTGCGAATGTCCGCGAACATGACGCACGTGTAGATGGCCCGTTGATGCGACAGAAAGCGGAAGAACTTGCAAATAAAATGGGAAAAGAAAATTTTGTTGCAACGGAGGGATGGTTTCACCGTTGGAAAAAAAGGGAAAATATTGTATACAAACGAACACACGGCGAGCAAAAAGATGCTGATTTTAAGAGTGCAGAACACTGGATTGAAAATGAATGGACCAAGATTGCTGGGGAATTTACTCCTAATGATATTTTTAATGCATACGAGACGGGGCTTTACTATCGCGCTCTCCCTGATCATACATACATGTTTAAAAAAGACAACGCAAAGGGTTGTAAGACATCGGAAGAACGTATAACAATTTTGTGTTGTGCAAATATGTCGGGTGACAAAAAAAGCTTTTAGTAATCGGCAAAAGCAAGAATCCACGTTGTTTTAAAAGTGTCAAAAATCTACCTGTTGATTTTTATTCAAATACAAATGCCTAGATGACATCCTTAATTTTTAATGACTGGCTGATAAAATGGGAAAGGAGAGTAAATCGCAAAATTGCTCTTCTCGTGGACAATTGCATTGCACACTGTGTAAATTGTCAATTAAAAAATATAAAAGTTATTTTTTACCGGCCAATACTACTTCGATAATACAGCCATGTGATCAAGGCATTATAAGGACCATGAAGGCGTTTTACCGGAAAGAGATGCGTGGTAGAATTTTGGAAAGTATGGGGGATACCCTAAATATAAGCGCAAATGATCTAGCCAAGAAAACAAATTTACTAGACGCTTTACATCTCATTACCATGTCGTAGAACCAAGTTTCCAAAATAACAATTAAAAATTGTTTCAAACATGGTGGGTTTTCAAAAGATGACATAGAACCTGAACACCTAAACATTCAGCCACCCGACATAACGATAAGTGAGTTCGAGGAGTGGATGGCAATAGATAACGACTTAAATGTTGCACAGAACGTAACAGAAGAAGACATTTGTGAAAGTGTAATGTGTAAAAGTGTAACAACGTCATTAATTGAAAATCAAGAGCCAGAGGAAGATGTAGATATACAAACAGTGCAACCCCCAACAATTAGCGAAATGAGAAAAGCGCTGGAAGTATTGCGAAGTGGTGTGCAGCACAGGTCATCTGATTTTCAGACGCATTACGATTATGCAATTTTCGTTAATAACTTGCTCCGTGAAAATCAGAGACAAACAACGCTGGATGAGTTTTTTTAATATGAATTTGTTTTTTATTTTGTTTCAAATTTAAATGAAAAACATGTTGCATGTAGTAATAATTTTTTAAGAGTTTATGTTACGTTATTATAATTAGTTACGTTATGTATTTTTAATTAAAATGAAGTTTTGTTTTTCGGCTATTATTATCAATCGGTTATTGCAATCAAAAACCCCGAGTCCCGTTGTGACCACATTAAGTGGCGTGCACTGTATTAATACACTTTGATTGAGTGAATGTGAATGACATAAATGACCTTGAAGGTCATGATGGCTTTTAATGATTTTTTTAGTAACTTCCCAGTATATGGGAAGTTCTTGTAATCGCCTCGAAAATCAAAATTCAAATTTTCAACGTTTATTTACGTTTGGAGGTCTTTAGAGTATTGTTTTTAGAAAGAAGTATGTATGTGTGTGTATGTACGTACGTGCGTGCGTTCGCGGACAGTTTTTCTACGAGCATAACTCACGTAATCAAAGTCGTATCGACTTTATTGAGATGTCAATCGAAGCGTCATTGCAATCTTAAGAGCTGATTAGTTTTTGGGATACTTCGGTCGAAGGGATTTATTGTTTTGTCACTTTGAAGGACATTTCTGTCATGCGATATATCTCATGAACCAAATATACGATTTGAATCATAAAGAAGTCTATCGACGCGTATTAACATTGATGTAATTCTGTCAAATTTTGAAAAACCCTTCGAGCCGTTTTTAAATCTATTAAAAAAAAATGCAAAAAATTGAGGTTTTTTTCATAAATAATGAATTTTTAACCTGATTTACAAACCGCAGTGATCAATGTTTATAATTTTTATATAGTCCAAATAATTTTTGAAAAAAAAACAGCAAAACTTTTTCTAATGATCACGTAAAAAATTAAATTAAAAATAAAAAATCATCAAAGTCTTCATGATTTTCAAGGTCATTTTTATCATTCACTATATCTCACGAACCATATATGATATTTGCATCATTAAGGTGTCAATCGACGTGTATGAACATTTTAGTGATGTTTTCAACTTTATAAAAGAATCGTTTGAGCCGTTTTTAACTTCCCAGTATATGGGAAGTTCTTGTAATCGCCTCGAAAATCGAAATTGAAATTTTCAACTTTTCTTTACGTTTTGAGGTCTATAGAGTATATATAAAGTGTTTTTAGAAAGGGAGACGTATGTGTGTGTGTGTGTGTGTGTGTGTACGTACGTCTGTACGTTCGTGGACACTTTTTTCTACGAGCATAACTCACGTAAACAAAGTCCGATCGACTTGGTTGAGGTGTCAATCGAAGCGTCTTTGCAATCTCAAGAGCTGATTAGTTTTTGGAAAACTTCGGTCGGGGGGGTTTGCTGTTTTGCCCGTTTGAAGGTCATTTCTGTCATGCGCTTTATCTCGCGAACCAAACATACGATTTTTTGAGCAAGGTGTCAATCGACGCGTATTGACATTTATGTGATTCTATCAAGTTTTGAAAAAAATTCTTGGAGCGGTTTTCAATTTTTTTAAAAAAAAGTGCAAAAAATTAGGGTTTTTTTCAAAAACAATGAATTTGAATGAACCTTATTGTCAAGTCTTAGTAACCATTGGTTCAAAAATTTATGTACTCCAAACAATGTTCGCAAAAATTTAATTAAAATTTTTTCTCATGATTACGTAAAAAAGTAAATTAAAAATAAAAAATCATTAAAAGTCATCATGATTTTTAAGGTCATTTTTATCATTCACTATATATCACGAACCAGATATAATATTTGCATCATTAAGGTGTCAGTTGACGTGTATTAACATCGTTGTGAAGTTTTTAATATTTTAAAAATTCTTTTCAGCTGTCTTTTTAATTTAATAGAAGAAAATGCGAAAAATTATAGTTTTTTTCATAAAAAAATATTTTTTAACTTGATTTGCACAGCACAGTGATCCAGTTTATAAAATTTATACATTCTTATCAGTTTTTGGAGAGAAACCGGCAAAATTTTATTCCATGATTATGAAAAAACTTAATTAAAAATAAAAAAATCATTCAAAGTTACCATGTAAAGAGGGTTCATACGAGTGCTATTACTTTATATCTTTTATTCTAAAAAAATTGTTTTAAATTCAATCAAAGTTTTAAGATATTTGCATAATTTGAGCAGATTTTTAAAAGTTTTTATAGTCTTTTAATTTAAAAAAATTGCTTAAATTTTGAAAACCAACAAAATTTTTCAACACCAAAAAGGCCCCCATCGATTGATCCGCGTGAATATTCAATCTGTCCTCATCGACCAAAAACCTTACGTAATCAATGGACCCCCCCGTAGACAATATGATTCATATTAACTCATTCCTGTTACTGCTATGAATACCTCTCATTGTTGTAATGTTGTTGATGTTTATGTAGATATTACTGGGAAGTTGACCGTGTGGACCTCAAGGGTCGCACCTCGCGGCTTGTTAATTTAATAAAAGAAAATGCGAAAAATTAGAGATTTTTTCATAAAAAATTAATTTTGAACCTGATTTGCAGAGCTCAGTAATAAATGTTTATAAAACTTTCCTATCATACATTCCTATCAGTTTTTTAAGCAAAACCAGCGAAACTTTTTTCCATGATACTGAAAAAAATGAATTAAAAATAAAAAAATCATCCAAAGTTACCATGTAAAAAGGGTTCATACGAATGGCATTACCTTATATTTTTTATTCTAAAGAGTTTTTTGTAAAGTCAAATAAAATTTTATAATATTTGCATAAATTGAGCAGATTTTTAATAGTTTTGACAGAGTTTTATTTTTAACAAAAAAACTGCTTAAATTTTGAAAACCATCAAAATTTCAATCAAATTTGCATTTGTGGTGATCAACGCTTTGAATGGTAAAATGTTTTATAATCAATATTTTGCAAGATCATATGCTTTAAAAAGCTTTCATCAAATAAAAAATTGCAGTTTTTAGTAGATTCATTCTTTAGTAATCGTAAGATTTCAATTACTTCCTCCATCATCATTTGTAAAACATTTTACCTTTTTACATGCAATTGAACCTATTTTTGACTGCATATTCAAAAAATTTCAAGACTTATAGAAAATATAAAGTAATTATTAATCTCAATGATGCAAAATCGCGAAAAAATATAAACTCAGTGATTATGCTGAAGTCATGGCAATTTTGAACGTAACTATTCAAAATGGTCATCACACGACAAAATCTCTTCAGTGGGCGTAATAACAAAAACTGCATTAATTTTTGCTAGCGTTCTTTTGTCCTTCAATCATCGATGTGAGAATAACAAAAAACGTACAAAAGGTCCCCACCGATTGATTGATCAAATCAATCAACCCGCATCCATCAAAAGCCTTACGTAATCAATGGATACTCCCGTGGATGATATGATTAATATTAACTCATTCCTGTTACAGCTATGAATACCTCTCATCATTATTGCTTTAAGTAGTATTATTTTCAAAATTATTATTGTGTTTAATATTTTTAATGTTTATTTAGATATTACTGGGAAGTTGACCGTGTGGACCTCAAGGGTCGCACTTTGCGGCTTGTTATATTTTGTTTCTAGGATTCACTTATCGTTGCCTTGAATTACATGGTACAGTTATATCTGATTTGTTCTTATTCGAAGTTCCTCATGGCTTGGTTGCTTCTTATATGGTTCGACGTAATGGTGTGAAAGTGGTTTTGAGTAGCGCATTTTCCAAATAATTTAGATGGTTTGGACTTTAATCTATTGATTTAGACTTTCAAAGTGAAATTTGTATGTTTTGAAACAGTTGGATGTTTTGAAAAACGTTTAGATCCTGTGTGTGTGTCCTTTTGCCTAGAACATAAACATTTTCCTAAATTTAAACTTACGGTTTACCTTCAATGCGATGTTAAACCAAATGTCTAAATCTGTTCGGAAGAAAGGGAAATACCGAAACCAATTAGGAATGGCGCTATATGCAACGCATTCAGAATTTCTATTTATAATTAATTGGCTGCCTAAACTTCAAGGGTTATTCTTAAATGTGGCAGTTAATATATTTGATCATTATTTTTTAATAATCTTGAATCTATCCTAAATTTATTCAAAAAGTTCCAAATTATTCTCAACATCAAAATTACCAACAACACCAAAGGTTCACATAAAAACGAAAGGCCATGAATTAGGAAACAAATTTGCCGAATCATGTAGAGCTAAAAAAATAATGTAAGCTGAATATTTTACTAAACAATCAGTTGCCGCAATTTAACTCTTTTTGAATTAGTTGCACGTGAAAGACGTTGAAATATACGAAATGCTACGTGAAAGCAATTCAATTGTCTACAAACTCGTTTCAATATATCTCCCAACAGTAAGACCAACAAATTATTCGTAATGAGTTAAGTCTTCTTTTGAATAAACATTTTGAAGTTGCTACAAGTTTCCAAGTTTCACACCAAGTCGAACTAAGTTGTGAAAACTCAATTTGCTTAGCATGAATTTTCTTTAGATACAGGAATCTATTTTTCTCAAGAGAATGGATGTGTTGCAAAGTGTAAAATCCTGCGCTCCCAGTTGACAAAATTTCAACAGTTTGGACATCTTTGTTGGTAAGAAGTTTGCGGAAAGTCAAACAAGCTTGTGTAGCGAAAATGACTTTGTTTGCTTGTTTGTTTCGGATGGGGAAATCTAAGCAAATAATTGTTGATTTTCTTAATGATAGCTGTGCTACGTATCTTTCAGTAATGTATGTAAGAACGGAACAAAAACATGAGTTGTGTGAAATTTAACTTTATCCTGTCTAATTTTATTTTGCAGCACCTTTAGAATAAAGTAGCATTTCAGAGCCCTTTCGAAAACACAATTTTACATTTTTACTTTGGTAAGATTCCAAGCTCAATTCCAAGGTGGACTAGATACAAGGAATATTAAAATATAATAACATGTTAACATTAAAAAGCATAATAATATTCTCCCTTTTTATTTTCATCACAAGCTTAGACATAAATAATGATTGACTCCACCAAATATAGCCAATTTATTTTTACAGTAGAATTGAGGGCATATGTGACGTTTTAATTGGCATGAACACTGGAATAAATGAAAAAATGTCTCAGTAATCTATGTCATTGATTATTCGAATTTGTAATACGTGAAAATTCTCGAGCTACGAATTTCGTTGGCTGTATTAAATCTAAATGTGGCCACACTGTACATTTTTTTGATTATAAAAAAGGAAGCCCAAAAGATTTTTTAGATTTTTATATAAAACTGGAATTTACAAAAAGATAAAAAGATATATTTGGGATCCCCCAAAAATATGAAAGCTTTTGCCGTAGCCAACACTGACCACAGTTTTCGTAATCCAGCTTCCACCTGTAAAGAGGAGCTTGGGAAAAGAACTCTACCACGAAAAAGAGCGCTATCCGTTTTTACGCTGGGTCTTTCTTTTCTACGGAATTCCGAAACAGAAGCTGAATCAGTGCACATAGCCACCAAGTGAACGGGAGAAAGGGAGCCAAAATATCACGCTACGTGGATGACCGACCGTATTCATTCCGCACATTTCACAAAAGTACAATTTCGTTGAATATTTACAGAAGTCAAATAATGTTGAGTATTAGAAAACCATATATTTTAAATTATGGAGACTTTTTGTTCTGTTTCTCTTAAAACTACCCGATACTACATTATGCTTACAAACTTTTTACGATGGGATCCTGTATGAAGACAGGATCACCGTGAAAGGAGTTGGGTCCGTTTCCATAATGAGGGTCTTCATGGTGGGATCAAATAAAATAACTGGACAATTCTATGATACAAGAAGCCACGAGGTGCTACCCTTGAGGTTTACACGGTCAACTTTGCAGTATTATCTATATAAACAAAATAGTAATTATGAAAATAATACTACTTCAAACAATAATAATGTACCTCTTTTTACAGTGATTGGAATTAATCGTCTAATACCCGAGAGCGTTCATTGATTACATAGGTAAGGGGGATGATACACGCGGATTAATCGAGGGGGGGACCAGGTTGGAAAGCCTTTTCTACGTTTTTTGTTATTTTCATATCAATGCAAGCATCACAAAAGATCGCTAAATGAATGGAGTTTTTATTGTTACGCCCACTGAAGAGATTTTGTCGCGTGGTGGCCATTGTGAAAAGTTTTGTTCAAAATTGTCATGACTTCGGCATAATCATTCAATTTGTAGTTTTTCACGATTTAACATCAATCAGACTAATACTTATTTCTTATATCAGTTAGTCTTGAGAAACATTGAATATGCAGTTAATAATTGGTTTAATTGCATGTGAAAACTAAATAGCGTTACGAATGATGATGCAGGAAGTCATTAAAATCTAATAAATCACTAAAGACCAAAACTACTAAAAATTACATTTTTTAGTTTGATGAAATTTTTTTAAAGCATAAGATCTTGCAAAGTATTGACTACAAAACATTTTACCATCCAAAGCGTTCATTACCACAAATGCAAATTTGATTAATTTTTTTTGGTTTTAAAAATGTAAGCAGTTTTTATATATAAATTAAAACACGGTACTGTAAAAACTATTCAAAATCTATTTAAACTATGCAAGTATTTATAAACTGTGATTGGCTTATCTACAATGTCTTGTAAATAAGAACAGTCGGGTAATATCATTCATATGAACACGTTTTATATGATGACTTTGAATGATTTTTTTATTTTTAATTAATTTTTTTTAAAGGGAGAAAGGTTTCACTGGTTCCTCTTCAAAAACTGATACGGATTCATAAACTTTTTAAACATTTATTACTGTTCTGTACAAATCTAGTTAAAACTTTATTTTTTTTCGAAAAAGCCCAATTATTTGCAATTTTTTAAATTAAATTAAAAAACCCCTCTAACGATTTTTTTATATATAAAAACATTACAAAAATGTGATACACGTCGATTGGCACCTAAATGGTGCAAATATTATATCTTGTTCGTGATATATAGTGAGTGGCAGAAATGACCTTGAAAATCATGATGACTTAATGATTTTTTATTTTTTATTAAATTTTGTTCATTGTCATGAGAAAAACTTCTGCTAGTTTTTTTACAAAAACCGTTTGGAGTATATAATTTATAAACATTGACTACTGTGTTTCGCAATTCGGGTTAAATGTTTATTGCTTATGAAGAAAACCTAAATTTTTGCACTTTTTCTCTTAAATCAAAAAACAGCTTCAACAATGTTTTGGAAAATTTACTTCAATCGCGCAAATGTTAGTACGCGTCGATTGGCACCACAACAATGCAAATCGTATGTTTGGTTCGCGAGATATGGCAAATGACAGAAATGACCTTCAAAGGGACAAAACAACAAACTAATCAGCTCTTAAGATTAAAAAGACGCTTCGATTAACACCTCAACGAAGTCGATAAAACTTTGTTTACTTGAGTTATGCTCGTAGAAAAAACTATTCACATACGCACGTACCTACACCACACATATATATACTTCTTTCTAAAAAAAAACTTAAAATATACTCTAAAGACATCAAAACGTAAATTTATGTAGAAAATTTTAATTTCGATTTTCGATGCGATTACAAGAACTTCCCATATACTGGCAAGTTAAAAAAAGATGAATTGCAAAAATGAAGATGATTTGGGGGTAAAAGCCTGATACAATTGTTATGCCACTTGGCAAAGACATAAAACGCCGATAATAGGCTTCACCTGAAGTGCTCTCAGATAAACACAATCCAAGAAGTTTTTTGATTGCTGAGAAGGATAAACACTGAATTATATTTCTTCAATAGATGTAACAAGACTATATTTTCTTTATTCGCTATTTATATAATTCCTTAGTGCAAGCACTCGTAGGTGACCAACCTCACACCTCAACAAAAAAGTCATGCACTGAACAATGCAATAACCAATCACTCGTCGTGACTTTTCCACATGACTCAATCAATAAAAAAGCTGACAGGAGCTGATCGGTACCTTTTGAAGATTTGCACCTGCCAACGTTGAAAATAACAGTGCTTTTACCGCTGCAACAAGTGGTGCCAAGCTTCCAATCCCGTGCCGTTGTCAAAATTTGCTGAACCTGTACTGTAGTCAGATATGAGTGTTTCAATTACAAACGCTACATAATGAAAATTTACGGTCAGTATTATTTATTTATACAACAAAGTAAAATACCGATTTTCCGTTGATTTAATAGCGATAATACCGTTTGCTTCCAGCACTAGTCAACGACCTGACGAGTTCATCGGATGTGTTCCGGTTCACCTTGTCCCATCGGTTATGTGCCGATTGCCAACGTTCGTCAGCTGGGTGATATTTAACTATCCAGTATATGGGAAGTTCTTGTAATCGCCTCGAAAATCGAAATTGAAATTTTCAACATATCTTTACGTTTTGAGGTCTTCAGAGTATATTTTAAGTGTTTTTAGAAAGAAGTATGTATGTGTGTGTGTATGTTAGTACGTACGTACCTTATTACGTACGTACGTATGTGCGTTCGTGGACAGTTTTTCTAAGAGCGTAACTCACGTAAACAAAGTCATATAGACTTCGTCGAGGTATCAATCGAAGCGTCTTTGCAATTTTAAACGCTAATTAGTTTAGTACTTCGGTCGGGGGGGTTTGTTGTTTTGCCCGTTTGAAGGTCATTTCTGTCATGCGTTATATCTCGCGAATCAAACATACGATTTGCATGATTAAGGTGTCAATCAACGTATATTAATAATTTTGTGAGTCTATCAAATTTTGCAAAAAATCGTTGTGGCCGTTTTTTAAATTAAGGGGAAAAGTGCGAAAATTTAGGTTTTTTTGCATAAACAATAAATTTTTAACCTGATTTACGAAATATAGTGCTCAATGTTTATAAAACTTATACACTGCAAAAAGTTTTTGTGAAAAAACTAGCAAAAGTTTTACTCATGATTACAAAAAGAATTAAATAAAAAATAAAAAATCATTAAAAGTCATCATGATTTTTAAGGTCATTTGTGTCATGCACTATATCTCACGAACCAAACATACGATTTGCTTTGCTAAAGTGCTAATCGACGCATATTAGCATTTTTATGATCCTATAAAGTTTTTGAAAAAATCGTTGTAGCCGTTTTTTAATTTAATGAAAAAGCGCAAAAAATTAGTATTTTTTCATAAACAATAAATTTTTAACCTTATTTACGAAACACAGTAATCCATCTTTACAAAATTTATATACTCCAAACAGTTTTCGTAAAAAAACATGCAAAACTTTTTCTCATGATTCCAAAAAAATTAAATTAAAAATAAAAAATCATTCAAAGTTGCCATGTGAATAGTCTACATATGAATGATATTACCTTATATCTTTTATTTTAAAGACTGTTGTTAAGCCAATCAAAGTTTATTAATATTTGCACACTTGAAACAGATTTTGAAGTTTTTAGAGTACCGTGTTTTAATTGTAATATAAAAACTGCTTAAATTTTGAAAAGCAAAATAATTAATCAAATTTGCATTTGTGGTAATGAACGCTTTGAATGGTAAAATGTTTTGTAGTCAATATTTTCCTGGATCATATGCTTTAAAAAGCTTTCATCAAATGAAAAAAATGTGATTTTTAGTAGTTTTGGTCTTTAGTGTTCGTAAGATTTTAATTACTGCCTCCATCATCAGTCGTGAAGCTATTTACTTTTAACATGCAATTAAACCGATTATTGACTTCACATTCAATGTTTTTCAAGACCAACTGAAAATAAGAAATAAGTATTAGTAATCGTGAAAAAATACAAATTAAATGATTATGCCGAAGTCATGGCAATTGTGGATACAACTATTCAAAATGGCCACCACGCAACAAAATCTCTTCAGTGGGCGTAATAACAAAAACTGCACTCATTTTTGCTAGCGCTCTTTTGTCTTTCAAGAATTGAAATAAAAATAACAAATAATGTAGAAAAGGCTTTGTAACCTAGCCAACCGCCCCCCACCCTCCCTATTAATCTGCGTGAATATTCAATCATCCCCCTAACATACGTAATCAATGGACGCTCCCGTAGATGATACGATTAATATTAAGCCATTCCAATTACTGTTATGAGAGGTACATTTTTATTATTCAAGGTAGTATTTTCATAATTATTATTTTGTTTAGTATTTTTAATATTTATGTAAATATTACTGGGAAGTTGACCGTGTGGACCTCAAGGATCGCACCTCGTGGCTTGTTATTACCTGCGTTTAGTCTCATTCAAGTAATGCTTATCATTTTTATAGAATTTATATCCAGCTTGGACACTTACAATTTTGACATTATTGGAAATTATTCTTCGAAAGGAATTACAATCGAGTCGTAATTAGATACAACAGCAAGGCATTGTTCAAAACCATATTCCTAACTGGAATAAATCCAATTTATATTTATATAATTCAATAGTCTTGGGCCAAATGAATTGAGTATTTCTGTAAATAATTAAATATATTCAACTTGGGTGAATCTTCTCCCTTTTTATATAATGCAATAAATTTACAATACATTATAATCAAGTTCTTTCCTCGTGATTTGTGTGAAGTGTGCAACGTGATATCAATTCTGAATAGCCATCGTTCACCTACAAGTTAAACTGTTATTGGTTAAGGGTTTTCAAGTGAAGGACAACTCTGCGTTTCACCTTGAATATTCTTCCTTCCAGCGTGGATTGTTCAGGGCATTACTCTCTTTATTTTGGATTGCCAGCTACGTGACAAACGTAGCAGATTTAAAAAACAAGTTAAGTTTCGTAACAACTTCAAACCGTACTGTTTTAAATAGTCGCAAAGCCTTGAATTCCAAACAATGTTCTAACTATGTACTAACTGCATACGGCAACATTGAATGAACAATATCCATCTGTAGTTCATAGCTCTGTGGCGGTACAATGCTAGTGGACATTCAATTTTAGTTAGCTGTTTTATCCAAGTAAGAATTGAATTAGGGAATTTAACTACATTGAATAATGGTGAAAGGAATGCGTATTCAATATTTTCCAGCAATTTTAATGTCCCTCATTGCTGAATGCAACTTGTCAGTTTCGATCTATACATTCATTAAAGAAATATGCTTTACCATCCAATAAATTTGCAGATGTTGCAAGATTTCCATTAAATACATAAATTAATGATTTTCTCCAAGCATTTCGATAGCACAAAATTAATGCATACAACTAAGCAGAAAACATCACCAATGTAGCTGGATTGAGTCGCATGGAGGATAATCTAAAAAGAATCAAAAGGAAATCACTGGATAATTGCGTACCACCACTACGAGAAGAGCCGAAGGGAAAAGAAATTACAGCCACCGTGCTTTATCATTCACACCACTGCGAAGGAAGTTGTGTAATCGATTTAGGTGACTTGTTATGTCAGCACATTTTCAAGGCGACAAACCCAACGTTGCAAATATGAGATTCAGGATGAATCGGGAGGAACGGGCAAGGACCAAAGCATTTCTACGATAACTGCTTAGCATCATTCAAGATAAGAGCTTGCCGTAAGCTCTCGAAAAAAAATTAGTGGGAAATTATGAAGTTATGAAAATTTTCTCAGACTAACTTATAATTAAATCGCTACAAATGGAGTAAAGGGAGGAGATAATGAGAAGTAGTTTCATTCACTGGTCTCTGCAGAAAAAAAACTTTTGTTTCAATTTAAAATTGGTTGCGGACTCATCGTAGATTACTTGGTAAAGCTTGGTCATCAAAATTAATGGCAGCTCATCCTGGTATCCTCCTTTTCGAATGGATATAAGTTTTCTGAATAGGTATAGTAGTATGGGAATTTTTATCAAGAGATTTAGCGCACCGTGAGTATTCAACCAATCATAGTGCGAACTCAAATTGATGAAATAATTTGCTGAACTTTTTCGAATATTCGTTGATAATTTTTTTTCTACGTGGTAGACAATTTTTCTTGACTAGACTACCAGTAAATAGTTTCAGTTTTGAGAATAACGGTTGCATAGTTTACGAACTTTTCAACAAATTTTCATCACCATAACGAAAATAATTGATGTGTATATTTTGTGTTATTTGGCTTATGTTGCCAAAAATATAGTTTTTATTTTGGATTCAGCAATTGAACCCAATACAAGTAAAACCTGAGTTATATTGCATATTGCAACTCCTTCTTACCTATTTACTGCAACTTTATCCTACCTAAACTAAATGAAGTGTGGGAAAAGCTGGCTTATCAAGTCAATACATCATTGGTCTTACTTTGCATTCCAAACTCGCGTGAGATGCGAATATTGAGAAAACAAGCCGCGAAGTGCGACCCTTGAGGTCCACACGGTCAACTTTCCAGTAATATCTAGATAAACATTAAAAATATTAAACACAATAATAATTTTGAAAATAGTACCACTTTAAATAATAATAATGAGAGGTATTCATAGCAGTAACAGGAATGAGTTAATATTAATCATATCATATACGGGAGCATCCATTGATTACTCAAGGCTTTTGGTGGATGGGTGATGATGATTGATTACCACAAATGCAAATTCGATTGAAATTTTGATGGTTTTCAAAATTTAAGCCACTTATTTCTATGAAAAGACTGCAAAAACTAATAAAAATCTGCTCAAATTATCCAAACATTTTAAAACTTCGATTGAATTTACAACAAATTCTTTAGAATAAAAGATATAAGGTAATATCATTCGGAAGAACCCTTTTCATATGGTAACTATGAATGATTTTTTTTATTTTTAATTGAATTTTTTTTAGAGTCATGAAAAAAGTTTTGCTGGTTTCTCTTCAAAAACTGATGGGAATGTATAAATTTTATAAACAATTATTACTGTGTTGTGCAAATCAGGTTTAAAAAATATTTTTTATGAAAGTTTTTGCATATTCTTCTATTAAATTAAAACAACCGCTGAAACGGATTTTTATAATGTTAAAATAATCAAAAACATGTTAAAACATGGTTCGTGAGATATAGTGAATGGAAGAAATGACCTTGAAGAGCATGATGACGGTTAATGATTTTTTATTTAATGTTTTTTGCTATTATCAGTAAAAGTTTTGATGACGTTTTTTCAAACATTGTTTGAAGTATATAAATTTTATAAAAATTGAATACTGTCTTCCGTAAATCAGGTTAAAAATTTATTGTTTATTTAGAAAAACCTAATTTTTTGCACTTTTTTTCTTAAATTAAAAACAGCTTCAACGATTTTTTTCAAAATTTGATAGATTCACAAAAATGTTAATACGCGTCGATTGACACCATAACCATGCAAATCCTATGTTTGATTCGCGAGATATAACACATGACAGAAATGACCTTGAAAATCATGATGCCTGTTAATGATTTTTTATTTTGTATTTAATTTTCTACGTAATCATGAAAAAAAGTTTTGATGTTGTTTTTACAAACACTGCTTGAAGTATATAAATTTTATAAAAATTGAATACTGTCTTTCGTAAATCAGGTTAAAAATTTATTGCTTATTAAAAAAAACCTAATTTTTTGCACTTTTTTAAAAAAATCAAAAAACTTGATAGAATCACATAAATGTCAATACGCGTCGATTGACACCTTGATAAAAGAAATCGTATGTTTTGTTCGCGAGATATAACGCATGACAGGAATGACCTTCAAAGGGGCAAAACAACAAACCCCCCTGACCGAAGTATCGCAAAAACTAATCAGCTCTTAAGATTGCAAAGACGCTTCGATTGACACCTTAACGAAGTCGATACAACTTTGTTTACGTGAGTTATGCTCGTAGAAAAAAGTGTCCACGAACGTACGTACGTACGTACACACACACACACATACATCTCCCTTTCTAAAAACCCTTTATATATACTCTATAGACCTCAAAACGTAAAGAAATGTTGAAAATTTCAATTTAGATTTTCGAGGCGATTACAAGAACTTCCCATGTACTGGGAAGTTAAAAATGCATCAAGCAACCTGCGTGATTGACTACTGCAAGAAACACGTTAGGTATTTATGAGGATTGAGATCCAAGATCGTCCCATGCATATGTACAGCGAAAGTGGAACCAATTTTTATATATTGTGTAGTCATTTAATGGCCAAATTTGCAAAGCTATTAAATCAAAATCAGAAAAACAAGGCAAGAAGAATCACAGCCATTGAGATCCCTGTAGCGCTAGAAACTACACCAACAAAATAATTTTATATACTATTGAATTGGTTCTAAGCTAAGCTCCTTAAAGATGTTAGACTAAATACTTTGCTATCAAATGAGAACTCTACACTACTGGCACGAGAGATATACATCATTCCACTATTCTAAGTAAAGAAGTGAACTTCTCTTTTTCGATCATCTGCTGCCACCAAAACTTGAAGTCAGACGTTCTAAGCACAGAGGAATGGACGAAAGATAGGTGTGAGTGAAATAAATCGGTCAAAATCTGCACCGATGGAGCAAACATGGGTTGTTTGCGGTGTATGCTCTGATCAGGTGGACCTAACACTATCTATTTACCTCCTTGACGACTGAATCGGTACTCAAATTGAGATTATAGCAACATATAAGGTAGTCGACTCTCTAAGAAACCGAAGAGGATTTCGAGAAATTTAGATACATAATTTTTTTCGGTACTCAATCATCATCGGATGTGTTCATTTCATTCAAAATAGTCATGGAACGTTGCACACAATGGAATAAGCTTTTTTCATTTTGAACTTGCACTAACTGTTTAGGCAAAGTGACATTACTGAAAATTATAAAACAGGCTGGTAACGCACTGCCGAAGCCTGGCTACTTGAAGAAATCTGTAGGATTACCAGGCAAACTTGGCTTACTCTGAGCCCCAAACGAATCAAGCATTTCTTCAATATATGTATGTATGTCGTAAATCATATTAAATCTGACTATATTTTTATTGACTGAGCACTGTCTGATAGGCAAACACATAGAACGACTAATAGTTCTCTTCCACGGACTTCTATCGCAGATGAAGGTTGGCCAAGGAGGAAGAAAAAGTTCAGCACTGTATGTGTGAATGTCCGAGACTTTACCGAGACTTCTTCCTGGATTACCGTTACCGCATTGGCTAACATAAATATGAGCAGTATAGTCAGCTTTATTCAAGAATCCAATCGACTATCAGCACCCCATAACTAAGCTTGTGGTGCTGTCTGCATGTGATGAGACCTAAGTGAGACATCTCTGCGAAAGTAGGGTGCCACTGCAACCTTTCTACTTATCCTGCCGCTGATGCACTGTTTACAAAACACAGAGACAACATTTGATAAGCCAAAAATTATTAAAAAATTTCGTTTGCAATTCAACCGAAGTAACGCATAAAATTCCATTTTGACTAAATGCAATAGATGTTGATCAAATAATGTAAATTTTTCACCATTTTAAGTACAGCGGCGGACATAGCTATAAGTTCTTTCACAAAATTGCACTTAAAATGTGGATGCAAGTTTGAATGCTTTTTTATTTAGTGCGTACTGTAAAATACATTTCCAAAAAATAGTGTTATGTCATAACCTTGATTTCTTCTGCTTATAATTTACTCAGTCAGAGCATTTCATGCATTTCTGTGTGTGAAGTTTGGAGGAATTAACTGGAAATTTTTGAAGTAAGTGAATTAATTGCACTGAGAGGAACTCGTTTTTTTACATAAATTAAATTTACCGTCTTCCATAGAAAAATGCCACGAGGAATGGTATTATCGATGGAGGAAAGGGCAAAAATTCATGCCTACAAAGAAAACTGTTTCTCCAAGTGGGAAATTGCAAGAAGGCTTCATAAATCTGTATGTGTAGTTAATAATTATATAAAAGACGAACAGACGAGACGAACAGGCAGAAAACCTACCATAAGTGAACGTCAAAAACGGATAATACGGCAGAAAGCCATAAACAAAAGTATGAATGCGTCTTAAGTTCAAGCAGATTTAGACTTGCCTGTAACGGTGCGGCACGTAAGAAGAATCCTGAGTAGCAGCGACAATTTAATATGGACAAAAAGGAAGCCTAAACCACAATAAAAGGAGAGACATAAAAAAGCAAGATTACTGTTTGCGGAAACCTACATGTCGTACAAAGATGAGTGGAAAACGGTTCTTTTCAGTGATGAAAAGAAGTTTAATTTAGACGGGCCGGATGGATTTCAACACTATTGGCACGACCTAAGAAGAGATAAGGAATTACGACTCTCGCGTAATTTCGGTGGCGGTTCGGTTATGGTTTGGGGATGCTTCTGTTACCATGGGCAGCTTGCTTTGGCCACAATATCCAGAAGAATGAATTCGAAAAAGTATGTTGAACTTCTCGAAGACTTGCTTATTGATCATGCAGAGTCAATTGTTGGACCAGATTTTGTCTTTCAACAAGACAATGCTGCCGTACGTGTACCCCGAGAGAAAAAGCTTGGTTCAACTCAAAGGATATACCAGTTTTAGAATGGCCAGCTTGTAGTCCTGACTAGAACCCCATAGAGAATCTATGGGGAATAATATCGAGAAGAGTATATGAAAATGGAAGGCAATTTTCGAACACAAGAGAGCTAAGCGAGCAAATAATAAGAGCGTGGGACGAAATACCAGTTACAATATTACAAACCTTGGTGAATTCAATGCCAAAACGCGTAGTTGAAGTAATTGAATCCAAAGAAAGCCACACGAAGTATTAACCTTATCATTTTATAAATAAATATGTATCCCAGTTCTGGTGAACTTATAATTATGTCCCCTAATTTAAGAGAAAAAAATTGAATTTTAATTTTTAAATTTTGTTTACGGTTGAAATAATTTAATTTCGTTTTAATTTTGTTCCATATATTATTAAGTTTTTCTTGACATCTGTTCTTAATAAGTATAATGAATTAGATGTGAATGTTATTTGAATTTTTTTGTGACCTTATAATTATGTCCTCCACTGTACTATGCAGTTATTAGCAACAAATACTTGTTAAAGACAAAAAATGCACTTTTGTTGATAATAAAAAAGAATTTCGATAGAGTCAAATTATTTTTTTGCGGAACTGTCGGAATCTAACCGCGTTTTTTTCGATAGTGTCAAACTACTTTTTGGTGGAACTTTGGGAATCTAACCGCAAATTAGTTGAAAAGTTTTGTTTTGAAGTTAGATAGTGGAGTTTTTGCGTAAACAAAAGAAAAACTCTACACATCATTGAAATTTTCCTCACGGAAAAAAATGTGCTAAGAGATGGAGGGAAAGTCAAATATAAACCGGACTTTTGTCTTTATGAGTCTCAGACTCTGCCGAGCGGTCTGGTTGGGTGGGGGGTCTTAAGTTGGTTTGTTAAGAGTAAGGACAGCCGCCTGCCGGGCTGCTCATTCGTCCAGTCGATCAATAGCAATCATGAGTGAGCAAGTGATTCCTTTATCCATTGAGCAACGTATTATTTTCAAAATTTTAACAAATGTAGACGTTTCACCATCGAATATTTTGGCTAGGTTGAAGGTGCAGTTTGATGACAATACGCTTTCACGGACACAAGTGTTTGATTGGGCTAGAAAATTTAAAAATGGACGAAAAAGTGTAGAAAATGAAACTCACGATCGACGCCCAAGATCAAGTGGAGCTGATGACAATATTCGAGCGGTTCAACATCTTATCGAGGGTGAACGCCAATTCACTATTGATGAAGTCGCTTCAGAAGTGAGTATTAGCCATGGTAGTGCTTATTCCATCATCACTGATCATCTTGGCTTCCGAAAAGTCTGCGGCAGGTGGGTCCCAAGGTTATTATTATTGACCGAAAATCAAAAAACGGGAAGGCTGAAAATTTCTGCGCGACTTTTAAATCGATTTCACTATGAAGGCGATAGTTTTTTGAGACAAATTGTCACGTGTGATAAACCTTGGGTGCACCATTACTCCCCCGAGTTAAAAATGGCTAGCAAGGAATGGCGGCGGAAAGACGAAGATTGCCCAAAGAAAGCCAAAACTCAGCCGGAAAAGTCCTCTCAGCCGGAAAAGTCCTAGCAACTGTATTTTTTGATTACAAAAGACTTCTTTGATCGATTTCCTGCACGACCAACGTACAATAAATGCTGCCTACTACCGTCAGCAGCTAGAGTCTTCGAGAAGTTCAACATACTTTTTCGAATTCATTCTTGTGGATATTGTGGCTAAAGGAAGCTGCCCACAGTAACAGAAGCATCCCCAAACCATAACCGAACCGCCACCGAAATTACGCGAGAGTCGTAATTCCTTGCCTACAGAAATAAGGAGAAGGAAAAATCTCATCAGAGAGGTCATTCTCTTCCATGACAATGCCCGACCTCACACAGCTGCATCGACAAAGGATAAATTAATTGAGCTGCATTGGGAAACCTTGGAGCACTCTTTCTATAGCCCAGACTTGCCCCCATGCGACCATTTTTTGTTGGGTCCCATAAAGGAAGCTTTGGGAAGCGAAAAATTTGAAGCGAATGAAGAAGTTGAGGCGCGTGTGCGCAACTGGTTGACAACTCGACCTCAAACTTTCTATGAACAAGGAATTTTTAAGCTGCCAAAACGTTGGAAAAAATGTGTAGAGCGTGCAGGAGACTATGTAAAAAATGATTAAAGTCTTATTTGAATATAATTACTGTTAATAAATGTGTATAAAAACGTTCGGTTTATATTTGACTCACCCTCGTATTTCAACTTTATGTAATTGCGTGATAATTTAGGTTTATATAACTGTATGATGAATACAGTTTATGATCATAACTTCAACTTTAAATTGTCCGTGAAACCATTTTAAATGCAGTTTTTAAATGGAATTGGAATGTCCAGATTCTTGCAAAGAATGTATTTCTTATCTTTCAAATATGCTGTTCACTCATATCTTAAAAAAATTGTTATTGTTTTCTTTCTTATAAAACATAAAAGTATAAAGTTACCTCAATTACTGATTTCATAGACGATATCGATTTTCAAAATTTGCGAAAGCATCGTGCAAGCATAATTATGTGGTAATTTGTTTCTAATTTTTCATTGTATCGCAATCACAGCTGTTCTAATGTGTGCAAAAGAACGAAATTCATTACCATTAAATTTCTTATTGCAATATCACATGATTGCAATACTCAAAACAACGGGTAATTCTATGGAATCTAATCATCCGCGCTCGTACATAAAACATTCCACAAGATGGCTGCAAACATTTCCACATTTTTACGGATTTCACAAGTGTAGTGGTAACTGACTCACTTAATAACTGAATGTATAGCTTTCTGCTTGCAATAAAGTCTATAAAATGCCAATCCATATTAAAATACTGTCGTAAATTGTTGGCAATAAAATCATAACAAGGCAAAGGCGTAGGAACGAAGTTATTTACGAGTTTTCCTGCAATAACCCAGATATCGAAGATGTTTGCGTCTACCTCCCCTTTATAGCTTTAATGTCGTGAAATTAGACTAAGCACTTAACTGATTGCATCTTACAACAATCGCATACACATAAAACGATAAAAGTCGGCTATTCTTGCTTAAATTCGAACCGCAAAATGCTTGAAATTTAATCGAATATAAGAAAAGAATGCTTTTATTTTAGCGACTTGATTAGAGCCTTTTCCATTGTTGTCGAAATCCAAAGGCATTACATTTTCTGCCCCGCAAAAGGCCTTATCTAAAGAAAAATTGATTAATAATTGGAGTCCTGCATTAATAAGTTCGTTATTAATTTTTTCTGCTGAAGATTTTAGAGGAAATTTTTTTTCTTAGTGCTTCAGTCATATTTCTTAGTATAGAAAAAAATTATGAGATTTTAAGTTGATTCAGCAATGAGAAGACCTTATGCAAAGGCAAATTATTGAGACTTTAATACAATTTATCAATTCATCCATTTTCTGTTCTATCCATCTGAAAAAATGAACCGAATTCTTGAAATAACTGCGATATATAATTTTCTTCAATTTCGAATTACAAACAAAAAAAAGATTTTCAAGAAGTTGGCAAGCACAGCGAAAATTACGATCGAAGAAACGTGGAAATTTTGTGGTAAATTTTTTATCTTCAGCATATCGCCGAAAATATCGTCACGTATGCAACATGGGATTATATTGACACGGAAATGCATTAAAGAGAATACGCCCGAATGTATTTTTTCATAAGATGCTATTATAATATCTAATAAAAGGCAAACTGGATCGAAAATATACATTTAGTTATTGGCGAATATTAATTTCTTGGGTGCATTCTGAGAAGTAGTCAGCGCTGAAAGTTAGATCCTTGTATTTTATTGTTTTGAAGATTAAATCTTGTAAATTTTAAAATTCTATTGTAGTAGAAATTCATCAAAGTCAAGCATAACTGTCTTAAAGCCAATTTAAAAAAGAGAGTAATGAACTGAATAATACAAAGGTTACAATCGGTATATATTTATTTTGAGTGGCTTCAAGCTTTATGAAATAAACAGGCGAGTAAAGCAAATGATGTTTGTATGAAAGCCTAAATATAAAATACAAATGTAAATAAACTACTAACTTAGAGCGTGACTTCCTAAAATGCAAACAAAAATATTTCAAAATTTGAGCGTAGATATCTACATATATCTTTCAGTTTCTCTTTGTATTGAAGCATATGTGTCTCTGTTTGCATGGAAGCTTTGTGATAAAAATTTCTCTTTGCATTTCTCTTAGAAAATACTTTTCAACAGCAACCGAAGTGAGATCAGAAAGCTGTCTCTGGGATTGATGATTTTGTAGAAATGTTACACGCTACCCTTGTATCAATACCCCGTTTTGGATGTATAAACTTCCATATATTGTATTATAAACTATCAAACCCATTCAGTTCCTCGTTATAAGCGTCAAATGGAGTTAAAAGTACTTTAATATGAAGGCAGATGAAACAAGCCGTGAGGTGCGACCCATGAGGTCCACACGGTCAACTTCCCAGTAATATCTACATAGATATTAAAAATATTAAACACAATAATAGTTATGGAAATAATACTACTTCAAATAATAAAACTTTACCCCTCATAAAAGTTATTGGAATGACTTAATATTAATCATAACATCTACGCGAGCGTCAATTGATTAAGTAAGGATTTTGGTGCATTGGTTTGATTGATTATTCACGTGGATCAATAGGAGGGGGGACAGGTTACAAAGCAGTTTTATCATTAAAGTTAAAACATGGTGCTGTGAAGACTATTAAAAATCTGCTCAAATTTTGCAAATAATAATAAACTTTGATTGACTTTACAACAATGTTTTTAGAATAAGAGATTTGAGGTACTATGATTCGAACGAACCCTTTTTACATGGTGACTTTGAATGATTTTTAACTTCCCAGTATATGGGAAGTTCTTGTAATCGCCTCGAAAATCGAAATTGAAATTTTCAACTTTTCTTTACGTTTTGAGGTCTATAGAGTATATATAAAGTGTTTTTAGAAAGAAGTATGTATGTGTGTGTGTGTGTGTATGTACGTACGTACGTACGTATGTGCGTTCGCAGGCAGTTTTTCTACGAGCATAACTCACGTAAACAAAGTCGTATCGACTTCGTTGAGATGTCAATCGAAGCGTCTTTACAATTTTAAGAGCTGATTAGTTTTTGGGACACTTCGGTCGGGGGGGTTTGCTGTTTTCACCCCTTGAAGGTCAAACCTGTCATGCACTATATCTCACGAACCAAACGTACGATTTTTTTGAACAAGATGTCAATCGACGCGTATTAACATTTTTTGTGGTTCAATCAAATTTTAAAAAAAATTCTTGGAGCCGTTTTTTAATTTTTTTAAAAAAAGTGCAAAAAATTAGTTTTTTTTTCAAAACACAACATTTTTAACCTGATTTTCAAATCTAAGTAATCAATGTTTATATAATTTATATACTCCAAATAGTTTTTGTGAAAAAACCAGCAAAAGTTTTTTTCATGATTACGAAAAAAATAAATAAAAAATAAAAAATCATTAAACGTTCAAGGTCATTTACGTCATTCATTATATCTCGAGAACCAAACATAATCTTCCGATCATTAAAGTGTCAATCAACGCGTATTATCATTTGTATGATGTTTTAATATTTTAAAATAATCGTTAAAGCGTTTTTTTTTTATTTATTAAAAAAATTGGAAAAGTAGTGTTTTTTTCATAAAAAAAAAATCATTTTTAACCTGATTTGCACATCGTAATAATAAATGTTTATAGAATTTGTAAACTTTTATCAATTTTTGTAGAGAAATCAGCGAAAAATTTTCTCATGATTACAAAAAAAGATTAAATTAAAAATATAAAATCATTCAAAGCCATCATGTAAAAAGGGTTCATTCGAATCATAATACTTTAAATCTCTTATTTTGAAGACATTGTTGTAAAGTCAATCAAAGTTTATTAATATTTGCAAAATTTGAGCAGATTTTCAATAGTCTTCACAGCACCATGTTTTAACTTTAATTAAAAAAACTGCTTTGTAACCTGTCCCCCCTCCTATTGATCCGCATGAATAATCAATCAAACCTATGCACCAAAATCCTTACGTAATCAATTGACGCTCGCGTAGATGTTACGATTAATATCAAATCATTCGAATAACTTTTATGAGAGGTACATTTTTATTATTTGAAGTAGTATTATTTCCATAACTATTATTGTGTTTAATATTTTTAATATCTACATATGTAGATATTACTGGGAAGTTGACCGTGTGGACCTCATGGGTCGCACCTCACGGCTTGTTTATATTTAATTTAATTTTTTTTGTAATCATAAGAAAACGTTTTGCTGGTTTCTCTACAAAAATTGATAAAATTTTATAAATTCTACAAACATTTATTATTACGATGTGCAAATCAGGTGAAAAATGATTTTTTTATGGAAAAAACACTACTTTTCCAATTTTTTTTCAATAAATTAAAAAAACCGCTTTAACGATTTTTTTTACATATAAAAACATCATTAAAATGATAATCCGCGTCGATTGACACCTTAATAATGGAAATATTATATTTAGTTCTCGAGATATAATGAATGGCGTAAATGACCTTGAACGTTTTTTGTAATCATGAAAAAAACTTTTGCTGGTTTTTCCACAAGAAAGTATGGAGTATGTAAATTATATAAACATTGATTACTTAGGTTTCAAAATCAGATTCAAAATTTCGCGTTTTTGAAAAAAAAACCTAATTTTTTGCACTTATTTTTTAAAAATTTAAAAAAAGCTTCAAGAATTTTTTTAAAAATTTGATAGAATCGCAAAAATTTTAATACGCGACATTGTACGACACATTGAGCAAGCAAATCGTATGTTTGGTTCGCGAGGTATAACGCATGACAGAAATGACCTTCAAACGGGCAAACCCCTCCGACCGAAGTGTCCCAAAAACTAATCAGCTCTTAAGATTGCAAAGACGCTTCGGTTGACTTCTCAACGAAGTCGATGCGACTTTGTTTACGTGAGTTATGCTTGTAGAAAAAAGTGTCCCCGAACGTACATACGTACGTACGTACATACGTACGTACATACACACACACACATACGTCTCCCTTTCTAAAAACACTTTATATATACTTCATAGACCTCAAAACGTAAAGAAATGTTGAAAATTTCAATTTCGATTTTCGAGGCGATTACAAGAACTTCCCATATACTGGGAAGTTAAAAATTTGGGAATTCAAGTTAAATAAATGCTTGATGCATGTTTTTTCATGGTAATTTGTCAAAGTAAGTTGAACATAATGTGAATATTACAGCAAAATTTGGCATCTGTTACTTTGACAAACTACCATTCAAAAACTCGAACAGCGTCTTTAAATAATGAAATTTGCGTTCGGTGCGTTATACTATAGAGGACTTCGTCCAATTCATGGTGCTCATAATAGTCTATCTGAACTGCTCATATGTAAAACGACGAGAAGATTTATGTCTTCGATTACTCTTTTTGACAATTTTAATCCAACACGAGCTCGTACAGTGTGTACTGTGGCAGCTAACGCTGCTGTAGAGGGAAGTGTGAATGAGCATACTAATTCATCGACACCGTTCTCAACAACTTGGCCTCTGTCCATCCATTACAAGAAAAATTATGAGGATCGATTTCTTCAGACTAGAATTGTGCAGCAAATGACGCCATTGGACCATCGTTTGCGTCGTACGTCTAGTAAATAGGCTGAGAATAAGGTGGAAGTTTAAACGAATTTTTGCCGTTAAACCATTTTCAGTGATGAAACTCACTTCTGGCCTAATGGGTTTGTAAATACGCAAATTTGCCGTTTTAGGTGTGAGGACAATCTTCAGGAGACTTTGAAAACCTCGTTGCCTCCCAACGGTTTGCATGCCGGCGACATAATTCGTCCTTACTTTTTATAATCTTAAGATCTCTAAAGATTACTGGCGATCGACAAAGGATTCGTAATTTTTTGATCGTCAACAACAATGCCAATTGTCTAAAGAATAAATGGGTTCAACAAGGTGGCGCAAAATGCCATACAGTGCGTGAAACCATTACAATATTGGCCTGAAGCTTTTTTGTTAACGAATTAATTCAAGAAATGGACCTGTGAACTGGTCGCATAGATCATGCGATTTGACTTCATTGGACTATATTTTGTGTGGATACGTCAAATTACTTCTATGTTGATAAACCAGCAACTATCGATAAAGAGGAAGCAAACATTTGGCGCGTTATTTACGAAATAAGGCCGGCTATGCTGGAAAAGTGGTGCGAATTTAAACCAACAAGATAGCCTTGCTAAGATGCAGTCGCAGTGGTCATATGGCAAAAATTATTTTAAAACATTAAATGCCATATAATATGTTAGGTAATAAAGCCATAAAATTGAATAATTTATTTGTTGTTTTAATTAATCAAATAATTTTATGCTTCTAAAAAACACCGTTTATGTACCCTATGGATACCTTATATTCACAATATAAGGCAATCTTTGTAAGAAAAATCCTGATCGAAACGTAAAGATAACACATCTTTACAATTACAATTTGTATTTTCGGGGCGATGAAAAGAACTTCCGTTACATTGGGAAGTTAATAAAATATAATTATTAGTGTTTTTAAGGTAAGCAGGCGAAGTTGTATAGATACAAGCGTAATCAACTTTGTGCAGAATCAAATGCTTAAGAATTTTCTCATCAAATATCGTGATTTTGTATAGTTTAGCTTTTAAGGGTACGTAACGTTTCAATTATTTCGTCCCCATCTTCGGTAATATTTTATATATTTTTCCATTTAATCAAACCGTGGTTATTTAATGCATATTAAATGTTTGTTTAAAATATACTGCAAATAAAAAAATGACTAATAGTCTTTTTTAAGTAAAATGGTAAACAAATATGGATTCAATTTATATGCAGCCGAAATTTCGAACACATTTATTGAATTGAAATCTCTCCAGTCAGCCTAGAAACAATAACTGCATTCAATAACCCTGAAATTCCAATTTTGATAACATTTTAGTTAACACCATTGTGTTTTTCAAGCATATGTAAAGCGTATGTAAATAATCAATTGTCTAAAAGGGGCTTCGATTGATTCGCGTAAAGAGTAAATCCAATCCCCTACCCACCAAATGCCTTACGTAATACATGGTCACTCCCTAAAAAGATACGAGATCACTTTTACTTTCAATGTGCAGTAAAAGTTGATATTTACACTACTTATACTGTTTGTATGTATTGTTTTTTGATTCTAATACAAGGTGTAACTGATTCATAGCTGTCTTAAGGTATTAACTTTGTGTTTTAACTTTTGTAGGATGAAACTTTTTATATATTTTTTATATATATGTAAGAACAAGGGTACCAAATGAAAGGCTAGCCTATTTGAGCACGCTCAAAACACGCTCGCATGAATCCCCTTTGACTTCTACAGTTTGAATTTGCTGTGTTGTAAAATTTTCAATTTGGTTATGGGATAGCCTTGAAGTTATGTAGCGATATAATCTATCCAACCAAGTGAAAATAAACCGACATAAAATGACTTTGTAACATTTAACGCAACGCTGCTTTTTCAACTATGTCGAATCATATCGACTTTTCATATCCAGTGCTGCAGTCTTCGGGGCGCGTCAACACTTCTGAAGAATTTCGTGATAGCAGTGGAAAACAGTATCCAAGTAAAGTGGAAACATTGAAGTGTAGGAATTATCTTGACATGTGACAATCAAAATATTTTAGAGTATTTTTCTAAATAACGTATCACATTCATAAATATATATATATATATATATATGTATATATATATATATATAAATATATATATATATATATATATATATTGATATATACATATGAATGCGACCCAGAGAGGCTAAGCTGCCAAAAAAATTCCTTGAATAATAAGAATGTGATACAGTATTTTTGGTGTGAACGTGACTTCCATTCAGAAATTAGTCTTATGATAACTTGTTTTCTGTGATTAATGAAAATTAGAAATGGAACGGGAATTACGCGTATATGCTAGATTATACAAGATGTAAATGTTTAGTTATTAGGCTTCCCATGGCATACCCTACACAGTGCTTCCAGAAAAGTTACTTAATCAACTCCCGATAATCACGACTTGCATCATTAGATTATTTATTAGTTATAATGATTAAATAAATTTCTTGATGATTGACGCGTATGTTCATAATAAGTATGTATTTATCCTTATCGGCACTTGAAAATACAGTCAAAAGAGGCAAACTTAAAATATGTGTTGTATATAGTTCGCAGCTAGATTTTTAAAAAAATTGTAATATGGTACTCACGACTAGCATTCGTGCCTGATCTTATGATATGCTTTTAGAACCCTTTATTTTCAATGCTAAAACTACAAAACTTTAAAATATTTAACACAATATGGAAAAGCTTGTGCTTATAAATACAAAAAAGCAAAACGATAAAAATGGTACACAACAAATTAATCTACAACTTATTGAATTTTGAATCTTTACTATAATTTTCCAACAAGTAAAACCAATTGTTTTCCTTGAAAAGTGTAACAAAACGTTTTCAACTGAAAAAGAGTTACAATCGACAATCTTCGTTGAAATATTTGTTTGTAATGTTTAATTTTTTCGTTAAAATGACGAAAATAACATTTCACTAGAACGGGCAGTTATCGCAGTACCAAATTAGGAGGGCTTTATAGCCCCTGGTCTCGTTAGGAGAGGAGTCATCACGAAAAAGATCTCGGTTTAATTTATCATATGATACACAACGAATATACAAACTATTTGCAATAAATTAAATATCAAAACTTCCAGCGTCATAATTGTCAAATGAATTTTTTTAATCGAATAAATGATGCAGTAGAGAAAAGAGAAGAACGCATTGCAAGCTGCAAAAAAGGTTTCTACAATGATGATGTTTTATCAGAAAGAACAGCCTGTAAATGGTTCCCCCGATTTGGATCACCTAAGACAATGATGTATGGAAACGAGCATGGCCAAGTGGATAAGACCAGAAGTTTCTTCTTTATGTGTGATGTGTTTACACTACAATAAATCGTTTTTCATGCAATGATACAACTAGGTATGTTTTCTCAACAATGAACCAAATTACAGCAGGCAATTGAAAGAAAGCGACCAGAATTGATCAACAGGAAGGGTGTTGTACGCCATCATGACAACGACCTACCAAACACTTCTTTGATTACTTGACAAAATATTCGAGAGCTTGGTTGGGTACTTTTAATGCATCCACCACATAATCCTGATCTTGTAACTTCAGATTATCATTTGTTTTGTTCATTGCAAAGTTCTTTTAATTGTGTGAGATTGGCTTCAACAGAGACTTGCTGAAATCATTAAGGGGAAACACCACTGTAGAAGTAGAAAAAAAAGGCATTTTTTGGAAATTGTTTTCTCAAAAACCAAACAACATATCGAAACAAGCCGCGAGTGTGGTGAATAAAAAAGTTATAATTTATTTTTATTAGTAATAACTATTATTAATAATTACTATTATTAAACATTATTATTCTAAATTATTATAATTACTTTTATTATTTTTATCATTTTTTTATCTAACCATAAAAGCTTTGGTAGAGGAAGACGTCTCCACCACCTGGTCATCCTCTACCAAAGCCTAGGCAACCTCGTCCTCCTCGTCCTCGTTTTCCTTCTTGTCCTCCTTTTCGTCCTCAACCTCGATCTCCATCTCGGCCTCGGAATCCACAACTATTATTGAGGGTATTTAATTATTATTTGCAATAATCATTCGTTATTAAGAATGTTTGATCGTTACTGAATAATTATAATTGACTTTATATATACAATATCAAATTATAGCTAATATTATTTAATTGTTATTAACAATATTAAATTATTTATAACAATATCCAACTATTAACTGCATTAGCGTCTCTACTCCCATTCACCCAAACCTGATAATATAAGTTTGCAGTTTTATAAATTAATCTTTATTAAATTCCCAGTATATGGGAAGTTCTTGTAATAACCTCGAAAATCTAAATTGAAATTTTCAACATTTCTTTACGTTTTGAGGTCTATCGAGTATATATAAAGTGTTTTTAGAAAGGGAGATGTATGTGTGTGTGTGTACGTACGTACGTACGTCTGTACGTTCGTGGACACTTTTTTTTTACGAGGATAACTCACGTAAACAAAGTCCGATCGACTTGGTTAAGGGGTCAATCGAAGCGTCTTTGCAATCTTAAGAGCTGATTAGTTTTTGGAAAACTTCGGTCGGGGGGGGGGGGGTTGCTGTTTTGCCCGTTTGAAGGTCATTTCTGTCATGCGCTATATCTCGCGAACCAAACATACGATTTTTTTGAACAAGGTGTCAGTCGACGCGTAATGACATTTCTGTGATTCTATCAAATTTTTAAAAAAATTCTTGGAGCGGTTTTCAAATTTTTTAGAAAAAAGTGCAAAAAATTAGGTTTTTTTTTGCAAAAACAATAAATTTTTAACCTTATTGTCAAGTTTAAGTAATCAATGTTTATAAAATTTATATACTCCAAACAATTTCCGCAAAAACGTCATCAAAACTTTTTCTCATGATTACGTAAAAAAAAATTAAAAAAAAATTTAATTAAATATAAAAGATCATTAAAAGTCATCATGATTTTCAATTTCATTTTTATCATTCACTATATCTCACGAACCAGATATAATATTTGCATCATTATGGTGTCAGTTGACGTATATTAACATCTTTGTGAAGTTTTCAACATTTAAAAAAATTCGTTTTAGCCGATTTTTTATTTAATAGAAGAAAATGCGAAAAATTGTGGTTTTTTCATAGAAAATTTTTTTAAGTTGATTTGCACAGCACAGTGATCCAGTTTATAAAATTTAAACATTCTTATCAGTTTTTGGAGAGAAACCGGCAAAACTTTATTCCATGATTATGAAAAAACTAAATTAAAAATAAAAAATCATTCAAAGTTACCATTTAAAGAGGGTTCATACGAGTGCAATTACTTTATATCTTTAATTCTAAAAAAAATGTTGTAAATTCAATCAAAGATTTAAGATATTTGCATAATTTGAACAGATTTTTATTAATTTTTATGGTCTTTTAATTAAAATAAATTGCTTAAATTTCGAAAACCAACAAAAATTTTCAACACCAAAAAAGCCTCCACCGATTGATCCGCGTGAATATTCAATCTTTCCTCATCGACCAAAAACCTTACATACAATGGACCCTCCCGTAGACGATATGATTCATATTAACTCATTCCTGTTACTATTACCTCTCATTGTTGTAATGTTGTTGATGTTTATGTAGATATTACTGGGAAGTTGACCGTGTGGACCTCAAGGGTCGCACCTCGCGGCTTGTTATTTTTTTGAAATAACATTTTTTACAAATTTGATCACAATTTTTCTAAAACGCACAATAATAACATTACTATGAAGGTATTTGGTATCTGCACGAATTAATAGTGCGTATCAACAGTTTAAAAATAAGCAATTTTTAGTCGTGTTTCCAGTTTTTTCATCCTAAGTAAAAAACGGCTAAATTGATTTCACTGAAAAGTAATTCAATTTTAAGTTACGTAATTACGCGTCGTTTGAAACCGGTTTCACGTCCATGAGATCTTTGATTCTCGAGATAATCGAGACGAAAAATAATTCCGAACGCACATACGTACATACGCACATCCGCACATACGTACATACACACTTGCAGACATCTCTCTAAAAACAATGGATTTAGATTCTAGAGACATTAAAACGTGGAGATTTGTCAAAATTTGGGATTCGCAAAGTCGACCCCATTACAATAACTTCCCATAGGGAACTGGAAAGTTAAAAATCACATAGAGAAGAAGAAAAACCAAAAATTGGAAAACAAGAAGTAGTTGCGTGGAAAAACCTGATAAGATAGTTCAACATATACGTTTTCATGGGCTAAATGAAGAAAAATCCGTAGTGATGCGACAACAATGCATAAATTTATCACCATTTGAACTCTCCTTTTAATTTTTTGGAGCCGATCTGACTGATAGTCACCGAAGAAGTTAGAATTGCACGTCGAAAATGGTTCAAACTCCTTCCTTTACTTCTATTCAAATCAGCAAATTTTTCGGAATACTTCTCCAAACTAGATACCGCGTTCTTCCCTAACTCGACATGTACTGGTCCCATGATGCCAAAAAGGAAACGAAATTTGCTAAAAATGCAATGAGTTCGAACCAATTCAAAACATGGAATGGATGTTACAAACTTCAGGACAACACCAGCCTAGACAAAAACTTTCGTTTTTTCAAATTGAAACCACTTTTTAGAACACTAAATGAAAATTTCATGAACTTCGGTATTTTCTCAGACAAACTATCAGTAGATAAAGAGGTGAAATCGTTTGTTGAACATCATTTTGTCAAAATGTACTTGACAAACAAGCCTGTATGGTTTGGATTCAAATAATGGTTTATATTGTTCAGAAGACGGTTATTTATTTCAGCTTATTCCTTACGGACACAATATGCGCAGGAGACCCAGTTTCATACCTTGATCCGTCCATTGATCAAGATATTTTAGTACCACATTCTTATGCGCATTTTTTAGGAAAGGAAGGATGAAAAACAAAGCCTTAGATGGCTTGATGATGACGATGCATGAGCTTCATACGAGTGCATAAATTCATAAAAGCAGCGACTTTACTCATCCAATAATATTTACGCAACAAATTCAAGTGTAAGCGATAGTTTCCTCATTGTATTTTGTAATTTCACTCTATATCTATATCTTTGCACTTGCCTAGTAGCAATCACAAATGTCATTGATGCGTCTAACAATTTAAATAAACAATGAACACAACGTAATTTCTGTACTATCAACATTGAATCCCTTGCATTTATTGGTCACATTCCCATTCACGGCAGCAAGCACAGATATTAAATTTTGCAATAATTTAAGCTTTATTCGTCTTATCTACAATTTTAAGAAAATTCACAAACAACTTGAATGCTATAAAAGAAATGTAGAGAATGAAGATAAGAGCCCAAATATTGATACGATATGCCGTTCCCCTGAGCTATTCCGCGTATCCATTCTTAAAGGATCTTTCTGTTTGTGATTGTGATTTTTTTCTCGAATTCATTGAAAGCTGGGGGGTTTGGAATGTAATCGCTTTTGGGCACGAGTTGAATTTATGGAAGTCTTTTGCTCCTTTTTGATTATATTTCAGTTGCGTAAAATGAAAGCGTCTTGTGTAATGGAATTTTTAAGGTGGAAAATACATTATTATTACTCATAATTTTTCTTTGAAAACATTTCTTTCAGACGAACTTAAGGATATTTTTCAAGGGTTTTCTTTTGATTATTGTCAGAACTCACGCTCGATTAACATTTCAAGTGATCCAAGCGATGGCAGAACATAATCTTGAGTTAAGGGATCTGTGTTAAATTTGATTCTTTTTATTTTCGTATACATTTGATGATATTCATATTGACAAAGCTATGCTCGAAAAATTTAAAAGATTTTAATTATTTTCTTCTTATCAAAACTTCATCGATAACGTTATCATAATGCCCATTGAAAATGGTCATATTTCCCCTCAAGCTTGCAATTTTTTTTAATAGAAAATAGCTCATGGAAACCGTCTTAACTCATCTAAGTATATCCCATCTTTAGGGATACTTTTGAATTGTCTTCCTTAGCACTCCACTAGAATATATTTGGGTTTTAGGACGTAGCACTTTTAGATTAAAAGAAGTTGAAGAAAATATACGTAGACATTCTATCAAATCAACTGCTATGTTAGTGTGTTTTCATGCACTTTTGTCCAAACCACTTTATGAAGGTGCTATTGAAATGAATGTAAAAGTAAGTGGAATTTAGAAGCTTATGATCAAACTTGGAATTTTCTCTTAATCTTAGCTCTTTCCATCCATGATGTAGTCTTGGAACATCCATACCTCATCAACTATAGTACACGAACGCCCAATAATTTTTTGAATTTTTTCCATACTTGTACCCATGATTTTTGTGACGGTTTCACTTAAAATTTGTCTCTCAGCCCTAAAGTTTCAAACTTCCTAGTATATGGAAGATAAGGCATTTGATCTTGGAAAGTATTAACTACAAACATTTCACCATTTAAAACGTTGATTAGCACAAATACAAGTTAAATTCGATTTTAAATGGTTTTTGAAATTTAAGCAGTTTTTTCATTAAGGTCAAAACACGGTACTGTGGAGACTATTGAAATATGCTCAAATTATGCAAATATGAATAAACTTTGATCATATTTACAACAATGTCTTTAGAACAAGAGATAAAAGGTGTAATCATTCGTATGAACCCTTTTTGCATAGTTACTTTGAATGATTTTTTATTTTTTATTTAACTTTTTTTTTGTAATCATGAGTAAAAGTTTTGCTTGTTTCTCTACAAAAATCGATAAAAATTTATAAATTTCGTAAACATTTATTATTGCGATGTGCAAGTCAGCTTAAAAATGTATTTTTCATGGAAAACCCTAATTTTTGCAATTTTTTTTATTGAACCGTATTTCAACGGCTCCAACGAATTTTTTATTAGCTTAAAAACATCACAAAAATGTTAAGTCACGTCTAAATACTATATTTGCTTCGCGAGATACAATGAATGACATAAATGATCTTGAAGGTCATGATGACCTTTAATGATTTTTTATTTTTAATTTAATTTTTGTTGTTGTCATTTTCCTGTTTTTTTTACAAAAAAAAAGTTTAAATTATTGTATTATGCAAATCAGGTTAAAAAAATTTAGTTTGTGAAAAACCTTAATTTTTTCCAGTTGTTCTAAAAAAAATTAAAAACGGCTCCATCAATTTTTCTAAAATTTTTAAAGAAACACACAAATGTTAATACGCATCGATTGACCACTTAATCTAGTAAATCTTATGTTTGGTTCGCGAGATATAGCGCACGACAGAAATGACTTTCAAAGGGTGAAAACAACAACCACATCCCCCACCCAAGTGCTCCAAAAACTAATCAGTTCTGAGATTGCAAAGAATAAGAAAAATTAACAAATTAACATAAATTGATGAACATAATTTTTACTATAAATATAATATAAATAGGGGTAACACTTTGGACACACGTTTTGTACCTCTCTCCCCCCTCCGTTTATATGCTCCGCTAACCCACCCGCGCGGGAGGGAGAGGGTACCAGAAAACATTCATTCTGGAATTATGAAAAAGCTTTAGGGTTTCATTTGATGAGGACTTAAAACATCTTATTTCGAAAAGCAATACATGACAAAAGTTTAAATGAGATGGATGTGAGTTTTTTTAGAAACCACGTCATTAATTTTAGTAGGTGATGTTAGGTAATATTTTTACTGTAAACTTTTATGCAATATAAATATAATAGTGTATTGCTTTTGTAATGATTTGTTTTGCAATCATAAAAAATGATTTTTGTTTGTTTCATATAATACTTTTAAAAGACCAGAACTTTCAAAGCGTTGATTACCATAAATGCAAATTTGATAGAAAAACTATTGAATTTTGTAAAAAGTTTAAGCAGATTTCCATTAAAACAAAAAAACGGCAGTGTGAAAATTATTGGAAATCTACTCGAAATATGCAAATATTAAGACGCTTCGATTGCAAGGGCAGCACTGCTACTAGAATAAGAGATCAGGGAGGATCATTCGTTGTGGTTTTTAACGGTTTTTATTTTCTATTGAATTTGTTTTGATGGTTTGAAAAAAGCTTTAAGGGGAGAAGCACATATAAAATTTAAAAAAATGCTTATTTCAGATTGATTTAAAAAAACATATTTAGTTTATTCATAAGATTTTAAACATAAAATCCTTAAAGTACATGTCTCAAAGTACTTGCAAATATTTTAATTTTTTTATAATTTTCAACACAAAACGGCGGCGATACGAGCGAATGAAGAAAACACCTCAAAAAATGCCTCGTAAAACTTAACGCCATTTCCGGAGATCGTACAACATTCAGAAGAAGAAAAATGTGTATATATGATTATGCATACTGTACTTTAGTAGTCATCAATGTCATTACCAATCCATCTTACCTAAAAATTGCAGCGCTTGTTACTCTTGCAATGTTAGATGAGATGGACCACTTATGTAATTTTTGATCAAACAATTTTAACTTTGTACGAATGTAGCCAAAACCACTGCCAGAGTATTTAACTAAACTGCTTTGAAAATATTTATCTTACCTCTAGAACAGACACAAAACGCAAAAGATCGATTCTAAAAACATAGCCCATTCTACCCGAACTCACCCAATATGAACTGAAGTGGTGCAAAATGTATTGGGAAGGATAGTTTCATTCTTCCAATGAATAAGTTCATTAAAATGACCTAAAAAACTCCCACAAAAATGCAAAAACCATAAGTTCATTGAACATACGAAAAGCTCATGAAATTCTTATAACTATACAATCATAAGAACATTTAACGGAATAACATTTGATATCTACAATTTACATGCTCTAAATGAACGCCGTTTAGTGATATCGCAAACGATATTATTTTCAGCAATTTCATAATTTAAATGGTCCAAATGAAGTGATTTATTAGATGTTATAGCATCTAAGTTTGTATTTAGAATGCATGCACTCTGATTGGATAAGGCCGACTTTGAAAATGTATCGCTTCCATAAAGAGATGCTCTCGACAAGAGAATAATTTTTATTACACCTAAATAAAAAAAATTAGGTAGCTGATATCAGTACAGTGCTCTGAATCTACAAGTACCCTATCCGATACAAAAAGATTCTTCAGAAATAAATCTTGCTCAGCGTAGATGTCCTTATCTCGACCCTGACATCAGCAATCCTTTTTCATTCATGAAACAGGATTCAAAATCGATAATCAGGATATTAGAAAAGGCCAATAGAATTCCGAAAGGACATTTCAGATCCACCACAAATTCGTATTCTACGAGGGTATTTGAATGGGTATTGCGTCACTCGCTGGGCGACAAATTCCATCGAAATACAAATGCATATCGTTGAGAGAATGTAACGATATACAGAGGAATCTCCTGCCCTTTGTGGGTTACACATCGCCATTAGTTTTCGAATTCAATACAATGATGATATTGAGTAAATAATTTATGACGCCCAGTCAGTTCCAATTTTTCTTCTACGTTGATTTGGAACAAAGTGCTACAAACAAAGCAGAACTTACAGAATGATACTTTTTCCATTAATAGATTTTTCGTCGATTGTGCTTTCGAAACTAATATTTTGCATGTACGCATTCATTTGCGAATGAAAACTTAATTTTAAAAAATCTTACATTTAAGGATCATAAAACATTTAGATTTAAGGTAAACATGTCTTCATTTACTTGTTATTAAAATATTTCCAGTAATTTAGTACTGTGTTTTCTAGTAGTAATTTAATGTGATTAAGCGGAAGTTCATTGTCATCAGCGGAAGTTCATTGCCATATTGGTTTTTTGGTTCCTACCATATGAATTTTATTTTAACAAATAGGAAAAAATGCATGGATAAAATAAAAAAAAATTCCAATAAAATAATGACACTAATTGCCTTAGTGAAAATATTTTGAAGAAATACCGATCAGGAGAAGTCAAATTTCTTGTCACTTGTACTTTTCGAAAGATTTCGTATAATATGTTTGGATATGCTTTCCTGTCTTTTGAAACTTAAATTTTTCATTTCATTTGACTATCGTACTAAGCTAAAGATATATTCAAGCAGTGGCGGCTCTACCTTTGGGGCTAGTGGGGCTCAGCCCCACCACTCATTGATGAGCCTATATTAGTGCAAATGTAATAAAATATCATTATAGATTTCAATATAGTTTTCATAATTTCATTTCATTTCAAAATATAATGTAGCATTTTTTCCGCCCATGCTATAGTTTACTTTCACGTAGTCTTCTTGCCACGCACTGTAGAACAATTTGTTTTTCTCTTCGACTCGCTTCGTTGTGCTTGCACCGAGAAAAAGCTGAGAGTAAAACTCAAACTTATTTTCTCCTTGAAAATTTTCCACCTTTATTACGAGGAACGGGCTACATGGATTTTGCCCCGAAAAAGATTATTTCGATTTGAAAGGCTGCGTGAATTCTATGCTGAAGCGGCGGGTGTGTGCATGTTTGAAATAACATGTGTATACATCGTAGACGGGCTAATCATATGCAACCCGTTAAGTGATTCGACAACGTTTAGTCTTGGCATGGTCTGGATAATACTTTTGAGCAGTCATGTGCAACATTTTTTTACGACGGCCGAAGGAAGTGAAGGTGATGACTGTTAATGCAAAAGTAGTCTCATCAGTGTAGTGCATGGTATTGTACTTAGTGTGCCTTCGTAGTGTTTGGTATTTATTAAAGTTTTGCAGTGCTTAATGTTTGTTTCAAAAAAGGGTTCTTCAGGTTATGGTATTTATGATTTTGATTAAATAAATAATTAACAAGATTTTCCTTGCATGTGTCAAAACTTGCTCAACGTTTGAATCTCAATTTTAATATCAAAAATTCGGTATTTTCAAAATATGAATTCGGTAGAAAATTTAATTAATATTACGCTATTCGAACGAAATGTTCCAAAATATGTCTTCCATTGTTCAGTTTTACAGTTTTTTCAAAGATAATAACTTTTGTTCGTCTTTCCAAAAAAAAAACATGTAAGTTAATGGAAATAGTTTTAACAACGCCCGTTACTACTGCAGAGTCGGAAAGATGCTTCCATACCCTAAAAAATATCAAAAGTTACAAATCGAGCACCATGGACCAAAGTCGTCTCAATTCGCTTGCAGTACCCTCTGTTTGTAATAAATTCAATAAAAAAATACCCAAAATGAATGAAAGGGTGATTGACTTGTTTGCTCAACAAAACAATCGACATGCTGAATATTTATACAAATAAAACGTCTAGATAAAAGAAATTGCTTTTATTGTTGATGTTGATTGAAGAACTATATACAATGTAAAACTGTTTTTGCTGAATTTATTTATTGATGGTTTTTGCTCTTGTTATTGTTGTTTTTGTTGAATTTATTTATTACTAGTTTTTTCGATTGTTGTTGTTTTTGTTGCATTTATTTTAGTAGAAGAATTATTTATTTTGAAAAGTGCGATAGGCCTAAAAGTTGTTTCGTTGGAAGAATTCAAATGTTTTTAAACATTTTTTTTTCATTCAGAGTGCACTGAACTTTTATTAAAGCTTTAAATGTTATTTAAAACACGATAATAGGAATCTACTTTTGGGGAAACCGATCACTTAAAATCGCTTAACGCTCCACATGGTACTTCTTGGATGGAGTGGAAACTCACATAAGAACTTATGTTGGTGATAGAAAAATTCGTACCAGTAGCCCCACCATACTTAACTCCCACGAGCCGCCACTGTATTCAAGTTAGAGGTGGGTCGTGACAGATATTTTCTGTATCAGGTTCAAGTTGATAATGCTACTATTTTGTCACTGATACTTTTACCTGATACTTTTTGTCACTGATACATTAAATTTTGTTCATATCAGAAGCAGAACTGATATCTGCAAGTTGCTTGTATGCTGCTAAGTTATCATCGTGATTGCTTTTTTTCTATCCACTACCGTGCATGATAAAAACGTCAAAGGCCATCAGTCTTATTGCTACCGCTCGCATAGCAAAACCTTATTTTTGATACGTGTTTGTGATAAGCGCTTTTGCAAGTTTCGTAAAATTTAGTGGAGATTTTTTGTGAATTAGAAATGGACAAAAGGAAAATTTCACAGGTTTGGAATTTTCTTTAGTGCGGATGAAACTCATCAATCTGCAACATGCACGATTTGTACAAGTCGTCTTCACCCAACTTGAAGAAGCATTTGAAACGAAAACATCCTTGTGTTCAGTTAGGAAAAACTGTTGCAACATCCACGGCTACCGAGATAAGCACACCAGTAGTCAGACGAAGCATCTTGTTTCAAATTCATTTCACCAACCAAATATCGATAGTTCCTGTATTGTTATACGAGTTAATCCGCAACTTATTCTGCAAAAATCAGAGTGCCCCCTCTCAACAGCCAACTGAAAACAGATCCGCCCTGGTTTATTCATCCATCCACATAAAGCACAATTGTTTATACATGCATTTCATATATGTTAACTGAACCAAATTGAGAAACAAACGAGCATTGCAACAAATAATTTCATATAATGTAGCTATGACATCACAGCCATCCAACCCATCAATCTGATACAAAAAATATTTGTCACACCCAACATCTATGTAGTCGAATCACACTTTCACGCATCACCGTCTGTTATAAGATGATGATCCATTCCATGATTCATACGAGCAAAGTGTGACTGCAAAAAATGTCTTTTATCATATTTTCGGAGCCGTCGGCACTGCTACTAAAAGTACCTGATACATTTTGCCTGTAGCATTTTTCTGTATCAGTGACAAACGAGTATCAGTGACAAAGTATCAGGTTGATACAGTACGACCCACCACTAATTCAAGTGCGACTGAGAAATATGCACAATTATCTTCATTTGAAATATCTTCTAGCATGGAGATACTTCAGTTCAAGCTTTTTAAAAATCTTCTCAGTCACGTTCACCTATACTTTTCATTTTGATACTTCACAGAGCATATTAATTTGAACTTCGCGAGCTGATTTTCATTTGCTATCATCAATCAACATGAAAATCCAACATTAAAGCCAGCCGAATTGTGATCTGATACGAATTTTATCCAAAATAATCTCATCTTTTTGGAAGTATCGGGCGCAATCCTTATTCATACCGAGGGTCCAAAATATTTAAGCAAATAAACTGGCAAAGATTGTTGTAATGAATGTTCTTGAATAAAATTAGCTGGCTCTAAAGAACTATGATGATCTTTTTGTTCAGATACACTGTTTGTTACATGCAATTAGAACTAAACGATTTACACGGGATTTTGCTACTAATTTTGCAAAGTATGAGGCAATAACGCGCTGGCGACGTAAGGTGGAGAAGAAAAGGTAAACCGCTATGTGCTTTTAGGAGTCCCATTCTCAAGAATTCCTTTTCAGTGAAACCCCAAAATTTTGCCGAAACTTTATGTCGATTAAAAGACAAAGACAATTAGACTTGTAGGCCATCGTACATCGTAGGTATGCAAAACACAAACGCAGATATGAACAAAATGTTTATTTCGAATCCGCCAATCAGATTATCTTCTTTTCTTCTCTTATCATTCACATTATCAAAAGTTTCATAATTATCTATTTTATTAAGAAATATTCAAAAAATTTCATTCATTTTGATTGATTGCTTACGAAGAAAATGACAATGAAAAAACCCTCATCAGATTTTGTAGAGGTTTTTATCGATCTTATCGTTTAAGTTTTTCCAATTTTGTCGAAAATTTCGCACATGTGAAGCAATTGTTATCATTTTCTGCAACGTCTTTTCATTTTAATATCGTTTTATTAGTCGGAATTTGGGGTAGTTATCGTGATTTGCTATTTTGATGCCAGAATGGTGCTGTTGTCTTCATACTACTTTCCACCAAACTAAGCAAAACTTGCAGCCAAACCAGACCAAGATATTTTGGATAAATCATAACAATTAGATACAAGGCTTTAGGCGCTTTTCCAAATACTCTTCTTTTGTGCTGAACTTTTGCGTCTACAACTAATTCCATCGATCTTAGGTCACACTTACAAACTCCCTGACTATTACTGTCAAACCATCTCATTTTTAAATATAAAATTTATGGCTTACACTGCCCTTCACTTTGGCAGCATATGTTTTCAATTTATTAAGTTCCCAGTATATGGGAAGTTCTTGTAATCGCCTCGAAAATCGAAATTGAAATTTTCAACATATCTTTACGTTTTGAGGTCTTTAGAGCATATTTTAATTGTTTTTAGAAAGAAGTTTGAATGTGTGTGTGTGTATGTACGTACGTACGTCCGTCCGTACGTACGTCCGTACGTACGTATGTGCGTTCGTGGACAATTTTTTCGAAGAGCATAACTCACGTAAACAAACTCGTATTGACTTCATTAAGGTGTCAATCGAAGCGTCTTTTTAATTTTAAGAGCTGATTAGTTTTTGAACATTTCGGTCGGGGGGTTTGTTGTTTTACCCCTTTGAAGGTCATTTCTGTCATGCACTATATCTCGTGAACCAAACATACGATTTGCATTGTTAAGGTGCCAATCGCCGCGTATAAATATTTTTGTGAATGTGTCGAATTTTGAAAAAAATCGTTCGAGCCATTTTTTAATTTAAGGAAAAAAAGTGCATAAAAGTAGGTTTTTTCATCAACAATAAATTTTTAACCTGATTCGCGAAACACAGTAATCAATGTGTATAAAATTAATATACTTCAAACAGGTTTTGTGCAAAAACCAACATAACTTTTTCTCATGATTACGAAAAAAAATGAAATTAAAAATAAAAAATCATTAAAAGACATCATAATTTCAAGGTCATTTTTATCATTCACTATATCTCACGGATCGGATATAATATTTGCATCATTAAGATGTCAATCGACGTGTATTAACATTTTTGTTATGGTTTTGCATTTACAAAAAATTTTTGGAGCCGTTTTTTAATTTAACAAAAAAAAATGCAAAAAATTAGGATTTTTTCATAATTTTTTTTTTTTACCAGATTTGCACAACACGTTAATAAATGTTTATAAAATTTATAAATCCTTATCAATTTTTGGAGACAAACCAGCAAAAACTTTTTTCATGATGTCTAAAAAAATAAATAGCAAATAAAAAAATCATTCAAAGTCGCCATGTAAAAAGTGTTCATATGAATGATTTTAACCAACTTCTCTTATTCTAAAGACATTGTTGTTAAGCCAATCAAAGTTTATTAATATTTGCATAGGTTAAACAAATTTTAAAGATTTTTCACAGTACCGTGTTGAATTTTTTTTATAAAAACTGCTTAAGTTTTGATAGTCAAAAAAAAAAATTAATCAAATTTGTATTTGTGGTAATGAACGCTTTGAAAGGTAAAATGTTTTGTAGTCAATACTTTGCTAGATCATATGCTTTAAAAAAATTTCCTCGGTATGAAAAAAATGAAATAACGTACAATAGGCTTTGTAATTTGCCCCCCCCCCTCCCGATTAATCAGCGTAAATGTTCAATCACTACCCTTACCTACGTAATCAATTGATGCTCCCGTAGATAAAACGATTAATATTAAGTCACTCCAACTACTGTTATGAGAGGTAAATTATTATTATTTAAAGTATTATTATTTTCATAATTATTATTTTGCTTAGTATTTTACATATTTATGTAAATATTACTGGGAAGTTGACCATGTGGACCTCAAGGGTCGTACCTCACGGCTTGTTTTCCTAATAGTAGTAACAAGTAGAGTTTGAAGTGACAGATCTACTAAATAATTCTTCTACGTTGTTATTATATTTACTGTTTGCTCTGTTAGCTTATTCTTCTTAATAGTGATATTTTTCATAGGTACAGAGATTTTTAACAAATGAAATACAGATCAATTATCGAATTGGCTAACAGGTTGGCTTTATTAGCCTGCAAATGGCAAAAAGAGTTTAAAAAAAATCTCTGCAAATGTGTCTTAGAAAGGCCATCTTGTTGGTCCAACTTTGTTCCACTTTTTCCAGCATAGCCGGCTTTATTTTGCCAATAACGGGTCGAAAGTTGGCTTCTGATTCATCCAAAAATGCTGGTTTATCAGCATAGACAAGTGATTAGACTCACAAATCTTACAAAAATTAGTCCAATTGAGTTCAATTATATGATTTGGGCCGCCAGTTTACAGACGATTGCCATTGATGTTGGAAATCATAATCAATAGAAATCATTTGTCGGTAACAACCGCCATTAATAGAAACGTTGTTTACGTCTTCAGATTTGGCAAAAAGGACCGAGCGGACCGCCAAACGCCACAACGCATTATATGGTGATTTTTTCGGAATGAAATGGGACTTGTAAAGTTTGCTGAAGAATATCATCACACTGAAATCGACAATTTTACTTATTTACGAACACATTGAGTCAGAAATGAACCTCATCGCCGATTTGAATGTAAAACTTGGATTCAACTTCCAATTCATTCTCAGCCTATTCATCGAACATCACACTATTTTCTACAACAGCGATAGCTACCTTGGTTCGCACCGTACGTGCTCGTGTTGGATGAGCATTGGCAAAATAAATAAAACATGGTTTCAAAATTAAAGCGAAATTTGATAGTTACAACAACATATATCATTATGAAAAGTTCTATATTTTAAAAATTACACCCTTTACTTTTAAATTACTCTATGGACCCTGAAACGTAAAGATATATTGAAAATTTCAATTTAAGCTTTCGAAACGAGTTCGAGAACTTCACGAACAAGAAGTAAATGACTATACTGTTGATATAAAAATATCTATCATAAATGGAAGCGAGAGCAACGAGAGATTTTATTCTCCATTGACATACAGAAACTTTCCGCAATATTCTAAATCTTTATTTATGAAATCGATTGTTATTCAGAGAACAATTGGTAAAATTTTTCTGACACATTTATTATATAGAGTTTATTCGTCTGAAAGATTACACAAAGTTGTTGCTGCCAAACATAGTATTTTTCAATGGAAACATATATTATTTCTGAAGCAGACAGATGGCGGTAGGGGTGTCCTTACTTTATACGTCCGGGACTCTACAGGGCTTAGCCGCCATTGCTAGTGCGTATCCAATTTTAAGCTTTTTACGAATTGCATCCAAATAAAAAAGACCAAGAGGTTGTTTACTGAATTTTAGAAACGTGTTCAGTGTATGTCTTCAAGCTGGTTTCTAGTAATATTCCACTGCCCAAGGATATACACGTTTCAGACGTGCCTAAACTAAGACAATTTAATGAACAAAACCGTGCGTGTCTTGTCGTTTCAGGAGAGATTGCGTGATACAGCAAAATTATGTAAATTTTCATGTGTGTGCATAGGTTGAAAAGTGTACAGCAGATAACGGCGTACAGTATAGTGTACGTGGAAACAAGTACATAAGAGGTGGAAATTCCACGCTGGAAGAATTAACTTCAAAGTTACAACTTCAGTAGAAGTTCATTGTCTAGACCCATTTTATCGTTCTCATTCTGTTTTGCTTTCCAAGAAAATGCCTTTATCCACAAAGACGTACCTTAAAACTAGGTATGTTCATGCTTATCATTGTATTTTCACACACAGCTGCAGGGAAGAAAGATACAAAGTAAAATCGTATGAAAGGCTTAGGAATACTTTGTTGAATGGGAAAGTTAAGAGCAATTTGAGTCGAATATTTATGATATAAATTTACGAAAATTAGAAACAGCAAGATTTAGATGGTTTTTCATATGGAAACATGAAAATGATAGTCCGTGGGAAAATGCTGACTAGTTGGTGTGTAGTTATATAAGAATGTTCAGTTACAATTGCCATAGAATTGTTTATCTAATAAAATTTCACAGCCACAATTCTATGAAATGAACAATTCTATGTCAATTGTAACTGAACAGTCTTATAGAAATACACACCAACTAGTTAGCATTTTTCCATGGACTATTATTTTCATATATCCATATGAAATATTTATAATTTAATACTCTGAAAATTTTTTTTAAATGACCAAGTTTTTTGTATAAGGCCAAGTTCCTTAAACATAAGGGTCATTTAAAAAGTAGAAGGAAACGAATAAAAAGATAGCAAATTTGAGTTTCGAAGACTGAATATTCTGTGCTCTGTGAATTCGATAAACTTAACAGCCTGACGTTCATTCGAGTATTGGCGTGCAGTTATCTAAATTTCAATTCTAGAAAGCTTTATCCTTGGCTTGAATCAATTCATAAAAAGTAAAGGGTGAATTCGTACATTAATATAATTTTAAACACTACTGGACGAACCTCCGTGGAATGGTTTCATATTTGCAAAGATAGTTGCTTATTGTGAGTGGCTATTATTCCCTAGGATAGTTTGTCTTAGTCTTCAGTAATTTTCGCCTTAAATGAAAATTATTCAGGACCAGTGGCGGCTACTCTTATGTACTGAAGAGCTGCAGAGCTCGTAAAAATTATTTTAAAATCCTCGAATTTCATTTTATTGCATGAGACTATACGAATAGGAAAAAATAAATATTGTATTATTAGTAGGAAGTGTGGTTTCGGCGTGTCGGATGGCATCCTCTTCAGGTTCTGTCATTTGCCATCCGTCACGAGACAGCACGACCACGGCTGGCTTGTTGATGGATTAAGCTCGTTATATTTAAACTATTTTATAATTTACATCTGCGAATTATAACGAACGTCAATGGGTTTGTATATATGCCTACGTTTGCTATTTAACACATGTTATAACTATGGTATTAATTTTGGATTATGTCTTTAATTTGGATTATATAATAAATAGTAATTTTATATTCTATACCCATGAATTTATCATATTTACAAAGGTATACGCATACATTTGGTTGGCAAGCTTTTTATATCTAAAGTTATAATATATATGTTTGTATGTTTACATGAAAATCTCACACGAAATGTTTGTTCGGAAGTTCTGTGCACCTAAAACAAGATTCCCTTTGCCCCTTTACTGTTTGATTATCTTCAAGCTCAGCTCTAAATTTTCCTCCTTGAAGCAAATAATCGGGTGATCGAGGGGATTGTGGGATCGGGGAATCAGGCGATCGGGGAATTCTTCATTGGGTATTGTTACCAAGTAGCTATTTCCCGGCGGATGTGTAGCTTTTATTTTTTTACTATTTTTTTCAGTTATTTCTTATTTGCAATCATTCCTATGGATCACCGCGGCTTCTAATTGTCTGTAAATAAAAAAAATCAAAACCGTATGTGTTAAAAAAATCACAACTATTCGCACGAAGCTGGTGCCGAAAGGAGCTTTTGAACCTTGAAACGTTTTAAGACTTTTCTCAGAATTACTATGTCTGAAGAACGAATAACAGCATAAGCATGATTTCCATTGAAAAGCATTTAATTGCTGAGATTGGAGACTTCAATGAAAAAGTAATCGATAAATTGTCCACTATTATGGATCGTAGATTCGAACTCATTTACAAGCGATTGTGAATTTCACCTTCGTTTCATTTTAATTTAATGTATATCTTATAGTGTAAAATACTACGAAAATACCAAATAAAAGGTATAAACATTCATTCCATAACACGTACTTTACTTATTGACTATGGATTTTTTATGAAACCTACATTCCATATTTTTTAATGATTAATATGTACCTTAGATGTAGCTTTATAAATGATGCGAATCATGCATGAAGTGTATAAAATCAATCAAATAGACTTTTACCTTTTGGTTCTTTTATGTACTCGTATTACTCTTAAAAAAATTCAATGCAAGCAAACCTAACACATAAGGTGCAGAACCCGCAGCCAAAATTCACACGGGCCTATACTGTTTTGGGCCCTTATTTGTTCTTTGACTTGAAAGACCATAGTGCATGGAAACGTATAATACTTAAATCTCAATCCATCAAGAAATAAGGAAACACACAGGAAAACATTGAACCACAGCTGCCTTGGCTGAAGACAAGATGTTCTTTGTGACGCTTTTTCTTAGTTACGTCTTTACACTTGACGCGATTCCAAACTTATTTCGAATGATAAAACAATGAAAATGAATGTTGAAACTGAAACACATTTTATTTTTTTGCTGCCGTTTTTTTGACATTCTGTTTGAAATTTATCTGAGCATCGTCGGTGCTTGTATTCAATATAGAAAAGTGTCCATGGACTCAAAAGTCAACTTTTTTGTTTCGAAAATGATAAAATAAATAATAATAATGTCCTTAATGTCCTTATTCATCAGAAACTGTGGACTCTATGGGGAAAAAATGGAAAATGGAACACAGTTACAGAACGTTAATAATCTATCAACCTTATTTGGTTTGACAATTTACGATTTTCAGCATGCCAAATGTAACTTACGAAGGTAAACTCTATCTCACCTTTATGATCTGTATATTTTGTTGTCATCCTCAACCGTAAAAAATGACAAGCTTTCATATTTTTAACGGCGTGAACATTCTGCACTGGCTTTGAGTAGGAAAACTTGAAACTTCTTAGATTTTAAATGCTATGCTATTATATATTTTACTCTGGTTCCGAAGTCATTTTAATCAGGATACCCTGAAAAGGCTATCATATTCCGGGCGTGATAGTTTCTGGTAAAACATATCTTGACGTTGCCTCATCAGGACCAGATACATGCTCTGGTACTTTTTGGAATGAATTTAATTAACTTATTTGCTGTATCAATTTCAAACAATGAAAATATACAACATCTGCACAAGTTGTAGCACGCAGCATATAGTCCCTAGTTTATCAGAGGTATAGAATTTTTATCACAAATATCTTTCATTGTATCTGTTTAATTTCCCTGTAAGTTTGACATTATTTTAATTTACTTGGCGAATCAGCATGCAAAGACTAAAAGTAATGGGATTATATTCCCGAAATTCGTTCTTTGTGCCAAACTTATCGATCACTTCGTGCAATTTATGGTGCTTATAATCCACCATCTCAGCAGCTCACATGCAATATGATGGCAAGATCTATATCCACGTATACTTTATTACTCTATTGGACAATGTTCCTCCAATACGAATTCGTATAGTGCGTTCCAAGGCAGCTATCGCTGCTGTAGGGGATAGTGTGTCTGAGGATCCAAATTTATTGATTCAACGCCGTTCTCAACAGCTTGGCATCGGTCCGTTCACTATATTGAGATGTTGAGAAAAGATCTTGAACTCAAGTCCTGTTGGATCTAACTAGTGCAGCAATTGAAGACAATAGACTATCGTTTGCGTCATACGTTCGGTGAATGGGCTGAGAATGAGTTGGTTTACCGTCAAATCGTTTTGAGCGAAGAGGTTCATTTTTGGATTAATGGCCTTGTAAATAGGGAAAATTGTCGATTTTGTTGTGAAGATATTTCTCAAGAGACTTTGGAAGTCCCATTACATTCCAAAAAAGTCACTGTATGCTGGTGGCATAATTGTCGTGTTTTGTCAAATCTGTATACGAAACAAACGCTACTGTCCGTGGCGGTCGCCACCGATAAATGATTCCTATTTTCTTGATTTCCAATATCCAAAATCAAAGCCAATCGTGCAAGAAATAAATTTTTGCCAACAAGATAGTGCAAAATGCTAGACAGCGCGTGAAACCATTATTATTGGACTGGATATTTGATGAACGAATCATCTTAAGAAATAGATCTGTGAGCTGATCGCCCAGACCATCAAATTGGACTTCTTTCTGTAGAAGTAGTTCTTGGACTCTCGAAAAAATATAAATAGAGTTTGCAACTTATATGCATGAATGGCCAAAGTAAGCATACGCTACACTAAAGTTTGTAGTGACACTTTCTTAAATTTATTATTCAATTTAATCCATTCAGTTCTTTATTGGGTGAATTTTAGTGTTGGCTGAACATTTTCTTTTTAATAACATAACAAGCCGTGAGGTGCGACCGATGAGGTCCACACGGTCAACTTCCCAGTAATATCTACATAGATATTAAAAATATTAAACACAATAATAGTTATGGAAATAATATAACTTCAAATAATAAAAATGTACCTCATAAAAGTTATTGGAATGAGTTAATTAATTAATTAATTAATCATAACATCTACGCGAGCGTCAATTGATTACGTAAGGATTTCGGTGCATTGGTTTGATTGATTATTCACGCGGATCAATCGGAGGGGGACATATTACAAAGAAGTTTTTTCATTAAAGTTAAAACATGGTGCTGTGAAGACTATTGAAAATCTGCTCAAATTTTGAAAATATTAATAAACTTTGATTGACTTTACAACAAGGTCTTAAGAATAAGAGATTTAAGGTATAATGATTCGAATGAACCCTTTTTACATGTTTATTTTTTTTTATTTTTTTTTGTAATGAGAAAAGTTTTTGCTGGTTTCTCTACAAAAGTTGATAAAAGTTTATAAATTCTATAAACATTTACTATTACGATGTGCAAATCAGGTTAAAAATCAATTTTTTTTTGAAAAAAACACTACTTTTCCAAAAAAAATTAATAAATCAAAAAAATCGCTTTAACGATTTTTTTAAAATATAAAAACATCATGAAGATGTTGATACGCGTTGATTGACACCTTAATGATGGAAAGATTATATTTGGTTCTCGAGATATAATGAATGACGTAAATGACCTTGAACGTATGATTTTTTATTTTTTATTTAATTTTTTTTGTAATCATGAAAAAAACTTTTGCTGGTTGTTTCACAAAAACTATCTGGAGAATATAAATAATATAAACATTGATTACTTAGAGTTGAAAATCAGGTTAAAAATTTTGTGTTTTTGAAAAAAAAACCTAATTTTTTGCACTTTTTTTTAAAAAATTAAAAAACGGCTTCAACGATTTTTTTAAAAATTTAGTAGATTCAAGTAAATGTTAATACGCGTCGATTGACACCTTACAGATGAAAATCGCATGTTTGCTTCGTGAGATATAGCGCATAACATGGTTGACCTTCAAGGGGTGAAAACAGCAAACCCCCCCGACCGAAGTGTCCTAAAAACTAATCAGCTCTTAAAATTACAAAGACGCTTCGATTGACATCTCATTGAAGTCGACACAACTTTATTTACGTGAGTTATGCTCGTAGAAAACCTGCCCGCGAACGAACGTACGTACGTACGTACGTACATACACACACACACACATACATACTTCTTTCTAAAAACACTTTATATATACTCTATAGGCCTCAAAACGTAAAGAAAAGTTGAAAATTTCAATTTCGATTTTCGAGGCGATTACAAGAACTTCCCATATACTGGGAAGTTAAAAATGTCTAGAAAGAAAACGGGTTTTTTTTCTTTGTAGTACATTTAGGTGCATTAAGTACGAACGCAGATATTTGTACACTACTTGGATTTTGCTGCGATTTCAATTCAAACAGGGTCCCTAATGATTGCTTAGGTCCTATTTCATTTTCGCTTGCTAACGGATAACACTTTTATTTCCATAGACTTTATAAATATATCAAACGTGATCCTGTTATTCTGCGCATCCTACGTGTACCATTAATTTGGTTTGGGAAATCAGTTTATTGTGCCGGAAAAATTGCTATTCAAACAAAATCATAAGTTTGAACTCAGTTGCGAAGCATTGAGCATCTTTATTAATTAAAAACATAGCCTAAAGATCACTTTTTTATCATATATACGGAAAATTCATCATATTTCAATGATGGCTCAACATACTGCTTAATGTAAAAAAAGTGTGAATCTTATGTAAGGTTAATAAATTTAAAAAAAAAAAAAAAGTTTATTAGTGTCGAGATACAGCTTTGTGGGATTACAGATACTCATGCTAGAGATACAGACTACGGTTCCGCCATTTCATAAATTAAATATTGAAATTTTAAATCTGATGCAAAGTATATATAGTCAGTATATAGCAAATAAATTAAATGTTTTCACACAAAAATATGCAGTTGTGAAAAATAATCGAACTTACCCTTGTTCGTCCTAATAATAAAGCATCCATCTCTCCTCCGTTTTGAACAGCCGTGCCTGGTCCGCTAATTACCGAGATTTTATTACCTGATCCTTGTTGATCCAATCCTCCAGACATTTTCTCTTACAGAATAAAATTCCATAAAAGTTTTTCTCTCTTATTTATCTAAGTCCATATAACACTTGCTACTATTGAATTATAGTGTTTTTAGTAACGTTAGATATTGGTGGTATACTATTTTTTTTAACTTTTCAAACAACACTAGGTATCAAATATATTCTATTTTGAATTTTAACACTTTGCCTTGATCAAATTTTTATACAAAAATAGAGTTTTGTCTTTGCAATATGACAAAAACATCGATATGCAGAAGTATTTTCACTTTGACTAGCTCCAGTTAAATGTTTTGGATTGGCTCCTATTCAGACTTTTAACTGTTCCAACAAAATCGGTAAAGCAATACGTTAACTTTGGTTGGCACTGTAGTTGGTCTTTAGTAGAAATGTGTGAAAAGTTTATCGATATATTCAATAAGATATGGTTGTATGTGATGAACTATGAAGTTAGTACGAAAATCTGGAATTAAGTTTATTGATAGACATATTTGTGTGGTTTATCTTTAAAATAAGAAAGATAAATTGCGACAAGAACTTCAACCACCAGTTATAATTTGAGTTGTTCATAGCTTAAACAGCGCATGACAGATCCATAGGTATTTTATTTAATCGAAGTCCACTGAAACTCTCTCAATGTTTTTTTTCAATATCTTTAATACTTTAATGATTAATACATGAAAAATGGTGTTTACTGGCTAAAATTCAAATCATGGAGCTAGTTTTAGTGCTGGAAAAAATAAAAAATTGTTCTGAAATTTCGGCAGAAATTTCGGTACATTAAATTTGCAAATGAAATTGGATAGTTGAATATTGAAGTCAATCATAAAATCACATTTGATGACGTTAAACGCACAAGAATTTTGTAAATCTGTTGAGTCTTCTAATTATTTTTAATGACAACAAAGTTTGCTAGGGTATTTTCTTATCAAAACTTTCTTTTTATCGATGCCCTTGCTTATGGGATAGCACTTATTTGAATGTTTCAATATTAGCAAAGTTTCAACAAAAACTCTAATAGTACATATAATATTGTAGTAATAATAACTATGAATGTATACAAGCCGCTTGCACACACAAAATTTCGGGGTTCTTTTAGAAAGACTACAAGACTGTAGAATCTATGTCTCTCAATCTAGTGTAGGATGGTATTTCACCTTTCATTGTAACTGTTAAATTGTGTTATAATTTCGACATTATGTTTCATTACTTTGGTAATCTATTGTGCCAAGATTGCATCCTAACAACGTCTCAAAATAGTGGAATTTTTTTCTGAAATTCGCGTTTTTTGCGCGAAACTTATATCACACTTCATCAAATTTATAATGCTTATTAGACATGTGTAACTTACTGAATGCTACTGCAGTGATACCTTGACTTCAACGCCAGTCTCGGTATCAGCGCAGTGCGCTGGCGTGATTGCGCCACAACATCATGGAATATCTTGACTGACTAACTATAGCTACAATTTTGTTCGTATCGGAGTTATTGAATTGCGTTGCTCGACCCTCGAACTAGATTTTGCAGCTTCAACAGCACCGTCAACACGTTAATAACCTTTTCTTTGATTGCCTCTTCTGCTGCGCTAACGTATTGATACACTGCGCTACTGAGACTTTTGTCTGATATCGGTGCATTGGTCACAAAGACAGTGTATCAGCGCAATAGCGTGGCGCAGTACTGCATTACATATGTCTAATACTTATAATCGTCCATTTGGGCTGGACGTACGCAATACAATGAAATGACTCATGTCTCGTATACTTTATTGAGCAATGTTCATCCACCACGCGCTTGTACAGTGCGTACATAAACAGCTTTTGCTGATGTAAAGGATAATGTGACTGAAGATCCAAATATATTGATTGGCCGCCGTTTTTAAACACCTTGAGTCTGTCCGTCGACCACAGTGAATGTTTTAAGGAAACATTTTGAATTAAAGCTCTATAAAATCCAACTTGTGCGACAGCTGAAGCCATTGGACCATAGTTCGCGTAATGCGTTCGGAGTCGTTGGGCGAGAATGTTCGAAGTTAAAACGCATTTAATTTCAGTGATGAAGCTCATTTCCGGTTTAGTGCGTTCGGGATGCGAGGGTAATCTTCAAAAGACTTTGGAGGCAAAAAACCCCAAAAGGCACTGTATGATCCTTTCTTTTTCAAATCTGAAAACGTTATCGTTAATGGAATGGTACTGAAAAACGATTGCAATTTTTTTGATTCCCATCATCAATGTCAATAGTCTGAGAGTTAGGCGTTTCTAACAGGATTGCGCAACATGCCATACAGCGCGTGAAACCATTACTTTATTGAGCTGAAGCTTTGATGAACGAATCGTCTCAAGGAATGTATCTATGAACTTACTGCCCAGATTTTGTGATTCTCTCCATTGAACAACTTTCAGTGGAAGTATGTCAAATATGTAAGAGGTTAATTGTCTATGCGGATAAAATAACCGCTATTGATTACTTGTAAGTCAATATTTTACGCATTGTTGGTGAAACAAGGCCTGCTACGCTGGAGAAGTGGTGCACAATTTAATTGACAAGAAAGCCTCCCTAAAGGCATTCACCGTGGTCTTATGCCAAAATCTATTTTAAAAGACTGAATGTCTTGAAATTTGTAAGCTAATAAAGCTAAAACATGGTCCATTAGAATAATTCAACTGTGTTTTATTTGTTAAAAAAATGAATATCTTAAAAACTTTCTATATATGGAGAACATTTTTTAACACAAAGTAAGAGATAGTTATTACCAAGGTAAATAGCCTGTTTCTTTACAATTCTTATGGTCCAGAAATGATGTTCGTTTTGCTCTATCAGCTATCAATTTGGAGGTACCAACACTTCTTAACAATAATTGATCTTATAAAATGAAAAGCTTGTTTATATTGAAATTAAACTATTTGCACAAATTTTATTACAGAAACAGGAAAAAAGACTATTATTGAATACGATGATTATTCAAATACAAACGAGTCTTTTGCTTCTGAGAACTGAAAATTCATGGAAAAGTTCAGCAAACCATTAATGATGGACGTAAAGGATCCCCTTGAGTTAATCCAGGACCATTAATTTACTTAACATACTTTCTTTAATTGCTCTCATAATAAGCGAACAAAAGTTTCACTCTACGACTGCGAAACCTATTTTTATCAAGTTTTTGACATACGAAGACTTAAAATCGGCCAAAATTTAGGGACGTTTGAGTGCACAGTGATCAAACCCTTATGATGAAAAAAGTGAAACCACTACACCGTTGAGTTGAAAAGGACTAGTATGGAGAGCAAAAAAGGAGAAGCCAGAACTGTCTAGTGTGTTGTTTAGCTGAAAAAACGATGGCAACAGTTCTTTGAGACTCTCAAAGAGTTTTGTTTCTTGACTTTTTCAAGACCGTCGCTCTAAAATCCTGTCTACTACACCATGCGACTTTCATATGTTTCTGGCCCAGAAGGAAGCGTTTCGTAGTAAACATTTTGGAAACGATCAGTTAGTACAATTTTCCGTGCAAACTTGGATGAATCTGCAAAAAACGTCATCAAAAAATTACACGCACGATAAGGAAAATGCATATCCAAGAAAGTAAATTATGTAGAAGAGTTACGGAAAAGAAAAGAAAACATTTGATAACAAAAACCCGTTTATATAAGAATGCCTCGCGTGATTTATGGCACTAAGTATTGAAAAAAGTGTGGTCGACAGTAGCCCAGATGATTTCTCTCTGCAAGCTCCACCAGCAATCTCACATCATATGAGTGTTTCATCTTCTTTGGTACCAAAATTTCATAGTTTTATAAGATGGTTAAACTGTTGAAACTATTCCTCAGATTTTCAGGAAAGTGATCTAGGTGGCTATGCAAGTAATGCACTATTTTACTCACTTTGAAAACAAGATTTTTAAAGTTCGTAAGCATTTTGTTCACTAGCTTTTTATTATTTATCAGCTTTCCTACAACTAAAAAGAGCGAATTTCGATCAATAATTTGTAAAATTGAAGACATTTATTACATACCGTAACTGAGGCCATTAAAACTGCCAACCGTCAGTTTTCCGGTATTTTGCAGCCAATGTATTGGAAATAGAACCCATCCATCCTATTTCAAAAAGTTTTTTGAGTGAGAAATTGGGCGTATTGCAGAAGGCAGGTTTAAATTAGTTCACTTTGTGGAGAGTCTTTCGGTTGATACCAACAATGTTAACAGTACAAAAATAACAGCCACTGGTGTAGTCTGTAGGCTCTATTCAAACGCAAAGTATCTCAAACTTGACGCTTCTTACCATTCGTCCTCGGGTGTAGGTGTTTGACAAAAGTCCTATAAACACAATGTGCATGGCAGGTTTTATTTTTATCTCCCAGTTGAACTCTACAGTAATGCAGAAAGTACGTTTTTTGAAGTCAGAAATGGATTTCCATTGTATACTCGCCACATATGTAACAAAATACATTGCGGTAGTTGACTTTAAATATTAGTATTATCATACTATTATTCTTATTATTAAATTAAAAAAAAACACAAACAAATTTCAATGAAATCGGTGATTTCTGGTTAATTTATTACATCAAACTGTTATACTCACTTGCAGGAAAAAAGTTACCACAAAAATTCAGATAAAATCTAAAGAGAAATGGTAGCAAAACTTGTGCACACCAATTAGTTAATTAGTCAAATGACAATAATCAATTGTCTAAATCTTTTTATAAATATTTTCAAACACCACTTACAGGTGCCTTTTGTATTTACAGAAATTTATCTAACACTAATCATTGGCATTTGTAATTCACTTGTGAAATGGAACGCAAAGATTTATAATGGTGACAAAAGAAGGGTTATTTGAAACGATTTCAATCGAAAAGGATCGTGGAGCAAGCAAGATGAACAAGTCCAAAGAAAATGCCAAAACTAATATTCATGTGAAAAAGCTATGCTATCACGTAACTCAGCAGCCAACGACATCGAGCAAATCAATTCCCAAAATGCGGTAAAGACTAACAAATTGAAAGGCGATATGTTGATAATGCAGGCTCATACACTTTTTTGTGAGAGTGACCTCTATTTAACTTTTAAAATTTGATTAGGCTCTATTGCCACATAAACTATATAGTCCACACCCTGCATCTCCAGCATCTCATCGCTAAACTTTTTGAACAATGAAAATTTCGGTAACGATTTCAGTGTCATTTTAAACCCTATACCAAAAAAATTTGAGACATTTAACAACACGAAACCAAAATGAAGAATTAAAACATGAGAAACTAGTACTTTTTGTTTACATAAAATACAATGTTTGTTTGCAAATAGGGGGCTTACTTTTAAATGCAACCATCTTTTAACTGATAAACAACTGAAACCAAATTAAGCATATATAAATTTTCAAAACAATTGGTTGTTGAGATATTGATAGCACTAATTCACAGCTATTTATTTTTACAATACATATAAAACAGTTTCAAAATTTAAATTATAACGAAACATTCAAAAGCACCACTTTAAAGAACTTTTATCAATAAACTTTACAGAAACATACATCAGGTTTCACTTTCCCCTGGAAATCATTTCGTTAGAAACATAATAAACGAGTTATATGCAGAAAGGCATCCTAAGAGTGCTAACATTTCCAAACGCAATCCTGAATACGTCGTAGATTGTGCTTCTGAAGAAGCAACATAACTCATATTATCCTCGTCACAAACAAATATTTACCAAAGCCTCTCGCAAAAAGTCCTTCAACTCTTATACATGTAAATAAAGTGAGCAAAATAGAAAGGACACCCCAAGGAAATGTTACGCGAATAAACAGTAAACTTTACGTTAATAATGAACAGGTTCCGTGCGCTACCTCAGACTAGCTTTCAAAGGACGCTTTGTATTGTATAATTAATTTATGGTGCTTATTTCACCTTTTGTCTAGTGGAAATTTTCAAATAGCAACGTCATAAAAAGTTTCAATGTGCTAAAGGTTAGGTTGGTTGAGTAAAGGTTCATAGCTTCAAAGTGGATGGAAATGTTAAGTGAATTTTGAGGAAGATTTATTTCAAAAATTTGAGGAAATTGACCACACGTTTGCATACGTAACAAAGGACATTTTGTAGTTCCATCCTTTTGTTAACTATCACAGAGCGAGAGTGTAGCGATAGACTTAGTGCGATACTTGAAGTCTGTTAACGTTTTTCTACTGATGGCTTTGACGTTCAGGATCTATATGGCTAACATTATTTGACATTTGATATCCACGTGAACAATTTGATATTAATAACTAAAAAGATTTAAAACAAAATAAAGATAATTATTATTGTTAATTATCGTATTATTATTATTCTCACATTTATTAAAAATAGTTATTATTTATTGTGCATATTTTTTTTCCTTATTCTAAAAAAACTTTAGATCTGTTCGGAGCATTGGATCTTGTAAATTAATCATTGCTGTAAGTGCGAAATAGATTGAAGTAACAAATTCAGAAATCTCATTGAAATTTTTGAGTTTAATTTATTAAAATGAAAAAAAAAAATATTATTAAGAGGGGAGAACTGTGTTAAAACGGCGAAAATTGATCTTTTTTTAAACTTATATAAAAACGGAGCTATTAAAAATATCGACTCAGAATTTGAAATGTATATGTTTTGAGATTAAAAATTCAGATTCACGTTATTTAAAAATGACGGCCGTCCCGAACAAGCGCTTGAGAAGGGCCAAACAAAAAAGCTATAACCCACTATCGAAGATTCTTACATTATCAACTACGATTTTCTTGAGCTTTAATTGATAAAATCTTGATTTTGAAGCCCCCAGTGTTAAAGTGTGAACATTCTTCTTCTAATTGTGAATATTTTTCATAACCATTCCTCAAATTAGTTGGAATATGTATTGATATGAACAAACCTAATAAAATAGTTTAATAATAATTTTAGTTATAATAATGATAGTTTAATTAGTAGTAATCTAATTCTACTCTACAAATACAAGCCTTAGTGGAATGGTTCAAGTGACGGATGGTTGATATTAGAAATGCAAGTAGTGCATTTGTTCTACGGGGAATTTGGGCAAGTCTTTTAATAATGTTCATATAGAATAAAAATTATTCATGGCTTTATTTTTTAAACTTGATCAGCTACATGTTGTAATGATTGTAACATGATAATGATGTAAATTAGCAGTATTAATTTTTTTTTTGTTTTTTTTGCAACGTGGATTGAAATATTCTTATTTTTCGCTACAAACATGGATGTAATAGTATTTTAAAACAAAGTTCCAAATGCCATTTAATTAAGCACTTTTTATTGTTTGAAACACTCCACTTCTTCAAAAAAAAAACATTTTTGCACTCTATGAGATTTTAAAATTGATGAAAAATGTCTTATTTTTTCTTTGTAAACCATTAAGTTTCCAACCAATGGGTGAATTAAAAACAACAAAAAATTTCTCAATAGGGTAATAAGAATCTGGGAGTAGATGAATTTTTCGTGAAGTTTCCTCAAAATTCGTTTACATCAAAAGCTAAGCTAGAATCTTTGATTTGATTGTTCTCCAATAAACCCTCAAATTGAGATTTGAATCATTTTAATATCACAATTTAATTTTCCTCGAATCTACCATTCATTTGAAGAATATTATCAACCACTTCACATAAAAGTATAATATTTTTGCTAAAAATTTAAATCTCTAATAAATATTTACAGCCAAGCATAAAAGATGCTAATGAATCTCATTGTGGCAACCGAGATAGCGAAACCATTTTGCGAAATTGAGTCTTTCATATTTTCAGACGTCATTCGAAGATAAAGTGTCCTTTTTCCATTCCATTTGATACAGAAAGTAAACCTTGATGATTACTTTCTAAGATTGGTCTTTTCTTGTATTCAAGTCATCCAGAAATTTTGAATTTTAATTAAGATGTTCGGTTCGCACTGTTGTCTCCATCGATATTGTTGTTGGAGTGATGCAAAATTTGCATAATTTAAGCAACTTTAGTATGTATTTTGGGTTGTTTTTGTATGAATGAATAGAGAATTTTATGCGACTAATATTTTATAGTCTTTTTGTATTCCCATTTTTATGAGTTCAATTAAACAAAATGTTTTGACTCTTTTTATAATATTTGTACTTTTTAAACGAACATCTTAGTAGCTAGTCGAAAAATTGTTACGTGAATGCACGTGCGGTGTAATAGAAAATCTATCGAGAAAGGTATTGTTTGATTCTTTACTTGTTGAAATTAATGAATGAACCAAAATGTTGGGTAAAATAGTAGTGTTTATATTTATTCATTTATTAAGAATTCATCTAACAAACTAGAATAGCCCAATTACAAGACAAGCAAAAAACAAGCCGCGAGGTGCGAACCTTGAGGTCCACACGGTCAACTTTCCAGTAATATCTAGATAAACATCAACAACATTAAACACAATAATAATTTTGAAAATAATAGTACTTTAAGTAATAACAATGAGAGGTTTTCATAGCAGTAACAGGAATGAGTTGATATGAATCATATCGTCTACGGGAGGGTCCATTGATTACGTAAGGTTTTTGGTCGATGAGGACAGATTGAATATTCACGCGGATCAATCGGTGGGGGCCTTTTTGGTTTTGAAAAATTTTGTATATGCAGTCAAAAATAGGTTCAATTGCATGTAAAATGTAAAAAGTATTACAAATGATGGTTATTGAAATCTTGCGATTACTAAAGAATGAATCTACTAAAAACTACAATTTTTTATTCGATGAAAGCTCTTTAAAGCATTTGATCTTGCAAAGCATTGACTATAAAACATTTTACCATTCAAAGCGTTGATACCGCAAATGCCAATTTGATTGAAATTTCGTTGGTTTTCTAAATTTAAGCAGCTTTTTTAATTCAAAAACTGTAAAAACTATTCAAAATCTACTCAAATTTTGCAAATATTTTAAAACTTTGACTGAATTTACAACATTTTTTTAGAATAAAAGATATAAAGTAAAATCATTCGTATGAACCCTCTTTACATGGTAGCTTTCAATGATTTTTTATTTTTAATTTAGTTTTTTCATAATCATGGAATTTTTTTTTGCTGGTTTCTCTTCAAAAATTGATAAGATTGTATAAATTTTATAAACTGGTATCAGTGTGCTGTGCAAATAAAGGTAAAAAAATATTTTTTAAGAAAAAAACCCTAATTTTCACAAAGATGTTAATACACGTCAACTGACACCATAATGATGCAAATATTATATCTAGTTCGTGAGATATAGTGAATGATAAAAATGACCTTGAAAACCATTGATTTTTTATTTTTAATTAAATTTGTTTACGTAATCATGAGAAACAAACATTGTTTGGAGTATATAAATTTTATAAACATTGATTACTTGGACGTTAAAATAAGGTTAAAAAAAATTTGTTTTTGAAAAAGATCTAATTTTTTGCACTTTTTTTTTTAAAATTAAAAAACGGCTTCAAGATTTTTTTTAAAAACTTGAGAGAATCACAAAAATAATAATACGCGTCGATTGACAACTTGATCAAGGAAATCGTATATTTGGGTCGCGAGATATAACGCATGACAGAAATGACCTTCAAACGGGCAAAACAGCAAACCCCCCCGACCGAAGTTTGCCAAAAACTAATCAGCTCTTAAAATTCCAAAGACGCTTCGAATGACACCTCAAGGAAGTCGATACAACTTTGTTTACGTGAGTTACGTTCTTTGAAAAAACTGTCCACGAACGCACACACGTACGTACGGACGTACGTATGTACATACACACACACACATACTTCTTTCGAAAAACACTTAAAATATACTCTAAAGACCTCAAAACGTAAAGACATGTTGAAAATTTCAATTTCGATTTTCGAGTCGATTACAAGAACTTCCCATATACTGGGAAGTTTTTTACAAATGTTTTCAAAGTCATTGCTGTCTTTAGTTTTTAATTTAATTTGCGCAGCCGCTTCTTCAAGGCAGGTCCACTGATATAAAAAAACATTCAGTTGGCACGGTACCTACACCGACGCTTGAAAGTGCTTCCTTTTCTAGTCACTTAAGGGTTTAAACCCTACACCATTTGTCCAGCTTTATCGCCAAAATGATACTTTACGACATAAAAAGCATCTTGACCCGACAAACTGCGAAAGTTTGTCAGAAATCACCAACCCTCTAGTCCTTGAAATGCTCAACGAATTCATCGGTACGACAGTTAACTCATGTTATTAGCTTGAACAACATGTAAGCTTTCGAGACTTAAAGTTTTGAGATCTAAAATTTAAAACTTCGTTAAATGAAAAATGAATATCACAATACGACCTGGAAGACTTCAAAAAACTTCATTTTTCTGCAAGTTGCATTGTTTCTTTCATTATAAAATTGTGTCTGAAATTTTTAAAAGGATAATCTAGTTATCTATTATACATTTTATTCATCTTTTAGTAAGATTTACTTTAATCTAATTAAAAGAAGAAGACAGATAACGTATCTTATTTCTGAAAAAGCTGCAGTTAATTAAAGTGGCACACGAAGACACATGTACGGAAAAGCATGTTACGAAATTTGTATTGCATAAGTAAAAACGGCGAGAGCTACTTTATTCTCAGCTTTCATGGGAAATATTGTCGACACCATAAAAGCAAGTATGCATTAGCAAATTACAAAAATTGTTGCAAATCTGGGAAGAATCAATATGCTGAGTGTGAAAGACAACTTGAATTTCGTAAAAGCAAATAACGTAATGGCATACTTCCTAAAAATACACGAATCTTTTCAAATAAAGTCTAATGGTGATGTGTGTTTACAGAGCTTCAATCTTGTACAAGAGGTGCTTTCAACATATCACACCGTAATACTTATGGTGGATTCTCATGTGGGCTGCAAGCATACAAGGACGAAAAGCAGCTCGTTTAAGGCAAGCCTATTTTTAGATGATGGGCCCGGCTGTGTAATGTATCTTTAGGAGCTCATTTATTCATTAAGCATATGTTCCATTTATTTTACCTCTCGCTACCTGGCATTGTTAAATATTCCATTGAAATGTTATCTAAATTTGAGATGAATTGGAAAAAGGATTACACTACAATATTGACTTCTGCACCCTAATGAAATGTGATATATTGAGTTTGAAACGGATAGAGAAATAAAAGTATACTAATCACCGAATTAAAGGCGGTCTCTTGAAATAAAGATACTATAAAGTTACTTTGCGTAAAGCCAATATACATTAATCAATTTAATGGAATCGTTTTATATGTTTGTGTATGCATTAAAAAAATCCAATTAATGCTCACCTTGGTAGCCTCTATAACTTTTGCTTCATAATTTCTTCGCAGAATATTTCGTGCAGGAATGAAAACAAAAAGAGGATCGAAATTTGAAAGTAGTAAAAATCATAGTCTTATGATGTTTCGCTGGAATATGAATATGAATTAGATAACCGAATTTATTCACAGTCAGGTTTATGTATTTCAAGTTAATTAAAGCTGTGCTGACACAAGTTATCTTAAAAGTAAGAGCTTATAAATTCAATATTGTAGGGATGTACTGGTGCAATTAAAAAAAGTTGCATTTAGACGAAAAGATACAAAGAATTGGTAATGTACGGAAGCTTGGCGTTGTAACAGTCATCATAGTTTTTCGATGCTATTTATTATCTTGTCTTTTGCAAACAAATAAAGCTTTAAGAGATGTTAGTAACTAAGATAAAACAAGTTATGCATTGCTATAATTCAAATTTAAAGAACTGTAAGCTTAAATTGGCCTAAATGAGAGATTTAACGGCTGTTTGCATAATTGTCCGCTCATTTTTAAATTTTTAATTGCCGGTCAGTGGGTGAATAATCGGTTGCTCTAGTTAACTGATCAGCTTGGAACTATGTTATAACAATATGAGTATTTATACTACTGAAATGCATATTTAGAGGTATTTTATAACAACAAGCAGTGTAGTACGAGCCTTGAGGTCCACTTCACTAATTTTCGAGGAATTTTTACAAAAATTTTAAAAATATAAAGGACTGATTGAAACTTTACGCGGAGTGATTGAAGACGCCATCAAAATTGTGTTACAATGCCTTTTCAACGTCATTGGCTACTTTCTTAGCGATATTTCAAAGGCAACGGAGCAAAAACGTAAACTTTGCCTGAAATAAACTTCAGATTACTTTAAGTTTTAAGCAGTTTTTATTAACATAAAAACGGCTATCAAGGAACTATGAAAAATGATTTGAATAAGACCACAACACACAATACAATTATGAAAATTGAAAAGAATAAAAGAAATTAGGCAATTTTATTTCGTCATGTTTCCAGATTGCAAACATGTATACAAAACAATACACCATTAATATTTATAGCAAAAAAAAAAAAGTACGATAAAAATAACATTGTTTATTTTTATTCACTTTAACGACTCTTATTTTCAATTTAAGCTTCTGCAAATCATGGCTCTTCGAAATTAGGTGTTTTAAACTTGCATCAAAAAAAATTTCTTAGTTTTTTTTATTGATTTCCAAAAATATTCATACTATTGATCCACGTGAAGATTCAATAAACCTCTCCCCTTCATCTTCCAAAAAAAATACGTAAACAATGGACGCTCCCTAAGATGATAGAGTATATAAATTGTATAAGCAGTAAACATGTTGCGCAAGTTTATTTAAATAAATACCAGCTATTTTTTTTCCAATTTTCATAGAATCATTAAAATGTTAATACGCTTCGATTGACATACAAATAACGCAAATTGTAAGTTTTGTTCGCGAGATATTGTGTATGACAGAAATGACCGTGGAGGGTTCCGAACAAAAAACCACTCAACCGAAGGTTTCCAAAAACCAATCAGCTCTTGAGATTGCAAATACATCTCAATGAAGTCAATAAGCCTTTTCACGCGAATTATGATCATAGAAAAACTGTCCGCGAATGTACGTACACACACACAAACGCACATACAGACTTCTCTCCAAAAATACTTTCAAAATATGCTTAAGACCCCAAAACGAGGGGATATGTTGAAAATTTCAATTTTGATGTTCGGGGCGATTACAAGAACTTCCCATATATTCGGAGGTCTGCAAGTGCCAAAAATTGAAGAAGAAAAGTTCTAAAAAGTAAATTTTCCATATTAACTGGCTTTCAACAATCTATGCTTTAAAAACTTCAGATATCAAAAAAATAAAAGATGAAAACAGCAAACAATAGTTTCCATAAATAAGAAATAATACGAATAATATTACGTGATGCCTCTCATTTTAAAATCATTGCATACGTCAATCAAAGCTTATTGATTCTTTTTTTTGCATAATTTGAGCATATTTTCTATCTTTTACAGTGCGGTTTTTTCTTTTATTGAAAAAATATTTCAACATACTATTTTCTCGATCAAATTCGATTTTTCGGTAATCAACGCTTTGGTAGACAAAATGTTTTGAAGATATCTCATCAAACCAAAAGCAACGTTTTTCGTGATTGGAAAACATATCCATACAAAACCAATATATCATCCATATTTATGCCGAATTGAGGTTGAAAAGAATAATTTTACGAGATTTTACTTACTAATAAAGTGGTTTCTAAAAAAGTTTCTTCTATCTAATTTGCACTACTGCAAATCATTGCTTTTGGAAATCGGATGTTTTAAGTTTCCATCAAATAAAACATAATAGTTGTTTTGTCTTTCAAATGAAATTCATTCAGAAACAATAAACAATAAATATATGTATAATGCAGAAAGGGTTGTCCATTAAATATGTAAGGACCATGTGTCAAATGTTTAAAATTGATTTGTTGTAAGGGTTGGTAAGATTTTAGTTGCATTTTCGTCTATCTTAAATAAGATTTTTTAAGTTTTGCATATCATTAGACATCGAATTTTCACTGCGTATTACATGTTGTTTAATGATCAAACTCAAAATAGGAAATGATTATTAATGTTCGAAGGTAAAATAGTGTAATAGTTCAGATAAAATTGTCGTCAATACTTTTAAAAATCATATGCTTTAAAAAATTATCACCAAATGAAAAATCATAGTTTTCAGTTATTTCGAAGTACAATTTTGAAGGGTTCTTGAGAAATCAATACTTTTTTTCACCAATTTTTGTAATATTTTATATGTTACCATCTGATTGAACAGCGAGTGTTTAATGCATATGAAATGCTTTTTCAAAGATCAACTGCAAAATTAGAATTTATTATGAAACTCGTTATTGTCAAATGGTGTAATAATGCAAATTGAATGTGTATGCAAGACGTATGAAAATTTTCGACGTGACAATCCAAAATATGCCGATCACGCGACAAAATCTCTTCAGCCGACGTAGAAATAAAAACTGCATTTAATAACCATATTCGTCATTTTCGCCAGAGCCCTTTTGTCTTTCAAACGTCGATATAAAAATAACCAGTTCTGTAAAAAAAGGTTTTGAAACCTGACCACATCCAATTGATCTGCGTAAAGATTTAACCTGACCACACAAACTCCCACCCACACACTGAAACCCTTACGTAATCAATGGATGCTCAATATGCTGAAATGCTTAATATTAATTGATAACACTCTGCAATGAGCTCTTTTCATTATTCTTGTTTAAAGTATGATTATTTTTATTACCGCTTGTTTAGTATTTTCAATGTTTAGGTATATACATACAGGGTGGGCCATCTACATGTGACCCATCGAAACTCTTAATAACTTTGACATACGTTGTCAAATCGACAAACGTCATATCACAGTTTATGAGTCATTTCAAGAAGTCATTTACCATGGATAACTACACTCCGCCTAAATGCGCTGAAATTGTTCAGCTATACATCCAAAAAAATTGCACGATTGTGGCTACTCAACGTGCGTTTCGTTTAAAAAATAAAATCAAAAGTGCTCCCGCAAAAAACACCATAAAGCGTTTGTACGAAGAATTTATATCGAGTGGTTGTCTTAGTAATGCCAGGCGTCCAAATAAAGCAAGATCAAGACGGTCCGATGAAAATGTCGCTGCCGTACAGGCCAGTGTTGAAAGGTCTCCGGAAATATCGAGTCGACGTAGACCTGCGCAGTTAAACATCCCAAGATCTACTCTCCGACGCATAATCCATGACGATTTGAATTTATTCCCGTATAAAATACAAGTGACGAACAAAATCAAGCCACAGGACAAACCGCGTCGGGTTGCATACGGACAATTTTGTGTCAACATGGCCGAGAATGACGGTGATTTTTGGCGTCAAATCATCATGAGCGGCGAGGCACATTTCTCACTGAATGGAACGGTAAACAAACAAAACTGCCACTACTACGCCCCTGAAAACCCACAAATAATCCACGAAAAGCCTCTCTATGACCAAAGAGTGACCGTTTGGTGTGGTATTACCGCGAAATGTGTGATTGGACCGTACTTTTTCGAGGCCGAGCGATCGAAGCCAATTACCGACCGTTATCGAACCATGATAACCGATATTTTGATGCCAATTGTGCGTAGAAAGCAAATGCGTAACTTCTTGTTCCAACAGGATGGCGCGCCATGCCATACTGCAGCCACCACGATAGATTTATTTAGGTCATTCTTTCCTGGTCGCTTGATATCCAAAAATGGTGATTTTGACTGACCACCGCGTTCGCCCGATCTGACGCCGCCCGACTTCTATTTGTGGGGATTTTTGAAATCCAAAGTTTACATCAACAACCCACGGACTTTGACTCAACTTAAAGCAAACATCGAACGTGAAATAGCGGCGATACCAAAAGCTACGCTCGAGAAAGTGATGGAAAATGCCAAAAAAAGAGCATATTTTGTCATCAGGGAAAAGGGCGAGCACTTGAGCCGAATAATATTTTAAAGGTTATTGATATGAATCTCCTTGGATCAAAATAAATGCCTGTGCAAAAAAAATCAAATTGTCTTTTCCTAAACAATTTTATTTAAGAATCACATGGGTCACATGTAGATGGCCCACCCTGTATGTACATATTTATTCATTTATTTATTTCGCCAAAGCAAGGCAATCACATGTCTACATATAAAAATATAAAATATATGTAAAATATATAATAATATAATATATATAAATGGGAAGATGTTCGTGTGAAAGGTTCACACCTCACGGTGTGATTTTTTCTGGTCTCAAGTCAAATTTTAATGAGCAAGGCACCTATTCGCTGACTTGTTGACTAGTCGGTCAAACCTTCAGTTGGCATATCTTTGGTAAGAATGCTTTCAATTCGAACCAAATTACAGGACTATTTCTAAGAACCGTCGTTTCGAAAACGTGTTGGATGTGGTCTTTGAATATGTTTACATTATATTAAAAATTCAGAGTAAGGAAAAATGACATTTATTATAAATTCAATCATTTTGCAACGCCTTAATCAATCCATTAAACAAATATAAAATATTTCCACGAAAAATTATTGATCACAACATGTTTGCCATCAAATTTAGTTTCCCAACTCAATAGTGGCAACCAAATACATCTACGTGGATGACGCTTCACCTAAGTATCCTTACTAATTACTTCCATACAACTGAATTCCGAAACATTTCATGTGTGTACTAACGTAGATTGCATGAAAACAAGCTTTAAGGCGCTGGAAGGAAAACAAGTTTCATACTGAACTACGCAATTGAAAAATGCAATCAAGAGGTTTTAAAGTCGAGTGGTGGTGTAATTCCTGACCGGAAAATGTTGAATGAAAGTTTAAAAAAAAATTTTCTCTGCCATTTAAGAAGCATTTTTTTTGTTTTGCATGTCGTAGCTTTCTGCTTGCTTTTATGATTAACGTGTTTACTTTCATCTAAACATACACACCTTTTGTTAAAACAATTTTGCTAGACAAATGAGAGCTACTTGTGCTGTGAATACAACACATGCATTGTCGATATTCACTCAGCCCGGTCATACCATTCAGTGCAAGGACTTTAGACGCAGAACTGGAACAAGTAAAACGTAAGTGTTTCTAGTCTCAGTGCCACTTGACACTTTTCCATGCATGGCTTAACCAGTATTGTGAACTTTTCAAGTTTCACCGTGAAGGACATAATAAGTTGAATTTTCCATTTACTCTCAAACAGATCCTAGAAAAGGTGCCAACTAATCGCATTCGGGCCCTCATGGATGATGTAAGTGCAAACGTTACAAGCAAGTGCAGCCAGGACTAGTTTCACGTTGGATTTAACTGAAGAACCTAAAAACAAGTACTTTCAAGAGTGTTTTTAAAAGAACATTTTTTCCTCATGGAATGCATTCAGTCTGAGAAATTATTTCAAGAGAAGAGTGTTTTAGCGGCGTTTTGGCATTAATCTTCACGCATTTAAGAAACACGTGTGGATAAAAAACCAAAAGTGGGCGCATTTGCCGATTTCTGTTGCAATATACAAATAAGGTAGGATAATTGTTCTAACGAAGAAACTTAAATCGGTGTAAGCTTTTCATATAATCACTTTATTACAACAAATGTATCCACAAAAGTTTACTTTAGATGAGGTTGGCGATTTAAAAAAACTTTAGACACATTTTTATGCATTCAATGTAGATACTAACTCAGACATGTTTAACACTATGTTCTTCTTAGGTCACGTCTATGCTTCTATGTGACAATCAGCTCCCAGCTACCATTATACGATGAAAGCAGTAAAAATACCAGTCTATAATGAGTAAGCGGCTCAATCACACTTACAGGAGCAAGCAAGGCGTACGTAAATCTTTTTCATATATGGGATATAATACTTGTTGATTTGCTATGGATATCGAAATTGAAATTTTCAACATTTCTTTACGTTTTGAGGTCTATAGAGTATATATAAAGTGTCTTTAGAAAGGGAGATGTATGTGTGTGTGTGTACGTACGTACGTACGTCTGTACGTTCGTGGACACTTTTTTCTACGAGCATAGCTCACGTAAACAAGGTGTCAATCGAAGCGTCTTTGCAATCTTAAGAGCTGATTAGTTTTTGGGAAACGTCGGTCGGGGGGGTTTGCTGTTTTGCCCGTTTGAAGGTCATTTTTGTCATGCGTTATATCTCGCGAACCAAACGTAAGATTTCCTTTATAAAGGTGTCAATCGACGCGTATTTACATTTTTGTGATTCTATCAAGTTTTTTAAAAATTTCTTCGAGCTGTTTTTTAATTTTTTAAAAAAAAATTCCAAAAAATGTTTTTTTTTTCAAAAACAATAAGTTTTCAACCTTATTTTCAAGTCGAAGCAACCAATGTTTATATAATTTAAATACTGCAAACAATGTTTGTGAAAACAACATCAAAACTTTTTCCCATGATTACGTAAAACATTAAATAAAAAATAAAAAATCATTAACAGTCATTATGACCTTCATGGTCATTTCTATCATGCATTATATCTCGCGATCTAAACATACGATTTGCATATATAAGGTGTCAATCGACGTGTATCAACATTTGTGTGATACTGTCAAGTTTTGAACATATTTCTTGGTGCCGTTTTTAATTTTTTAAAGAAAAGTGCAAAAAATTGGGGTTTTTTCAAAAACAATAAATTTTTAACCTTATTTTCAAGTCATAGTAACCAATGTTTATATCATTTATATACTCCAAACAATGTTTTTAAAAACAACATCAAAGCTTTCACTCATGAGTACGTAGAAAATTAAATAAAAAATAAAAATCATTAACAGTCATCATGATCTTCAAGGTCATTTTTATCATTTACCATATCTCACGAACTAGATATAATATTTGCAACATTATGGTGTCAGTTGACGTGTATTGACATTTTTGTGAAGTTTTTAACATGATAAAAATTCGTTTCAGTCGTTTTTTTAATTTAATAGAAGAAAATGCGAAAAATTATGGTTTTTTTCATAAAAAATATTTTTTTAATTTGATTTGCACAGCACAGTGATATCAGTTTATAAAATTTATACATTCTCATTAGCTTTTGAAGAGAAACCTTCAAAGCTTTTTTCCATGATAATGAAGAAAAACTAAATAAAAAATAAAAAATCATTCAGTTACCTTGTAAAAAGGGTTCATACGAATGATATTACTTTATATCTTTTATTCTAACAAAATTGTTGTAAATTCATGCAAAGTTTTAAAATATTTGCATACTTTGAGCAGATTTAGTTTTTTAATTAAAAAATATGATTAAATTTGCATCTACGCTTTGAATGGAAAAATGTTTTGTAGTCAATACTTTGCAAGATCATATGCTTTGAAAAGCTTTCATCGAATAAAAAATTGTAGTTTCTAGTAGATTCATTCTTTATTTATCGTAAGATTTCAATACCCATCGTCATTTGAAATACATTTTACTTTTTACATGCAATTGAACCTATTTTTGACTGCATATACAAAGTTTTTCAAGACCAAAAAGGCCCCCACCGATTGATCCGCGTGAATATTCAATCTGTCCTCATTGACCAAAAACCTTACGTAATCAATGGACCCTCCCGTAGACGATTTGATTCATATCAACTCATTCCTGTTACTGCTATGAATACCTCTTATTGTTATTACTTAAAGTACTATTATTTTCAAAATTATTATTGTGTTTAATGTTGTTGATGTTTATGTAGATATTACTGGGAAGTTGACCGTGTGGACCTCAAGGGTCGCACCTCGCGGCTTGTTTTAAAAGGAATGAGCAAGCTCGAATTTTTAATGCACGTACATGATCTTTGTCTATAAGAGCGAAAACTTTTGATATGATAAGATTCAAATGTAGTGTTTTCTTTAATTGAATAAAAATCTATCACAAATGAATTAAAACTTTTACTAAATGCACAAAATTCTTAAATTATTTAAATCTTTTCCCAAACCAGTTAAACCCTATTTCGTAAAAAAATTATTTTCTAAAACAGCCAAACGGCTCTTTGATCAAATATGATTTTTGATAGATAGAACTATTATGATTTTGAGTGCGAATGGAAAGTATTTTACAGCTAAATTCATCACGAGTAAAAACAAGCCGCGAGGTGCGACCCTTGAGGTCCACACGGTCAACTTCCCAGTAATATCTACATAAACATCAATAACATTACAACAATGAGAAGTAATAGTAACAGGAATGAGTTAATATGAATCATATCGTCTACGGGAGGGTCCATTGATTATGTAAGGTTTTTGGTCGATGAGGATAGATTGAATATTCACGCGGATCAATCGGTGGAGGCCCTTTTGGTCTTGAAAAATTTTGTTGGTTTTCAAAATTTAAGCAATTTTTTTTAATTAAAAGACTATAAAAACTATTAAAAATCTGCTCAAATTATGCAAATATCTTAAAACTTGGATTGAATTTACAACATTTTTTTTAGAATAAAAGATATAAAGTAATAGCACTCGTATGAACCCTCTTTACATGGTAACTTTGAATGATTTTTCCCTTTTTTATTTTTAATTTAGTTTTTTCATTATCATGGAATAAAATTTTGTCGGTTTCTCACCAAAAACTGATAAGAATGTATAAATTTTATAAACTGGATCAATGTGCTGTGCAAATCAAGTTAAAAATATTTTCTATGAAAAAACCATAATTTTTCGCATTTTCTTCTATCAAATTAAAAAAACGGCTGAAACGAATTTTTATAATGTTAAAAACTTCACAAAGATGTTAATACACGTCAACTGACACCTTAATGATGCAAATATTATATCTGGTTCGTGAGATATAGTGAATGATAAAAATGACCTTGAAAATCATGATGACTTTTAATGATTTTTTAGTTTTAATTTATTTTTTTACGTAATCATGAGAAAAAGTTTTGATGACGTTTTTGCGAACATTGTTTGGAGTACATAAATTTTATAAACATTGATTACTAAGACTTGACAATAAGGTTAAAAATTTATTGTTTTTGAAAAAAACTCTAATTTTTTGCACTTATTTTTAAAAAAAAATTAAAACCGCTCCAAAAATTTTTTGCAAAATTTGATAGAATAACGCAAACGTTAAAACGCGTCGATTGACACATTTTTCAAAAAAATCGTATGTTTGGTTCGCGAGGTATAGCGCCTGACAGAAATGACCTTCAAACAGGCAAAACAGCAAACCCCCCCGACCGAAGTTTCCCAAAAACTAATCAGCTCTTAAAATTGCAAAGACGCTTCGATTGACACCTCAACGAAGTCGATACAACTTTGTTTACGTGAGTTATGCTCGTAGAAAAAGTGTCCACGAACGTACGTACGTACGTACACACACACACACACATACATCTCCCTTTCTAAAAACACTTTATATATACTCTATAGACCTCAAAACGTAAAGAAAAGTTGAAAATTTCAATTTCGATTTCCGATGCGATTACAAGAACTTCCCATATACTGGGAAGTTAATAATCTGAGAGGTGATATATCGTTTCGCTTCAGTAAGTTATCGCAAAGGTTTCAAAAATGTTAGAGTTTCGACTTGTTTTCGTCACTTCTGGGTAAAAAAGTTAAAAAATATCCCGCTTCTTTGAAATCGTTATAGTTCATTCATGAAACCAGCTTGAATTTTACTTGGAATAAGTTTGCTTTCGATGAATTCAACTTGCATGTACTTTCCGTTGGCGTAAGTAATCACTCCATACCACGCAAAAAAAATTCTTTTAAATTGATTGAATATGTACAATACATATATTATGTTATAAACTTTTCAGTATATAACATAACTTTTAAAAAATTAATTTCAACTTGCTCGAGTTATTAAAATTTCAACCATTTATTCTTACGAAAAATAGTTTGTCTGATTTGAGAAAAAGGATTTTTTTTACACTGCCTTACTGCCCTCTGGTTATTTTTTAACATGATCAATTAATTAGGTTGTCGTTGTGATAACACCATGCAAACTTCAATTCGCAGACTTTAAAATTTTTTTTCCCTTATACTGATTCTTATTGTCCGGGAAATACTATGTACTGAAAAATAATTACGGACAATTAATATGAATTGATGGAGAGAGTGATTTGAAGGAGGCGGAGTTGGTTTCAGTCGGTATAAATATAACATGCCGTGAGGCTGGAGCTGATTGGTATCGTTTTAAAGATTTCCACCTTCCAAATTTGAAAAAAATTATGAAATTAGGTTTACAATACTATCAACGACGTTTATTTGAGTATTTTAAATAGTTTTGCAATTTTAAATACGATTTTATTTACCAATCATCAACAATCAACATTTGCTGATATTGGACGGTAAATTGTCGAAGTTTCGCCAATTTCACAATTACATCTAGCTCCAAATAGATGAACAACCAATTTGTCCGTTCTATATTTAAAATTTTAACGTTTCACGCATGGTTTCAGATCGAGCTGTCTAACTTGATTGTCATGTCAAAAATATGTATGTATTGACTATAAACAAGATAGATTTCAAGAGATGTAGTCAAGCGCTTTTCAAGCAGTGAGAACACGCAATTAACCATTCATGCCCCAGATTACCTTCTGACGAAAACAAGTGAAAATCCGAATTGTAAATAATCGAAAATCGCTTATGCGTTGGAGTTTTTGGCTTCGATGACATTTTTAACAAGCCGCGAAGTGCGACCCTTGAGGTGCACACGGTCAACTTCCCAGTAATATCTAGATAAACATTTAAAATATTAAACACAATAATAATTTTGAAAATAATACTACTTTAAATAACAATAATGAGAGGTATTCATAGCAGTAACAGGACTGAGTTAATATTAATCATATCATCTACGGGAGCATCCATTGATTACTCAAGGCTTTTGGTGGATGGGTGATGATGATTGGTTACCACAAATGCAAATTTGATTGAAATTTTGATGGTTTTCAAAATTTAAGCCACTTATTTCTATGACTGCAAAACCTATTAAAAATCTGCTCAAATTATCCAAATATTGAATTTACAACAAATTCTTTAGAATAAAAGATATAAGGTAATATCATTCGGAAGAACCCTTTTCATATGGTAACTTTGAATGATTTTTTTATTTTTAATTGAATTTTTTTTAGAGTCATGAAAAAAGTTTTGCTGGTTTCTCTTCAAAAACTGATGGGAATGTATAAATTTTATAAACACTTATTACTGTGTTGTGCAAATCAGGTAAAAAAAATATTTTTTATGAAAAAAATCCTAAGTTTTTGCATTTTCTTCTATTAAATTAAAACAACCACTGAAACGGATTTTTATAATGTTAAAATAATCAAAAACATGTTAAAACATGGTTCGTGAGATATAGTGAATGGAAGAAATGACCTTGAAGAGCATGATGACTGTTAATGATTTTTTATGTTTTATTTAATGTTTCTTGCTATTATCAGTAGAAGTTTTGATGACGTTTTTTCAAACATTGTTTGAAGTATATAAATTTTATAAAAATTGAAAACTGTCTTCCGTAAATCAGGCTAAAAATTTATTGTTTATTTAGAAAAACCTAATTTTTTGCACTTTTTTTCTTAAATTAAAAAACAGCTTGAACGAATTTTTTCAAAGTTTGATAGATTCACAAAAATGTTAATACGCGTCGATTGACACCATAACCATGCAAATTCTATGTTTGATTCGCGAGATATAACACATGACAGAAATGACCTTGAAAATCATGATGCCTGTTAATGATTTTTTATTTTTTATTTAATTTTTTACGTAATTATGAAAGAAATTTTTGATGTTGTTTTTACAAGCACTGCTTGAAGTATATAAATTTTATAAAAATTGAATACTGTCTTTCGTAAATCAGGTTAAAAATTTCTTGTTTATTAAAAAAAACTAATTTTTTGCATTTTTTTTAAACAAGCCGCGAGGTGTGACCCTTGAGGTCCACACGGTCAACTTCCCAGTAATATCTACATAAACATCAACAACATTACAACAATGAGAGGTATTCATAGCAGTAAAAGGAATGAGTTAATATGAATCATATCGTCTACGGGAGGTTCCATTGATTACGTAAGGTTTTTGGTCGATGAGGACAGATTGAATATTCACGCGGATCAATCGGTAGTGGGCCTTTTTGGTCTTGAAAATGTTTGTTGGTTTTAAACATTTAAGCATTTTTTTTAATTAAAAGACTATATAAACTATTAAAAATCTGCTCAAATTATGCAAATATTTTAAACCTTTGATTGAATTTACAACATTTTTTTAGAATAAAAGTAATTGCATTCGTATGAACCCTCTTTACATGGTAACTTTGAATGATTTTTTTTATTTTTTAATTTTTATTTTTTCATAATCATGAAAGAAAATTTTGCCGGTGTCTCTTCAAAAACTGATAAGAATGTATAAGTTTTATAAACTGGTATCACTGTGCTGTGCACATCAAGTAAAAAAAATATTTTGTGTGAAAAAAAACAATAATTTTTCGCATTTTCTTCTATTAAATTAAAAAAAGGCTGATACGAATTTTTATAATGTTAAAAACTTCACAAAGATGTTAATACGTCAACTGACATCTTAATGATGCAAATATTATATCTGGTTAGTGAGATATAGTGAATGATAAAAATGACCTTGAAAATCATGATGACTTTTAATGATTTTTATTTTTAATTTAATTTTTTACGTAATCATGAGGAAAAGTTTGGATGTTGTTTCTACAGACATTGTTTGGAGTATGTAAATTTTATAAACATCGTCTACTACATTTCGCAAATCAAGTTAAAAATTTATTGTTTATGAAAAAACCAAAATTTTTGCACTTTTTTTCTTAAAATAAAAAACGGCTCCAACGATTTTTTTAAAAATTCGACAGATTCATTGAAATTAAATTGCGCGTACATTGACACCTCTACAATGCAAATCGTATTTTTGATTCGCGAGATATAACGCATGACAGAAATGACGTTGAAGATCATGATGACTGTTAATGATTTTTAACTTCCCAGTATATGGGAAGTTCTTGTAATCGCCTCGAAAATCGAAATTGAAATTTTCAACTTTTCTTTACGTTTTGAGGTCTATAGAGTATATATAAAGTGTTTTTAGAAAGAAGTATGTATGTGTGTGTGTGTGTGTGTGTATGTACGTACGTACGTACGTATGTGCGTTCGCGGGCAGTTTTTCTACGAGCATAACTCACGTAAACAAAGTCGTATCGACTTCGTTAAGATGTCAATCGAAGCGTCTTTGCAATCTTAAGAGCTGATTAGTTTTTGGGAAACTTCGGTCGGGGGGGTTTGCTGTTTTCACCCCTTGAAGGTCAACCATGTTATGCACTATATCTCACGAACCAAACATGCGATTTTGATCATTAAGGTGGCAACCGACGCGTATTAACATTTACGTGAGTATGTCAAATTTTAAAAAAAAATGTGCGAGCGGTTTTTTAAATTTTTTGAAAAAAAGTGCAAAAAATTGGGTTTTTTGTCAAAAACATCAAATTTTTAACTTGATTTTCAACACGCAGTAATAAATGTTTATATAATTTATATACTACAAACAGTTTATTTAAAAATTTGATCAAAATTTTTCACTCGTGATTACAAAAAAAAATCAAATAAAAAATAAAAAATCATTAATAGTCATCGTGATCTTCAAGGTCATTTGTGTATTGCATTATATCTCGCGAACTAAACATACGATTTGCATAATTTAGGTGTCAATGAACGCGTATTAATATTTGTGTGAATCTTACAAAATTTTGGGAAAAATCGTTCGAGCTGTTTTTTAATTTAAGAAAAAAAAGTGCAAAAAATTAGGGTTTTTTCATAAAAAATAAATTTTTAATTTGATTTGCGAAATATAGTAATCAATGTTTGCAAAATTTATATACTTCAAACAATGTTTGTAGAAACACAATCAAGACTTTTTCTCATGATTACGTAAAAAATAAAATAAAAAATAAAAAATCATTAAAAGCCATCATGATTTGCAAGGTCATTTTTATCATTCACTATATCTCGCGAACCAGATATATTATTTGCATCATTATGGTGTCAATTGACATGTATTAATATTTTTATGAAGTTTTTAACATGATAAAAATTCGTTTCAGCCGTTTTTTGAATTTAATAAAAAATTATGGTTTTTTTCATAAAAAATATTTTTTTACCTTTATTTGCACAGCACACTGATACCAGTTTATAAAATTTATACAATCTGATCAATTTTTGAAGAGAAACCAGCAAAAAAAAATTCCATGATTATGAAACAACTAAATAAAAAATAAAAAATCATTCAAAGTTACAATGTAAAGAGGGTTCATACGAATGATATTACTTTACATCTTTTATCCTAAAAAAATTGTTGTAAATTCAATCAAAGTTTTAAAATATTTGCATAATTTGAGCAGATTTTCAAGAGATTTTATAGTCTTTTAATTAAAAAAACTGCTTAAATTATGAAAACCAACAAAATTTCAATCAAATTTGCATTTGCGGTATCAACGTTTTGAATAGTAAAATGTTTTGTAGTCAATACTTTGCAAGATCATATGCTTTGAAAAGCTTTCATCGAATAAAAAATTGTAGTTTTTAGTAGATTCATTCTTTAGTAATAGTAAGATTTCAATAACCATCATCATGTGTAATACATTTTACTTTTTACATGCAATTGAACCTATTTTTGACTGCTATTTATTTATAAAGTAATTATTAAACTCATTGATGTAAAATCTTGAAAAAATATAAATTCAGTGCTTATGCTGAAGTCGTGGCGATTTGAACGAAACTATTCAAAATGGCCATCACGCGAAAAAACCTCTTCAGTGGACGTAATAACAAAAACATTTTGCTAGCGTTCTTTTGTCCTTGAAGCATCGATGTGAAAATAACAAGTAACGTAGAAAAGGTCCCCACCGATTGATTGATCAAATCAATCGATCCGCATCCACCAAAAGCCTTATGTAATCAATGGATGCTCACGGAGATGATATGATTAATATTAAATCATTCCTGTTGCTGCTATGAATACCTCTCATTTTTATTATTTAAAGTAGTAGTAGTATTTCCAAAATTATTATTGTGTTTAATATTTTTAATGTTTATCTAGATATTACTGGGAAGTTGACCGTGTGGACCTCAAGGGTCGCACTTTGCGGCTTGTTTATTTTTTATTTGATTTTTTTTGGAATCATGAGAAACAGTTTTGATGGCATTTATAAAAAACTTTTTGGAGTATATAAATTATATAAAGATTGATTATTTGGACTTGACAATAAGGTTAAAAATTTATTGTTTTTGAAAAAATCATAATTTTTTGCACTTTTTTTTAAAAATTAAAAAACGGCTCCAACGATTTTTTTCAAAATTTGACAATTTCACATAAATGCTAATACGCGTCGATTGACACCTTAACCATGCAAATCGCATGTTGGGTTCGCGCGATATGTATAACGCACGACAGAAATGACCTTGAAAATCATGATGCCTGTTAATGATTTTTTATTTTTTATTTAATTTTTTACGTCATCATGAGGAAAAGTTTTGATGTTGTTTTTACAAGCACTGCTTGAAGTATATAAATTTTATAAAAATTGAACACTGTCTTTCGTAAATCAGGTTAAAAATTTATTGTTTATAAAAAAACCCTAATTTTTTGCTTTTTTTTCTTAAATTAAAAAACGGCTCGAACGATTTTTTTAAAAATTTGATAGATTTGCACAAATGTTAATATGCGTCGATTGACTTTTTAAACATGCAAATCGTATGTTTGGTTCGCGAGATAAAACGCATGACAGAAATGACCTTCAAAGGGTCAAAACAGCAAACCCCCCCGACGGAAGTATCCCAAAAACTAATCAGCTCTTAAGATTGCAAAGACGCTTCGATTGACACCTTAACAAAGTCGATCGGACTTTGTTTACGTGAGCTATGCTCGTAGAAAAAACTGTCCACGAACGTACAGACGTACGTACGTACACACACACACACACATACGTCTCCCTTTCTAAAAACACTTTATATATACTCTATAGACCTCAAAACGTCAAGAAAAGTTGAAAATTTCAATTTCGAGAGAAGTTCGAGAAGTTCCCATATACTGGGAAGTTAATAACAACTTGCCATCTATTGGAAAACCTTGGTGGAGCGAAAAAAAGATTCAACAGACAAAAGATTGAGTGTGAGGATTAAGTCGGCCTATTTCCAATCTTCTGTCCGAGACGTTGTGATAAAAATTCAAAATTCAAAGGCACTGTTTAGAAAGTATAACAACTGCATAAATTATTTAAATTGCCAAAAATGGGAACAGATCAGAGAAAACGCCAACCCGTTCACTAAAATAGGACAAGAATTATCTTAACAAATTTTTCTTCACAATTTTAGATGGTAAAGTAATTTTAAGATCGATTTCCGGTAACTTTTTGAGTACTGGCACTGACTAAATGACTGTGTATGTTCTTTATTTTAAATTCGGAAAATTGAAAAGTAGCTTAAACAGCGAAGTTCTATGAATGCCCCGAATTACGATCCAACGAGTGATGTTAAGCCGAAATGAAAAACACGGGTAAAGAACCAATAGCCCAAAATCGATAAACATGAGCAGAGCTTTCAGCAAAAGCAGGCTAAAGTTTTCGATCAGGTCAATCAAAGCACTTGACCTAATAAAACTGCGACAATTTTTAATCTGATTAATAATGATTTGCCAATTTAAGTATTTCTTTATAAGTGGTTGAAGCTGTGTAAAATAGATAATGAAGGTTTGAAGGGACAAATTTTGTAATTTTTGACCAAAATCGGTCATTTTTCCTGACAAACTCGTTAGTTATTTAAAGCGACAAATTTACAACAACACATTGTTCACTTTCATGTATATGGGAAGTTGTTGTAACCGCACTGAAAATTCAAATTGAAATTTTCAACAAATCTTTACGTTTTGAGGTCTTTAGAGTACATCTAAAGTGTATTTGGAAACAAGTCTGTATGTGTAATTAATTTAATCGGCTCTAATGACAAGAGATATGTAAGACGACCAAAAAGTAAAAAGTTACCCTCGTTTCACTTCAACTGGTATTATTCAATGTATGTGGATGTTTCTCGTTGTTCGGTGTTGGCTCAATACACCGTACAGATGGAGAATTACCCAAGAAAAAGTATGTTAACACCTCAAAAAATATTATGCTGTCATGGACCGAGGACAACATTTCTACTACTTATATGGAAGTTTCAGCACGACAACGACCCCCAACATACAACACGACACATATGGAAGTTTCTGGTGGACAACAAATTCGCGATTTTAGACTTGCCATCAATGAATTCAGACGTAAATCCAATCGAGGATTTGTGGGGAGACAAAAAGCAAGCCATAACAGTAAGACATTTTAAAAATATACCTTAAGAATATTTTCATTTTTTTGCTTGAGGTTTCCAATACTTTATTGTCTTGTATTCCTTGAAGAAGTAGCCTCGGCAAACTTTTTGCGTCCCTCAATTGTCTTTGAAACCAGTAAAAAAACAAGGCTTTTTTTAATAAGCTGTAAGTGTTTTATATATTCTCAGCTGTATGCATGTACTCATGTAATCAAAATTGTAATTGCGTAACAAAATCTAGTTCAGTCACCGTGGAAACAACAACTGCATTCAAAAGACTTGAAATTTCAAATTTTGCCAACATTTTGCTAACACTAATTTGTCTTTCAAGCAGCAAAATGGAAATAAAGCATTTATATAAAACAGTTTTTGAAACCTTCCTTTTTCTTGATTGCTCCACGTAAAGATTCAATGCGACCCCAAACTAAGCGAAAACCTTACGTAATCAATGGACGTCAACTTAGATAATGCGATAAATAATTGCTAATTCCACTTTGTGAGGAGTTGTTAGCATTATTATTATTTAAAGTATGATTATCTCCACTACTATTATCCTCTTTGATATTTTGTATTTGTGTAGTTATAACTGAGAAGTTATCCGTGTGGACCTCGAAGATGCTATTTGGCGACTTGTTAACTTCCCAGTGTATGGGAAGTTCTTGTAATCGCCTCGAAAATCGAAATTGAAATTTTCAACAATTCTTCATGTTTTGAGATCTATAGAGTATATATAAAGTTTTTTAAGAAAAGGAGATGTATGCGTGTGTGTGTGTGTATGCACGTACGTACGTCCGTACGTACGTATGTACGTTCGTGGACACTTATTTCTACGACCATAACTCACGTAAACAAACTCGTATCGACTTCGTTGAGGTGTCCATCGAAGCGTCTTTGCAATTTTAAGAGCTGATTAGTTTTTGGGAAACTTCGGTCGATGGGGTTTGCGGTTTTCACCCCTTGAAGGTCAACCTTGTAATGCGCTATACCTCGCGAAATAAACGTACTATTTTTTTGAACAAGGTGTCAATCGACGCGTATTAAAATTTATGTGATTCCATCAAATTTTTAAAAAAATTAATCGCCACGTTTTTTAATTAAAAAAAAAAACGAAAAATCTGTTTTTTTTTCAAAAACTCAAAATTTTTAACCTGATTTTTAAACCTAAGTAATCAATGTTTATATAATTTACATACTCCAAATAGTTTTTTCATGATTACAGAAAAAATTAAATAAAAAATCATTAAACGTTCAAGGTCATTTACGTGATTCATTATATCTCGAGAACTAAATATAATATTTCCATCATTAAGGTGTCAATCGACGCGTATTATCATTTTTATGATGTTTTTATATATTAAAAAAATCGTTTAAAAGTTTTTTTAATTTTTAAAAAAAATTGAAAAGTAGTGTTTTTTTCATAGTCTTCACAGCATCATGTTTTAAGTTTAATAAAAAAACTGCTTTGTAACCTGTCCCCTCTCCGATTGATCCGCGTGAATAATCAATCAAACCAATGCACCAAAATCCTTACGTAATCAATTGACGCTCGCGTAGATGTTATGATTAATATTAAGTCATTGCTACGTAAACATTTACTGAAAATTCAATTTGAATAATTAAGAACGGTAATGTTATTTTATTATCATTTTTTTAATTTTAATTTTAATTTTTTGTAATTTTAATTTTTTTTTAATTTTAATTTTTTTTTTAATTTTAATTTTTTTTTAATTTTAATTTTTAATGTAATTTTTTTTATTTTTTTTTTATTTTTTTTCCTTTATCCTTTTAATATATATATATATATATATATATATATATATATCTTCTTTTAAGAACGCTAATTTTTTTTTCTGCTACAAATGTGAAACAAAATTAGATATATTGAACTATGAATAAAACTTTTGAGATACTGGTACTATTCCTATTACCGATATACATCGTCGGGGAAGTACTATTTAAATGAACAAGCTGTCAGGAAATAAATTGCACACGGACAGTGCAAGCAATGAATTATGGAGTAAAGATTTTTTTGGAGGAAACGGAGGTGGTTTTAGTCGGTAGAAATCCGACATGCCGAGAAGCAGGAGCAACAACTATCTTTTGAAGATTTCCATCTCCCAACGACAAAAAAAAATAACTTTTACGAGAAGTACATTTTTTTTATTTGAAGTAGTATTATATCCAAAATTATTATTGTGTTTAGTATTTTTATTATCTTTTTAGATATTACTGGGAAGTTGATCGAGTGGACCTCATGGGTCGCACCTCACGGCTTGTTTCTTTTTGGGTCCCCACCATTTGATTTGAATACAAATCAAAGCACGCACACATTCTGGATCAGTTGGTTGATTTTCTGAGGTATTTGCCGAAAATGCTTGATAGAACAACAAAACTCACAATTTTACCATGTAGTATTATGATTTCCCTTTACATGTAATTGGTTTCTTAGGTGAAATCAAAGCCACAATGTCAATGTTTATCGATTAAAATGCCTGAAAATAATGGAATCAACCAAAAACCAATTATTGGTCTCAAATTCCTTTTTGATTTACAATGCACTAGAGAGAACTACGTGCCTGAAACATTCTTGTCACTAAAAGCCAATCTCTAATCGAAGGACTACAGCTAAAATTCATTTTATCTCGTCTAACACAATAGACAACGTTTACTCTGTAGCGTACAGTTGCCATTGTTCAATGCTATGAAAGGAAACAACTCACTTAATTTTCTCGTGTTCGCTAAGTCAATAAAACTTGTCTGACAATCTGAATTTGATAGGAAGTTTAAATCGATTTCAATTTATCGTCCGTTTTATTCAAGGATTGTTGGTCATGGCATTTTCTAGTTAACAACTTCCTGCTATGTTGGTCCGCTCTCAAAGTGACACCATTAATCCAGGATACCATGTGAATATGATATTGGATATTTTATGGACATCTATAGATACTTCGTACATAGATTATATTTATATGTAGCAATCTCAAAAATACATTGACTTTTCAGATTTTGAAATCTCATAAAGGGATTCATAACAAAGCGGTTAAAGTCTTAGACTTTCTATAAAGACATCTATGGACAATATGTAAATGATACGGTTTACTTAAACACGCAATAGTTATGGGACAACGTTATTATATCATGTTGCGAGGACGTTATCTTTGAAGGTTGGATGCTTTTAGACTTTATGGCTCGTGTAAGCTTTTATTATTATAGATGTTTTGCAGATATCTTCCTCCCACACTAGGAATGGTTGACATGTTATTTGCTGTGTTATTGTACATTTAGGTGTTAGTTGGTACTATGATTGTTATATGCCTGATTTTAAGTTAATTGGCAGCCTGTGCAGGTGAAGTTTCAGTCATAATAGGCGTACTATAAATTTCTTTTGAAAACGTACAAAAACCCCAGTTGATTGTTAATGGATACAGTTTTCATGCAATTACTTAGGGTATCAGCTAAACTTGATTTTTTTTTGAAATATCTAATCATTTTTATTTGAATGTAATTGTTTAATGAAATTAAACAATACTGAAGGCGTTGTAAGAGAAGTTGATCACTTTAGTTTGTGTAAGTTTATATATGTCATGATTTGCAAAGATTCGTATTTATTCACTTTGAATTTGCATGTTTTTTGTTGTGAAAGAGAGAAATCAATCTGCAGATCATTTTATGCTTAAATTGGACTAAAAATATGTTATTCTGGTACTTCTGGTCTGGTGCTTTGTTGATCCCACTAAAACGACAAAATGTAAGTATTTAAAATACATTTGGCCATAATTGACACACGAATTCAGAATATACGCAGCAGACAGTTTAAATGAAAAATATAACCAAAAGAAATGACCTTTGATAGATTTGTGCAATTAAAAAATGTCCATTGGATCACACCGCGAGGTGTAATGCTTGAGGACCATGTAAACAAGTTTCCAGTAAAGTCTATACAAATTTTAAGAATATTAGCCAAAAAATTATAGAACGATGATCATAATGAAAATAAAAAATTCTAATTAATAATAATAATAATAATAATAATAATAATAATAATAATAATAAAAATAATAGGAATAATAATAATAAGAATTCATTGCAGTAAGTGAAATGAGTTGACATTAAGGAGTGACACTACGCTAGGATTTTCAAAAAAAAACGATTTTTTATTGGCTTAAATTGTACTTTAGGGTCATAAAAATTCGATATCGGTAGTTTTATAGCGTGGAAAAATTTCTAAAGGGTTAACTGAGCGACTTTGCTGCCTCGTGTCCCTGAGCCCCACGCACGCTGTCGGAGAATCGCGCGCCACTGGGCGCAGCTGCTCCGATATACCTCTCGGGATAATAAGTAGTCTTGTTACCTACATCACGTGAGGTATTTATAGTTTCAAATAAGGCCAATTGATGTCGCTCATAAGATACTTATGTTTTTGACTACTTAGCACCTACAAAAACTTTAAACGCGTTTTTCTCAAAATCACTTTTTTCAAGCTTACCGGTAAGATTATTTTGGAACGGGTGCATGGATCCATTTGAAATTTTGACAGTAACTTAGAAATACCAAAATCTAGTGAAGTACGTAGGGATTTTTCGATTAATTGTCTATTTTTTATTTTTTAAACAATTTACTTTTTGAGTTATACAATATACTACCATAAGCGGATTCGGTGTTTTTTAATTTATTCACCTACGAAAAATCGTGAAAAAGGGGGTCTCTAGAGTAGTGCTACCGCTTATATGTAACATTGTGGAGAGCATCAACTGATATCCTAATGGTTTTTTGGGGAGTCTGGTTTCGGTGGGGTTTGTTTGTTTGTTTAAAATGCTTTTATTACGAAAGTGGCTTTTTTCATATAAATGCTTGAAAAACATAAGGTCGTAATTAAATGCAGTTTTTGTTTCTACGCCGAAGCAACTAGATTTTTCAGCAGAAACATTCAATGTGTAGTATTTCACCATTTTAAATTAAAAAGACTAATAACACCGGTTAACACGACTTTTAACTGTTAATGCAGCTATGTCCTTTTGGTATTCCTCATGCATAAGTTTTAAAATAATAATTAAAAATTTCTATTACATCCATATATCCTTCTAAACGGTAAACTATAAGATTGGGATGATTTTCGGCGGTATGGCAAGAAAATGTATTTAATTCCCTATACTTGTATAAAAAAACTGGTATTTGGAAGTACGCGATAAACCTTACATCACTATATTTTCAATAGGATATTGTTGATTCATTGGCGTTTAATATTGCTTCAACGCGTTTTTGCTAATTGTGTGTTTTGGTTAGTTTGGTTTTAGTTAAGTTTTTTGCTAACTTCTAATCTTTTTGGTTGTAAAGAAGTATCCTTATTACATATGAAATTTCAGCACAAATAGAAAATGCTGACATTGGCCGTTTTAGTTGTGGAGAGTTTACTTAAAGTTCAATTCGAGAACGGGCTACGCCGTTACTTAATGATACAATATTTACAATTTTTTCTGGTTTTAACATATCTGAGACTTTAAATAAACCTTGGGTACCAAGTTATGTTTGTTTAAGGTGTGACCGTATTTTAAAAGGTGGTCTGCCCACCCATTAAAGCCTTTTTCTAGACCTGTAATTTAGATTAAACGATTTCTTATTTCTTATATCTGTTTAAGGAAACTGGAGAGGTATTCCTACTAAACAAGCCATAAAATAGTTTAACCTTATGTGGAATCAGTTTTGAAGCCACTTTCTCACACTGACAAACCGCAGCATCTAATGAAGGGAAAAAATGCAAATGAAACGAATCAGAATCTTCAACACAGACCACCCCTCAGTCGCAAGATTTTGTTGTAAATCGAAAATAAGTTATTTTTGATTCTAAATGTGCATATTCTTTTAAGAAAATGGCAGTTCGAAATATTTTTCACACATGAATTTTAATGAATCTTATAGCATGGCATGAAATTTCTGTTGGTTTGTGTAATCACTTCCTAATTTGCAGACAATTGTAAAACACTCTTGTTCTATTGTCATCTGAATGCAGGAAATCGGTACCATTTTTCATTGTTTCAAAATATTGGCGAAAAACGTGCTATCTATAGATTTCATTAAAACTGTTGGACGTTACGTGAAAACATATACATGTATTTCAAAACACTGAATAATTTAGTTTTCTAGTTTTTGCATTCAGATGGCGATATTCAGTAAAAATTCAGTGTTTATAAAATCCAACGTAAGATAGTGGAAGTAATAACCAAAATCTTGCGAACTCTTACCATTTCTAACTCAAAAATATCACAAATGATTCATACGTAATTAATCTCTTATTCACTTTTCATATATTCATTGTTTATTGCTTTCATATGAATATGTTTAGTAGTATTAAAAAAATTATTTGATTTATAAACAACCTAGTAAATCATCTAACATTGAAAAGCATTGAATACAAAATGAGAAAATTTAATGGGAATTGTGCTTTTATGGAAACATTTTTTTCGCATTGAATTAAACCTATACGTTTCAATCACTTATTCTTTGTAACTATTAAAAGCCTATTGTTCTTATAGGAATGTAAAAACTATGATAATTGTTTCAATCAGCTGATCTTTCAAGGCGAGTCCTGGTTGCTTGATTGATAAAAATTAGTCTTATGAATTAATAATGACTTTTAATGGATTTATGTTTTTATTATAATTTACTTAGCAATGTCAGGGAGCTTCTTGCAATCGCTCCAAAAATTCCGAAATAAAATTTTGAACATGTCTCTAAGTTTTAATTTCTCACGAGTAAAAAATGCAAAAGATACTGGGAAAATCAAAAATACCGTCAATACTTGAAAAATTCAACCTGGGCACAGTTTTACATATTTTGAGCTGAAACTAGAGGAATTTTCAGGGCTTTACATAAAAACAAGCCGTGAGGTGCGACCCATGAGGTACACACAATCATTTTCCTAGTAATATCTAAAAAGATATTAAAAATATTAAACACAATAATATTTATGGAAATAATACGACTTCAAATAATAAAAATGTACTTCTCGTAAAATTTATTGGAATGACTTAATATTAATCGTAACATCTACGCGAGCGTCAATTGATTACGTAAGGGTTTTGGTGGATTGGTTTGTTTGATTATTCACGTGGATCAATCGGACGGGGACATATTACAAAGAAGTTTTTCATTAAAGTTAAAACATGGTGCTGTGAAGACTATTGAAAATCTGCTCAAATTTTGCAAATATTAATAAATTTTGATTGACTTTACAACAAAGTCTTTAGAATAAGAGATTTAAGGTGTTATGATTCGAATGAACCCTTTTTACATGGTGACTTTGAATGATTTTTTATTTTTAATTTAATTTGTTCGTAATCATGAGGAAAGTTTTTGCTGGTTTCTCTACAAAAACTGATAAAATTTTATAAATTCTACAAACATTTATTAGTACGATGTGCAAATCAGGTTGAAATGATTTTTTTTGTGAAAAAACACTACATTTCCAAATTTTTTTAATAAATTAAAAAAAACGCTGTAACTCTTTTTTTTAAATATAAACACATCATAAAAATGATAATACGCGTCGATCGACACCTTAATGATGGAAAGATTATATTTAATTCTCGAGATATAATGAATGACATAAATGACCTTGAACGTTCAATGATTTTTTATTTTTCATTCTTTTTAACTTCCCAGTATATGGGAAGTTTTTGTAATCGCCTCGAAAATCGAAATTGAAATTTTCAACTTTTCTTTATGTTTTGAGGTCTATAGAGTATATATAAAGTGTTTTTAGAAAGGGAGACGTATGTGTGTGTGTGTGTGTACGTAGGTACGTACGTACGTGTGTACGTTTGTGGACACTTTTTTCTACGAGCATAACTCACGTAAACAAAGTCGTATCGATTCCGTTGAGATGTTAATCGAAGCGTCTTTGCAATCTTAAGAGCTGATTAGTTTTTGGTACACTTCGGTCGGAGGGGTTGCTATTTTGCCCGTTTGAAGGTCATTTCTGTAATGCGTTATATCTCGCGAACCAAACGTACGATTTTTTTGAACAAGGTGTTAATCGACGCGTATTAACATTTATGTGATTCTATCAAGTTTTCAAAAAATTTATTTGAGGCGTTTTTTAATTTTTTAAAAAAAGTGCAAAAAATTAGGTTTTTTTTCAAAAACACAAAATTTTTAACCTGATTTTCAAACCTAAGTAATCAATGTTTATATAATTTATATACTCCAAATAGTTTTTGTGAAAAAACCAACAAAAGTTTTTTCATGATTACAAAAAAAATTAAATAAAATATAAAAAATCAATAAACGTTCAAGGTCATTTACATCATTCATTATATCTCGAGAACTAAATATAATCTTTCCATCATTAAGGTGTCAATCGACGCGTATTAACATTTTTATAATATTTTTATATATTAAAAAAATCGTTAAAGTGGTTTTTCTAATTTATTAAAAAAAATGGAATATATGTGTTTTTTTCATAAAAAAAATTCATTTTTAACCTGATTTGCACATCGTAATAAAAAAAGTTTATAGAATTTATAAACTTTTATTTTGTAGAAGAATCAGCAAAACGTTTTCTCATGATTACAAAAAAAATTAAATTAAAAATATAAAATCATTCAAAGTCACCATGTAAAAAGGGTTCATTCGAATCATTATACTATAAATCTCTTATTTTAAAGACATTGTCGTAAAGTCAATCAAAGTTTATTAATATTTGCAAAATTTGAGCAGATTTTCAATAGTCTTCACAGCACCATGTTTTAACTTTAATTAAAAAAACTGCTTTGTAACCTGTCCCCCCTCCGATTGATCCGCGTGAATAATCAATCAAACCTATGCACCAAAATCCTTACTTAATCAATTGACGCTCGCGTAGATGTTACGATTAATATTAAATCATTCCAATAACTTTTATGAGAAGTACATTTTTATTATTTGAAGCAGTATTATTTCCATAACTATTATTGTGTTTAATATTTTTAATATCTACATATGTAGATATTACTGGGAAGTTGACCGTGTGTACCTCATGGGTCGCACCTCACGGCTTGTTTTTTGTAATCATGAAAAAAACTTTTGCTGTTTTTTCCCAAGAATTATTTGGAGTATGTAAATTATATAAACATTGATTACTTAGGTTTGAAAATCAGGTTAAAATTTTTGTGTTTTTGATAAAAAACCTAATTTTTTGCACTTTTTTAAAAAAATTAAAAAACGGCTCCAAGAATTGTTTTTAAAAATTTGATAAAATCACATAAATGTCAATACGCGTCGATTGACACCTTGTTTGAAAAAATTCGTACGTTTGGTTCGCGGGATATAACGCATGACAAAAATGACCTTCAAACGGGCAAAACAGCAAACCCCCCCGACCGAAGTTTCCCAAAAAGTAATCAGCTCTTAAAATTGCAAAGACGCTTCGATTGACACCTCAACGAAGTTGATATGACTTTGTTTACGTGAGTTATGCTCGTAGAAAAAAATGTCCACGAACGTACATACGTACGTACATACACATACACACATAAATCTTCCTTTCTAAAAACACTTTATATATACTCTATAGACCTCAAAACGTAAAGAAATGTTGAAGATTTCAATTTCGATTTTCGAGGCGATTACAAGAACTTCCCATATACTGCGAAGTTAACAAGTGGGTAAATTTTCAGCCAAATCGAAAGGGGCCAAGTTCCAAAGTTGTCCCACTTGACATAGAATCGCTCTACACCATAAAAATAATATCACCTAATTTCACTTACTCTACTTCTAAAAAAAGTCTCTTCTATCTAATTTATACTTCTGCCATTCATTGCTTTTTGAAATCTGATGTTTTAAGTTCTCAACAAATGAAACTTCTTAGTGTTTTTATTAATTTTCAAAAATAGTCACACAGTCTTACGATTGATCCGTGTGAAAATTCAATTAAACTACCTCCCCTCCCCCACTACCATCAAAATCTATATGTAATCAATGGACGCTCTTTAAGATGATAGGATTAACAATCACGCATTCCAATTACATCTTTGTATAAGTATCTATTATTATTATTTAAATTAGTATTATCTTCATCATTATTATTGTGTTTAATATTTTCAAAATTTATGTAAATATTACTGGGAATTCCACCGTGTAGACCTCAAGAGTCGCACCTCGCGGCTTGTTTATTTTCTCCTTCACTTTCGCCATCCGAAACTGAAAAATCAAGCCTAATTTAGCAAGATCCTCAAAACTACTAATATATTGTTATGATTCATTTTGCTATTAACTATAGGTTTTTTAGTTCACAAGGATTAATATTAGGGATATTTCATTAGAATGAAAAGCTTTTAACAAAATTTGCAGCCTGAATAAATTTCTTCTGTTATACCCCAAAGTAATGCGAATGCTAACAGATGCGTTCGTTTTTGGACAGAAAGAGATTAGACCCGGAAATAATAAAACCAGTTTCACTAAAAAAAATTTACCTGCTATTGATTCACAATCAGAAAAACATAAGATATGAAATAACACAAATTATAATCTGACGATTTAAATTACATTTCCGCTGAAGGTTTTTACTTGTAAGCCCGCCGAAACTTTTAGTTATTTTTTCATCAGTTTTTATATTTAACCATTTAAAATCGGGAATATTTTAGGGGCATTAAAATATCTTTATACATAACAATAAAATTAAAAAATTTGACCAATTTTTTAAAATTTAATTTCAGGAAAAAATATTTTTCTTACAAATAAGTAATATACTAAACTCAATGTTTTTACACTCCCTAATAAATCTTAATGATTTATATATTACGAACCAAGAGTAATGTCACATACAAATATATATACATTATATTCAACTGAAAAAATAAATATTTAAGTTTTTTCCACATTTCAATCCAATGTTATTGAAACCGAAATTAATTTTTAAAAAATAAACCTTAAGTGGTACCTTATTTTCCTTAATTTCGGATTTCTGTGATCGGAACGAAATAATGGCCGGAATGTCATATAGTCCTTCGTTCCTAGAATTCAGACTTTGTTGTCTACTTGGCTCAGTACCAAATTGGGTTATTGGGTATTAATACGAGAAATAGAGGACGGTGACACCCATCGTTATTAAATTACAATTAAAAGGTAATAAGAAGCTACCATATTTAAAGAAAAGGATGCATCCAGGAATATATACAAATGCTAGTCTGTAGAGTGATTTTCCGGTTCGTTAGATAATTAATGCGAATCATACTATATGACCATCCCGCAAGGATTCTTAAGGATCAAATATCCTATTGCTCATGTCCCAAATTTCATACAGATCTGAGTGTATTCTGCTTGTAAGACATGGCACAAATCGATGTTGAAAGGAGAACCGCAGGTTGTTGAATCGCGGGCCGTTGAACCACGGGTTGTTGAATCACTTAAGGTTGAAGGCATGGAAGTTATGACTTGTGTAACGCGACTTGGCAAAAATAAAAACAACGCCTTTGATGATATGATTCTTTATTGAATTAACGATGTTATCTTAATCGCTGCCGGGTACAAAAAGTCTTGCTTAATTCTAAGTTCCACAATTTATAACGATAATTTGCACAGGTGAGCAAATATTACCTGGGTGCATTGAAATTTGTTATTGCAATGCCTGACGATCGCCGATGCAGGTGAGAGGCAAAGCTTGTCATCGATTAATTGGGTTGATCGACCTAACTCGTGGAGGTAGAAAGTGTGTGCAGAAAAAGTGCACACGACAATGATTTGGTGACCTCAATTAAGGTGTGTGTGCGTGTAGGGAATATTGGCGGATGCGCGTGTAGGAAATATGGTGCTAACTACTATGGTGTTAACTTGGATACTTGTTTAAGTTTTCTGTGTCTTTCTTTGTTTGGTTTATATATTTTCAAAGGGATGTGTTGCATAACACAAAATCGTTGAGCAATTTCTACTGCTTTGTGGCAACGCGAACAGTATAGCACATTTGAGTCATTTCTAAATGTTTAATACCCAAATTCGTGAAGATACTTTATGACCACATCTATTGAAATTAAGCAATTTTCCACAATTTGAGCACCACGTGTATAAAATTCATACTCAAGAAGTGTCAAAAAATTAGAGTATTTCAAATGAAATTCACAAAAAATTCATTTGAACACCAATGATGAAAACGTAAAAAATATTAAGGAGGTAGCAGATTTTATTTGATCTGATATCTGCCAAGCAACTTTGCAAATTAACTATTTCACCACACATGCCCAAATGTTTGTTTGGATCCAATTACTTTCAACAGGCTTCAGCAATTTTCAAAATATTTCCACATAAATATAAATGAATAAGATAACTTGTGTGAAATGGTCTGACACAGCGATTTTTCTTTATGTTTCTGGAAAAAACTTAACAACTGAACTAAGAACTAAAGAATTAGAAAATATAAGAAAAAATCAAACAAATCCACTCTTTGTGTAATAACAACACTTTGAAATTTTCATCAAATACAAAATAATTGACATTTGTTTATTTCGAAGTTTGTTTTAACTCCCCAGTATATGGGAAGTTCTTGTAATCGCCTCGAAAATCGAAATTGAAATTTTCAACATTTCTTTAGGTTTTGAGATCTTTAGAGTACATTTTAAGTGTTTTTAGAAAGAAGTATGTTTGTGTGTGTATGTACGTACGTACGTGCGTTCGCGGACAGTTCTACTACAAGCATAGCTCACGTAAACAAAATCGTATCGACTTCGTTGAGAAATCAATTGAAGCTTCTTTGCAATCTTAAGAGTTGATTAGTTTTTGGGAAACTTCGGTCCGGGTTGTTTGCTGTTTTGACTTCTTACAGGTCATTGCTGTGATGCGCTATATCTCACGAACAAAACATGGAATTTCCATTATTAAGGTGCCAATCGACGCATATTAACATTCGTGTAATTTTATCAAAATTTTTTCAAAAATGGTTAAAGCCATTTTTCAATTTATTAAAAAAACAGCAAATTTTTTTCTAATGGCTGGAAAAAATAAATTATAAATAAAAAATCATTAGGTCATCATGACCTTTGTGGTCATTCATGTCATTCACTGTATCTCGCGAAACAAATATAGTATTTCTATCACTGAGATGTTATAGACGCGTCTGAACATATTCATGAAGGTTTTTTGTTTCTAAAAAATCGTTGAATCCGTTTTTAAAATTAAAAAAAAAATTAAAAAGTTTAGGGTTTTTTCATAAAAAAATAAATTTTTAACCTAATTTGCACAATACAGTAATAAATGTTTATAAAATTTATAAATTCTTATCAAATTTTAAGAGAAACCAGCAAAATCGTTTTCCTTGTTTAAAAAAATTTAATTAAAAATAAATTTAGTTCAAAGTCACCATGTAAAAGGCGTTCATACTAATGATATTACCTGATTACTCTCATTCTAAAGACATTGTTGTTGAATTGATCAAAGTTCATTAATATTTGCATAATTTGAACAGAATTCTAATAGTTTTCATAGTGTATTAATTTTATTAAAGAACTTATTAGATTATGGAGAAAAAATTGCATTTGTGGGTAATCAACGCTTTGAATGATAAAATGTTTTGTGATGAATGATTTGCAAGCTCATATGCTTTAAAAAGATTCTATCAAGTAAAAAATTGTAATTTTCAGGAGTTTTATTCTTTAGTGTTCGTCAGATTTCAATTACTTGGTAATGCTTTTTTGTTTTTACATGCAATTAAAACGATTATTGATAGCACATTCAATGTTTTTCAAGACCAACTGAAAATAAGAACTAAATTTTAGCCTGATTGTTGTAAAATCGTGAAAAAAATACAAACTCAATGATTATGCCGAAGTCATAGCGATTTTGAACACATCTATTCAAAATGGCCACCACGCGACAATATCTCTTCAGTGGGAGTAATAACAAAAACTCCATTCATTTTTGCTAGCGCTTTTTTGTCTTTGAAGCATCGATATGAAAACAACAAATAACGTAAAAAAGGCTTTGTAACCTGTTACCTTCCCCCTCCCAATTAATCTGCGTGAATGATCAATCAACACCCCATCCACCAAAACCATTACGTAATCAATGGACGCTCCAGTAGATGATACGATTAATACTAAGTCATTCCAATTACTGTTATGAGAGGTACATTATCATTTAAAGTAGTATTACTTTCATAAATATTATTGTGTTTAATATTTTTAATATTTATGTAGATATCACTGGGACGTTGATCGTGTAGACCTCAAGGCTTGCACCATTTTTATGTGTTCCTAATTACGCGTTGGAGTCGTTGTTTTAATTTTGAAAATAATTGCAAAAACTTAAGGTTTTTTCGTAAAAAACAATTTTTTAACCGGATTTGCACAATACAGTTAAAAACTGTTTATAAAATTTATAACATCTTATCAGTTTTTGAAAAGAAACCAGCACACCCTTATTCCATAATTACAAAAAAAAATTAATTAAAAAAAAATTCAAAGTCACTATGTGAAAAGTATTGATACGAATGATATTATCTGATTACCCTTATTCTTAAGACATAGTAGCTGAGTCAATCAACGTTTATTAATATTTGTATAATTTGAGCAGAAGTTTAATAGTTTTTACCGTACTGTGTTTTAATTTTAATAAAAAAACTGCTTTCATTTTAAAAACCAGAAAAAATTAATCAAATTTACATTTGTTGTAATGAGCGCTTAGATTGGTAAAATGTTTTGTAGTCAAAACTGATACTTTCAAAAGCTTTCATCAAATAAAAAGTTGCAGTTTTTAGCAGTTTTGTTCTTTAGTGTTCGTAAGATTTCAATGACTTTCTCTATCATCATACATAATGCTTTTTTACTTTTTACATGCAATTAAACCGTATTTTGACTGCACATTAAATGTTTTTCAAGACCCACTGAAGGTAAGAAATAAGTATTAGCCTGATTTTTGTAAAATCGTGAAAAAATACAAACTCAATGATTATGTCGATGTGATGACAGTTTTGAACAGAACTATTCAAAATGGCCACCACGCGACAAAATCTCTTCAGTGGGCGTAATAACAAAAACTCCATTCATTTTTGCTAGTGCTCTTTTGTTTTTCAAGCGTCGATATGAAAATAACAAATAACGTAGAAAAGGCTTTTTAGCCTGCCCCCACCACCCACCGTTTGATCCGCAAGAATATTGAATCAAACCAATCCATCCCCCCATCCACCAAAACCACAACAAATTCAATAGACGCTCCCGTAGATGATACGATTAATATTAACTCATTCCAATAACTGTCATGAGTAGCTCTAATTATTATTTTATAAAGTAGTAGTATTTTCACTATTATTATTGTGTTTAGTATTCTTAATATTAATAAAGATATTACTGGGAAGTTGATCGTGCGAACCTCAAGGGTCGCACCTCGCGGCATGTTTTTGATAGTTTGGAAACCATTCTATGAAAATTTCTTTGCTATGTACCATGTAAACTTACTGAGTAGCCGAGGCAAATTTTAATCAATATAATCGTGATAACTTTCCATTCGATTGCAAACTTTTAGTCGTAAGAGCAATTCACGTTATAAATTGTATGTAAATTCGACAGCCAGTGTCTATACAAAGCGAGAAAATAGCTTCTATTCTGAAACTTGACGCCATTTCATTTGATACTGAAAGACATAAGTTTCTATAAACAGATAAACAAATTGCTCTTTGCTGAAAGATTCAAATTGGTAGGTAAATATGGCACACCATTTTGAATCAACAAAAATAATCAACAGCTTGTTGTTTGCTGTTCTTTAGTTTGTTTTTCATGAATTGTTGAGTAGATTACTGCCCCATACTTCTTGTTTTTAAAAAGGCCGTTCTAGTTATGCGAGAAATTAGATGATCTGTTTTCTTCTTTTGGGACTTGTATAAATACATCACGTAGAAGTCATCAAAAACAGTTTTGTTGTGCAAGCAATTATGGTCATCCATCAAAAGGCATCTATTTGGGCCCGGAAGCAACACACTGATGGGACGAACGACGAAGTCATTCAAATGCTCCCACGGGTAATTTACTCCATAAAACAGTTCCAGCAGTTTCTTGCAATAGAATGACGTGACCACTTTCATAAATGGTTGCAAAGACAATTTATTTTAACCTCATAAATTTGTTGAATTCGTTCGCAAGGCGTGATGTGTAAGCAGATACGATCCGAAAGTATTTGTATTATTTAAGAAAACAATTTTTATTTGTGTTCTTATGTAAATAAAATTTCACGCTCTGAACTTAGTAAAGTCTTTATAAGGTTGCATCTGATTTGAAGGATTTGTATATTTCTTTTTATAAAAACCTGCATTGCTCGCATTTGACTGAATAAAAATAATTGATTCTTAAAATACTTATCATATAAGATCGATATTAGTTAGGTTTATATCTTTTGGAGTTCATAAGAAGAATTGAAAACATGAATGGTTAAATTTTACAAACTATGACGCATAAATATTTCCAACAAAATACTCACAGGAAAAAAAATATCCAGCATTTTGGTTACTTAAAGACGGTTTACCACGATGTGTCGGGACTATCCAATACTGTCACGTCATTATTATTTTTAGTTTTTTTAACTTCCCAAACTTTTACACAAACAAGCCGCGAGGTGCGACCCTTAAGGTCTACACGATCAACTTCCCAGTAATATTTACATTTATAGTAAAAATACTAAACACACTAATAATTATGAAAATAATGCTACTTTAAATAATAATAATTAGAGGTACCTATAAAAGTAATTGGAATGAGTTAATATTAATCATATCATCTACGGAAGGGTCCATTGATTAGGTAAGGTTTTGGTCGATGGGGACAGATTGATTTGGTTGAATATTTACACGGATCAATTGGTGGGGTTTTTTTCTACGTTATTTGTTATTTTTATATCGGTGCTTGAAGGCCAAAAGAGCGCTAGCAAAAATTAATGCAATTTTTGTTATTACGCCCATTGAAGAGATTTTGTCGCGTGGTGGCTTAGCTTCGGCATAATCATTGAATTTGTATTTTTCGGCGATTTTACATCAATGAAACTAATGATAATCTCTTATTTTCTGTTGGTCTTTTGGAAAACATTGTATGTGCATTCAATATGTTTAATTGCATGTAAAAAGTAAAAAGCATTACGAATGATGATGGAGGAAGTAATTGAAATCTTACAAACACTAAAGAACAAAACTACTAAAAACTGCAATTTTTTATTTGATGAAAGCTTTTTAAAGCATATGATCTTGCAAATTATTGACTACAGAACATTTTACCATTCAAAACATTCATGGCCATAAATGCAAATTTGATTATTTTTTTGGGATTTTGAAATTTAATCAGTTTTTTTAATAAAATTAAAACACGGTACTGGAAAACTTTTGAAAATCTGCTCAAGCTATGCAAATACTAATAAACTTCGTTTGACTCACCAAAAATGTTTAGCTTTACAGTTTTTTGAAAGATAATAACCTTTGTTCGTCTTTCCAAGAAACGAGTAAGTTAATAGAAATAGTTTTAACAACGCCGGTTACTACTGCAGAGTCGGAAAGATGCTTCAATATCCTAAAAATTATCAAAAGTTACAAATCGAGCACTTTGGACCAAAGTCGTCTCAATTCGCTTGCAGTACTCTTTGTTTGTAATAAATTCATTAAAAAAATACCCAAAATGAATGAAAGGGTGATTGACTTGTTTGCTCAACGAAAAAATCGACGTGCTGAATATTTATACAAATAAAACGTCTAGATAAAAGAAAATGCTTTTGTTGTTGATGTTGATTGAAGAACTATATACAATGTAAAACTGTTTTTGCTGAATTTATTTATTCATGGTTTTTGCCCTTGTTATTGTTGTTTTTTGTTGAATTTATTTATTAACTTCCCAGTATATGGGAAGTTCTTGTAATCGCCTCGAAAATCGAAATTGAAATTTTCAACATTTCTTTACGTTTACGCATAACTCACGTAAACAAAGTTCTATCGACTTCGTTGAGGTATCAATCAAAGCGTCTTTGCAATCTTAAGAGCTGATTAGTTTTGGGACACTTCGATCGGGGAGGTTTGTTGTTTTGTCCCTTTGAAGGTCATTTTTATCATGCGTTATATCTCCCGAACCAAACATGCGATTTTCATCATTAAGGTGTCAATCGACGCGTAGTAACATTTATGTGATTCTATCAAGTTTTAAAAAAATTCATCGAAGCGTTTTTTAATTTTTTTGAAAAAAGTGCAAAAAATTAGGTTTTTTTCATAAACAGTAAATTTTTAACCTGATTTTCGAAACACAGTAATCAATGTTTATAAAATTTATATACTCCAAACAGTTTTTGTGCAAAAACCAACAAAACTTTCTCTCATGATTACAAAAAAAATTAAATTAAAAATCAAAAATCATTAAAAGTCATCATGATTTCAAGGTCATTTCTGCCATTCACTATATCTCACGAACCAAATATAATATTTGCATCACTTGAGTGTCAATCGACGTGTATTAACATTTTTGTAATGTTTTCATATTTAAAAAAATCGTTGGAGGCGTTTTTTAATTTACCAAAAACAAATGCACAAATTTAGGATTTGTTCATAAAAAATTAATTTGGTAACCAGATTTGCACAACACGGAAATAAATGTTTATAAAATTTATAAATCCTTATCAATTTTTGGGGACAAACCAGTAAAATCCTTTTCCATGATGTTTAAAAAAATTAAATTACAAATAAAAAATCATTCAAAGTCGCCATGTAAAAAGTCTTCATATGAATGATTTCACCCGACTACTCCTATTCTGAAGACATTGTTGTTAAGCCAATCACAGATTATTAAAATTTGCATAATTTAAGCAGATTTTTAATAGTCTTCATAGCACCGTGTTTTAATTTTTATATCAAAACTGCTTAAATTTTGAAAATCAAAAAAAATTAATCAAATTTGCATTTGTGACAATGAACGCTTTGAATGGTAAAATGTTTCGTAGTCAATGCTTTGCTAGATCATTTGCTATTAAAAAAGCTTTCATCAATATGAAAATAACAAATAACTTAGAAACTCCCCCCCCCCGCCCATTGATCCGCGTGAATATTCAATCAAATCAATCTGTCCCCGTCGACCAAAAACCTTACGTAATCAATTGACGCTCCTGTAGATGATACGATTCATATTAAGTCATTCCAGTTACTGTTAAGAGAGGTACATTATTATTATTTAAAGTAGTATTCTTTTATATTTTTTATTGTGTCTAATGTTTTTGATGTTTATGTAAATATTACTGGGAAGTTGACCGTGTGGACCTCAAGGGTCGCACCTCGCGGCTTGTTACTAGTTTTTTCGATTGCTATTGTTGTTTTTGTTGCATTGTTATTGTTGATTTTTGTTGAATTTATTTATTACTTGTTTTTTCGATTGCTATTGTTGTTTTTGTTGCATTTATTTTAGTAGAGAAATTATTTATTTTGAAAAGTGCGATAGGCCTAAAAGTTGTTTCGTTGGAAGAATTCAAATGTTTTTAAACAATTTTTTTTTTATTCAGAGTGCACTGGACTTTTATTTAAGCTTTAAATGTCATTCAAAACACGATAATAGGAATATATCTTTGAATGCCAGCGAATCTACTTTTGGGGAAACCGATCACTTAAAATCGCTTAACGCTCCACATGTGGAACCTCTTGGGTGGAGTTGAAACTCACATAAGAACTTATAATGGTGATAGAAAAATTCGTACCAGTAGCCCCACCAACTCCCACAAGCTGCCACTGGTTTTTAATAAAACATCCTAGACATTTGACCACTAGAAACATGTGAGCACGCTCGTGCCATACAAGTCACATCCTCTTTTCGCTCATAAATACCCATGAACAATTAAATTTTAATGCTTGTGCATTATTCTTGAAATTTTTCTGCATTGCTGTGCAACCCAAGGCAGTTATGTGCATGAAACATCCAGACTGCCACATCTGGCTTTGCAGATAAAAAAATATATTTTTTTACTTTGTAATTTATTAACAGCGACTGCTACTACTTTCTATAGGGGCTTAAATTATTAATGGCTCGACTTATTATATCGTGGGAACACCAATTGCAAAATATGCTTAGCTATTTTCCCAACCTAAGATTACTCTGAAATGCAGATGCACAACAACTTGCTCTGCAATAGAAAAGAAAAGAAATTTGAATACGGGACACTTTACGAAAAGTTATCAAATGTTGTGATACCCAAATATCGTCCAGGTCCTAGACTCTAGGACATGTAACTTGCGGACGTCATATGACGCGAAGAGAAATATGTTTCGTAGACAATATTATTTTGGGTTTTTATCAGACATATATATTTCTTTGTAATAAAAATAAATCAAGTAGATTTTTTATGAAAAAAAAATTTGTATCAAAAAAAATGTTGTGAGAAGAAAATGCTAATGTAAAATTGAATGTTTGTTAGTTAACACGTTGTTTTATGAATTTGTTATATTATATTTTCACTTCATCTTCTTGATTCACGGAGCTCACCGCTGTGTCGTGCTAGAGGAGCTTTGGCTTTTCATAGCCCAAATCGTTTGCGCAACCAAACGCTCAGGGATTATTGACAAGTATCTTTCCGATTTTCGATTTATCAATTCAGATATTCCTCACACACAACAATAGTATTTGTATTAGAAAATTAATTGGCGATGGATTCAGAGGCAAAGGAGGTTACAATGGCTTCTTAAATTAGCTCTAGCAACAAAAAGGCCGAAATTCGCAACCTTATTTCGATATCTTGGTAATCACACACAGAAACAGAAATTAAGTAAAGCAACGCTGCATTTGTAAGGCTTGTAAGATAATAGGTCACTGTTGAATGATTGTTTAGTGCAAATCATTTTTTTTATTTTTTTTTATTTCATACGGAATAATTGACGTCAATTTCGTGACGCAGAACCAACTCAACGCCTCTTAAAAATGAATAATAGTCCAAAATACTTCTAGTTCATCATATTTGTAGGCGCGTCAATTTAATTTGCAGCCTCTTTCATTTTAATTGGGTTACCCAGGACAGCCATTCAACTTAATTATTTTTCAATTAACACTAACACGGTTTCTTTGAATTCCTTTGGATGTCAATTTGGATTGACTGGTGTTTGACCCGAAAAATGAATTTTAATTAATTAAATTGGCATTTCTAGGATGATTCAAATGACGTCGACGTTTAGAATGTGGGGACACGTAATACTTAATATTCTGAAATGTATAGATGTGCTGCTCAACCAGTTTATATTTTCATAGCCATGGAGAGACATTTTTGACTAAATCATATATTTAAAACTGAGCAGACAATCTAGTCAAAGAAAAATTTATATGATTCTTAAAATTGAAAATATCTCAACTTTCAATAATGTTTTGCTTAAGAGGAGTGACAGGATTGTTTGGAGCATGATTTTTGTTCGAAGATAACTTTGACGTAACAAGTGAAAATTTAACATTTTTGTTATATTTCACAGGGACATATGAAGCCTTTTGATATTCTTTTCCTATCAATTTTTAACTTAAAGCTTTTTAATCGTAGCTACATGAAAACAATGTTAATCAGATATTATTAGGAACTTGTTTATTTCCCAGTATACGGGAAGTTCTTGTAATCGTCTAGAAAATCGAAATTGAATTTTTCAACTTATCTTTACGCTTTGAAGCTTTTTGAGTATATTTCAAATGTTTTTGAGAAGTCTGTGAGTGTTTGGGTGTATGTACGTTCGTTCGTGAAAAGTGTTTTCTATAAGCGTAATTCACGTTAAAAAAAGTTCAAAAAATATCAATCATAGCGTCATTTCTATTTTTAGAGCTGATTAGTTTTTGGGAGACATCGGTTGGGTGGGCTTTTCATTTTGACCCCTCCCAGTTTACTTCTGTCATGCAGTATATATTGTGAACAAACCATTGGATTTGCATAGTTAGGGTGTCGTAATAGAAGGATTATTGATTGTTCAAGGCGTTTTTAGCTTACAAAAACAGTGGAAATAATTAGGGGTGTTTTCATTAAAAAATTAATTTTTAACTTGATTTAAACACAACGTAATAAATTTTCTTAAAATTTATATAATCTATACAGTTCTTGTATAAAAACGTTATTTTTTTCCATGATTACATGATTTCAATCTACTTTTTTTACGTGAGTTATGCTCGTAGAAAAACTGTCGACGAACATACATACGTACGTACTTAAACACGCACTGACACATACAAACTTGTTTCTAAAAACACTTTAAACATGCTTTAAATTTTTCAAAACGTAAAGATATGTTGAAATTTTAATTTCGATTAACGGGGTGATTACAAGAACTTCCCATATACTGGGAAGTTCTGGATCTAGACAGAGGTTCTGGATCTAGACAGAGAATTTAGAGGGAATATTTCATTTATGAAAACTTTAACATCATGGACTTCAACTGTCTCTTTTCTTACTTTCATTGCAGTCAAATCGTTTGTTCAAGTCAAATACAGTGTACATCAAACATTTAGCACTAAATGTAAAGCAAAGTAAAATATGTAACATATCATGTGTAACTGTGAGCAGAACATTTAACACATAGTATCACATGGGAGCATAGCCGCTAATCTACATCGGAAGAAAGTACAGATAGTTCGCATAGTATCCGCGGTAAATACGTGTTTTCTAGGAACGAAACTCTTCTCTTCACTTATATTCCCTAACAAAATGCATGAATTTTATTCATATTTTAAAAATTCGTCCTATCGAAATTTTATGTTCCGTATAAGTAATGGTGATAGCTTTTACAATTATTAACTTCCCAGTATATGGGAAGTTCTTGTAATCGCCTCGAAAATCGAAATTGAAATTTTCAACATTTCTTTACGTTTTGAGGTCTATAGAGTATATATAAAGTGTTTTTAGAAAGAAGTATGTATGTGTGTGTGTGTGTACGTACGTACGTGCGTTCGTGGACACTTTTTTCTACGAGCATAACTCACGTAAACAAAGTCCGATCGACTTCGTTAAGGTGTCAATCGAAGCGTCTTTGCAATCTTAAGAGCTGATTAGTTTTTCGAAAACTTCGGTCGGGGGGGTTTGCTGTTTTGCCCGTTTGAAGGTCATTTCTGTCATGCGTTATATCTCGCGAACCAAACATACGATTTTTTCGAACAAGGTGTCAATCGACGTGTATTAACATTTATGTGATTGCATCAAATTTTTAAAAAAAATCTTGGAGCCGTTTTTTAATTTTTTTAAAAAAAGTGCAAAAAATTGGGTTTTTTTCAAAAACACAAAATTTTTAACCTGATTTGTAAACCTAAGTAATCAATGTTTATATAATTTACATACTCCAAATAGTTCTTGTGAAAAAACCAGCAAAATTTTTTTTCATGATTACAAAAAAAATTAAATAAAAAATAAAAAACCATTCAAACTCACCATGTAAAAAGGGTTCATTCGAATCATAATACCTTAAATCTCTTATTTTAAAGACATTGTCGTAAAGTCAATTAAAGTTTATTAATATTTGCAAAATTTGAGCAGATTTTCAATAGTCTTCGCAGCACCATGTTTTAACTTTAATGAAAAAAACTGCTTTGTAACCTGTCCCCCCTCCGATTGATCCGCGTGAATAATGAATCAAGCCAATGCACCTAAATCCTTACGTAATCAATTGACGCTCACGTAGATGTTATGATTAATATTAAGTCATTCCAATAACTTTTATGAGAGGTTCATTTTTATTATTTGAAGTAGTATTATTTCCATAATTATTATTGTGTTTAATATTTTTAATATCTTTTTAGATATTACTGGGAAGTTGACAGTGTGGACCTCATGGGTCGCACCTCACGGCTTGTTTAATTTGAAGTAACAACATATTTCATGTTGATCCAAAAATAATTAACGGTATGAAATTTGTCGAGGAATGCAACATTAGTTACCCTGAGGGGTGAATTAGACGAAAATTCTCGCGAAGTTTTCATCTTTTATGAAAATTCTAAATGTTGAAGATATTTCGAGACTTATCCTCGTTTAACATTTTAATTGCGAAAACAGTTTCGTTTTCATCAGCTCCGATGGTAATTGTGAGCATGTTACAATCCTCGGTTACACTAACCCACATGTAACTGTTTGTGGTAGTCTGTCATACTATTTGACCGCCAAGAGTCCTTTTGTTAGAATATTTTTCTGTTTTATGAGATTTTGTAATGTGATCAGGGTGCACTGTACGGTAATGTCACGGTTTATTTAAGATAATCTTGAGGCATTTACTCCGACTGATTTGAACTTTTTCTTATGGATTGATAATGGCTGGAATGCTAGTTTGCTTACGGGTGCTTTGTTTTAGACTGAAAACATCAACTACTTAATAATCAATGGATAAAGTCAGTTGATCGTTTATGGTACTTTTTAGCATGTATTGTCGCAATGCTCTCTAAATGCTAGTTTTTTGTTTAGGATCATTTCTATATTCTTAATTGTTTTCTTCCATGAAATGTTCTCACCAACAAGCCGCGAGGTGCCACCCTTGAGGTCCAAACGGTCAACTTCCCAGTAATATCTACATAAACATCAAAAACATTAAACACAGTAATAATTTTGAAAATAATACTACTTTAAATAATAACATTGAGAGGTTTTCATAGCAGTTACAGGAATGAGTTAATATGAATCAAATCGTCTACGGGAGGGTCCATTGATTACGTAAGGTTTGTGGTTGATGAGGACAGATTGAATATTCACGTGGATCAATCGGTGGGGGCCTTTTCGGTCTTGAAATTTTTTGAATATACAGTCAAAAATAGGTGCAATTGCATGTAAAAGTGAAATGTATTACAAATGATGGTTATGTTTATTGAAATCTTACGATTACTAAAGAATGAATCTACTAAAAACTACAATTTTTCATTTTATGCAAGCTTTTTAAAGCATATGATCTTGCAAAGTATTGACTATAAAACATTTTACAATTCAAAGCGTTTATTACCACAAATGCAAATTTGATTGAAATTTTGATGGGTTTCAAAATTTAAGCAGTTTTTTTTAAGTGAAAGACTTTAAAACCTATTAAAAATCTAATGGAAAGTGAGGTTTCGGCGTGCCGGATGGCATCCTCTTCAGTTGCTGTCATTTGCCATCCGTAAACGAGATAGCACGACCACGGTTAGGCTTGTTGATGGATTAAGCTCGATATGTTTCAACTATTTTTTTAAATATTTGTATCTGCGAAGTATATCGACCGTCAAACTGGTTCGTATGTATGCTTCGTTGCAAAGTTTAGTTTGTCATGGGTTAGAAGCTCCTAGTCGAGTCAACAACATTGTTTTCTAGTTTGTGCTTTTTGGTTAGCAATATATATTGTGGTCTTTTTTTACAAGTTAAACCCCCGAAACCCTAAACCGGCTACCCGAGGACTCTAGAATCATACGTTAGTTCGCACTCACACCAACACGCCGTGGCATCGGTATGGTTTTTAGTGACGTACGCTTCCGTCACATATCCACACATGCTAGAAACTTCAAATCCCGGCACGTGCTTGACTGTAAAATTGGCGCGGCGTGTGAGCTCAGATGCCGTGAGAATCTATAGTCCAATTTTCAATACAACTGAAAAAACTTATATTGAAAACGAAGATAATCTTATCCAAGCCTATTCTGAGCACTTGATTGATTTCAAAACATGACAAGCTGTTCAATTTTTTTATATAACTTAAACCTCTAATCAATATAAATAAAGCATAAATTGTATTAAAAAGTTGTGTTGTTGCTTTTTACCAAAATATTTTGTATTTCCTCAAATACGTATTTCGGTTGCTACTTGCAACCTTCTTCAGTGTTTTGTACACAACTAGTCGTGAGGAAATACAAAATATTTTGGTAAAAAGCAACAACTCGACTTTTTAATAATCTTAAAACACCACCAAAAGACGCGCAAAACACCCAAATAAAACATAAATTGTAGCCCAAAATTTATGCGTTTTTTTATAAAATGGAACTTTTTTCCTAATATTTCATAGCTATTATTAAATGTTTCATTTTTTTCGGGAAGATTATTCGCACTCCACTTTCCACACCTATTTAAAGAGACAATTTCATGAATTTCAAAAATTACTCGTTGAACCAATTTAATTATCGTAAAGGTGCTATGTTAGGAAACAGATGTATCTATCTTTTGAAAATATATACGGGCAAATTAAATAATCTTCAATTCTTGAGCCCGAGCAAAAGTGTAGACTGCATGTTTTCATCCCCTCGTCACTAATTAAAATACGAGGAGAAGTCATTAAGTCCTCAGAAAATTTTAGATGGCGTGCGTAGCATTACAAAATATTTTTTTTACACAGTAAGAGTCACTTCTAACTAGAGTGCTATCAAAGTTTAAGACAGATCCATCAAGTAGTTTTGTTTTTATCGTTGATCAAAGTGAACAACTTTAGTTAACTTGCCAGTATATGAGAAGTTCTTGTAACCGCCTCGAAAATCGTAATTGAAATTTTCAACATATCTTTACGTTATGAGGTCTTTAGAGTATATTTTAAATGTTTTTAGAAATAAGTATCTATGTGTGTGTGTGTGTACGTACGTGTGTTCGCGGACAGTTTTTCTACGAGCATAACTAACGCAAAAATAACGTATCGACTTCGTTAAGATATCAATCGAAGCGCCTTTGCAATCTTAAGAGCTGATTAGTTTTTGGAAAACTTCGGTCAGGGGGTTTGCTGTTTTCACCCCTTGAAAGTCAACCCTGCCATGCGCTATATCTCACGAACCAATCATAGGATTTGCTTCGTTAAGGTACCAATCGACGCGTAGTAACATTGGTGTGATTCTGTCAAATTTTTAGAAGAAAATGTTGGAGCCGTTTTTTAATTTTTCAAAAAAAATTACAACAAATTAGGTTTTTTTCCATAAACAATAATTTTTTAGCCTGATTTGCAAAACCCAGCATTTAGTGTTTATAAAATTTATAAACTCCAAATAGTTCTTAAAAAAAATTAATAAAACTTTTTGTAATGTTACGGAAAAAAGTAAAATTAAAAATAAAAACTTATTACGTCATCGTCACCTTCAAGGTCATTCATGTCATTCACCATGTCTCATGATCCAAATATAGTATTTGCATCACTGAGATGCCAATCCGCGCGTATTTGCATGATATTTAAACGTTTCTAAAAATATTGTTGGGGCCGTTTTTTTAATTTAATAAAAAAATTGCAAAAAATTTGGGGGTTTTCCATAAAAAAAAATTTTTTAACCTGATTTACACAGCTCAGTAATAATGTTTATAAAATTTATAAATTCTTATCAGTTTTGGTAGAAAAAACAGCAAAACCTTTTTCCATGGTTACAAAAAAAAATTAAATTAAAAATAAAAACCTGATTACTCTTATTCTAAAGACATTGTTGTTGAATCAATCAAAGCTTATTATTATTTGCATAGTTTGCGCAAATTTTGAATTGTTTTCATGGTGTTTTAACTGCTTACATTTTGAAAATCAAATTTGCATTTGTGGTAATGAACAATTTGAATAGTGACATGTTTGGTAGTCAATACTTTGCAAGATCATCTGCTAAGAAAATCTTTCATCAAATAAAAAATTGTAGTTTTTAGTGGTTTTATTCTTTAGTGTTCGTAAGATTTCAATTATTTCCTTCATTATTATGTGTAAAACATTTTACTTTTTACTTGTAATTAAACTGATTACTGACTGCATATTCAATGTTTTTCAAGATCAACTGAAAATAAGAAAGAAGTATTAGCCTGATTGTTGTAACATCGTGAAAAAATACACATTCAATGATTATGCCGGTCATGCTAATTTTGAATAAAATTATTTAAAATGGCCACCTCGCGAGAAAATATCTTTAGTGGACGTGATAACAAAAACTGCATTCATTTTTGCTAGTTCTCTTTTGTCCTTCAGGCATCGAAATTAAAATAAGAAACAACGTAAAAAAGGCTTTGTAGCCTGCCCCCCTCCGATTGATCCGCGTGAATATTCAATCAAACCAATCCACCCCCTATCCACCAAAAACTATACGTATTCAATGGACGCTCCGGTAGATGTTATTATTAACTCATTTCAATTACTGCTATAATTATCTCTCATTATTATTATTTAAAGTAGTATTATTTCCATAAATATTTTTGTGTTTAATATTTTTAATATTTATGTAGATATTCCTGGGAAGTTGACCGTGTGATCCTCAAGGATCGCATCTCGCGGCTTGTTTTTATATTAATCGAGAAAACTGAATTCCGAGCAGTGACTCAACATTTTTATTTAAAATGCCTTACGCCAAAAGAAATCAAAGCTGAGTTGCGTACAGTTCATGATGAATCTGTCTCTGTGTTTGCAAATATTTACAACTGGATAAATAAATTCAAACGTGAACGTATGTAAATCAACAAAAGATGAACATCGATCAAGACGATCAAGAATAAAATTGCGCGAAAGATTTAAGGACACGAGGGTGCCAAAAGGCACCGTCATTTCAATTTTACATGAAAAATTGGAAGTGAAAAAAAGGCAAGATTGTTGCCGTGTTTGCTCCAAAGAAAGCGAAAAAGGTGAAATCGGCCAGCAAAGTTGTGGCCACAGTTTTTTGAAATGCACATGGAATTATTAACTTCCCAGTATATGGGAAGTTCTTGTAATCGCCTCGAAAATCGAAATTGAAATTTTCAACATTTCTTTACGTTTTGAGGTCTATAGAGTATATATAAAGTGTTTTTAGAAAGGGAGATGTATGTGTGTGTGTGTATGTACGTACGTATGTACGTTCGTGGACACTTTTTTCTACGACGATAACTCACGTAAACAAGCCGCGAGGTGCGACCCTTGATGTCCACACGGTCAACTTCCCAGTAATATCTACATAAACATCAACAACATTAAACACAATTATAATTTTGAAAATAATACTCTTTAAATAATACCAATGAGAGGTATTCATAGCAGTAACAGGAATGAGTTAATATGAATCAAATCGTCTACGGGAGGGTCCATTGGTTACGTAAGGTTTTTGGTCGATGAGGACAGATTGAATATTCACGCGGATCAATCGGTGGGGACCTTTTTGGTCTTGAAAATTTTTGTATATGCAGTCAAAAATATGTTCAATTGCATGTAAAAAGTAAAATGCATTACAAATGATGATGGTTATTGAAATCTTACGATAACTAAAGAATAAATCTACTAAAAACTACAGTTTTTTATTCGATGAGAGCTTTTCAAAGCATATGATCTTGGAAAGTATTGACTATAAAACATATTACCATTCAAAGCATTGATTACCACAAATACAAATTTGATTGAATTTTGATGGTTTTCAAAATTTAAGCAGTTTTTTTAATTGAAAAACTGTAAAAACTATTAAAAATCTGCTCAAATTATGCAGATATTTTAAAACTTTGATTGAATTTACAACAATTAATTTAGAATAAAAGATATAAAGTAATATCATTCGTATGAACCCTCTTTACATAGTAACTTTGAATGATTTTTTATTTTTAATTTAGTTTTTTTCATAATCATGGACGAAAATTTTGCTGGTTTTTCTTTAAAAACTGATGAAAATGTATAAATTTTATAAACTGGTATCACTATGCTGTGTAAATCAAGTTAAAAAAAAAATTATGAAAAAAACCATAATTTTTCGCATTTTCTTCTATTAAATTAAAAAACGGATGAAACGAATTTTTATAATGTTAAAAACTTTACAAAGATGTTAATATACGTCCACTGACACCATAATGATGCAAATATTATATCTGGTTCGTGAGATATAGTGAATGATAAAAATGACCCCGAAAATCATGATGACTTTTATTGATTTTTTATTTTTCATTTAATTTTTTACGTAATCATAAGGAAAAGTTTTAATGGTGTCTCTGTTAACATTGTTTGGAGTATATAATCTTTATAAATATTGATTACTGGGACTTGGAAATAAAGTTAAAAATTTGATGTTTTTGAAAAAAACTCCAATTTTTTGCACTTTTTTTAAAAAAATTAAAAAACCGCCGCACCGATTTTTTTAAAAATTTGATAAAATTACGAAAATGTTAATACGCGTCGATTGACACCTTGATAAAGCAAATCGTACATACAGTTCGCGAGATATAGTGCATGACAGGTTTGACCTTCAAGGGGTGAAAACCGCAAACCCCCCCGACCGAAGTGTCCCAAAAACTAATCAGCTCTTAAGATTGCAAAGACGCTTCGATTGATATCGTAACGAAGTCGATACGTTATTTTTGCGTTAGTTATGCTCGTAGAAAAACTGCCCGCGAACGCACATACGTACGTACATACACACACACACACACATACATACTTCTTTCTAAAAACACTTTATATATACTCTATAGACCTCAAAACGTAAAGAAAAGTTGAAAATTTCAATTTCGATTTTCGAGGCGATTACAAGAACTTCCCATATACTGGGAAGTTAACAAAGTCGTATCGACTTCGTTGAGGTGTCAATCGAAGCGTCTTTACAATCTTAAGAACTGATTAGTTTTTGAAAAACTTCGGTCGGGGAGGTTTGCTGTTTTGCCCGTTTGAAGGTCATTTCTGTCATGCGTTATATCTCGCGAACCTAACGTACGATTTTCTTGAATAAGGTGTCAATCGACGCGTATTTAGATTTATGTGATTCTATCAAGTTTTTAAAAAAATTCTTGGAACTTTTCTTTAATTTTTTAAAAAAAGGTGCAAAAAATAACGTTTTTTTTCAAAAACAAGAAATTTTTAACCTTATTTCCAAGTCGCAGTAACCAATGTTTATAAAATTTATATATTCCAAACAGTTTCATTGAAAATGACATCAAAGTTTTTCACTAATGATTACAAAAAAAATCAAATTAAAAAATAGAAAATCATTAACAGTCGTCATGTTCTTCAAGGCCATTTCTGTCATGCTTTATATCTGACGAACCAAACATACGATTTGCATTGTTAAGATGCCAATCGTCGCGAATTAACATTTTCGTGAATCTATCAAATTTTTATAAAAACTGTTGGAGCCGTTTTTTAATTTAAGAGAATAAAGTGCAAAAAATTAGATTTTTTGTCATAAACAATAAATTTATAACCTGATTTGCGAAATATAGTAATCAGTGTTTATAAAATTTATTTACTCCAAACAATATTTGTAGAAACAATTTCAAAACTTTTTCTCATGATTACGTAAAAAATTAAATTACAAATAAAAAATAATTAAAAGTCATCATGATTTCCAAGGTCATTTTTATCAATCACTATATCTTAAGAACCAGATATAATATTTGCATCATTAAGGTGTCAATAGACGTTTATTAACATTGCTGCAATTTTTTTAACATTACATAAAAAAAATTTCAGCAGCTTTTTAATTTCATAAAAGAAATGCAAAAAATTAGGCTTTTAAGGTTTTAAGGTTATTTCATAAAAAATAATTTTTTAACTTGATTTGCACAGCACAGTAATAAATTTTTATAAAATTTATACATTCTTATCAGTTTTTGAAGAGAAACCAGCAAAACCATAATCCATGATTATAAAAAAAACTAAATAAAAAATAAAAAATCATTCAAAGTTATTATGTATAGAGGGTTCATACGAATGACATTAATTTATATCTTTTATTCTAAGGAAATTGTTGTAAATTCAATCGAAGTTTTATAATATTTGCATAATTTGAGCAGATTTTTAATAGTTTTTACAGTGTTTTAGTGTTAATAAAAGAACTGCTTAAATGATAGAAGTCCAAAAAAAACCTTCCGTAGATGATATGATTAATATCAACTCATTCCTGTTGCTGCTATGAATACCTCTGATTATTATTATTTAAAGTAGTAATATTTTTAAAATTATTATTTTGTTTAATATTTTTAATGTTTATCTAGATATTACTGGGAAGTTGACCGTGTGGACCTCAAGGGTCGCACTTCGCGGCTTGTTTTTATAGACTATTTGCAAAAAATAAAAAAAAATAAAAAAAATAAAAAAAAACACTGGAGATTATTATGCGTCGTTATTGACCCGGATGAGTGAAAAATTAAAGGAAAAAGGCTCAATTTATACACAAAATTGTCTTTTTTGAAGGACTTTCAAAATAATTTTTTTTAATGGCTTAAAAAATAGGAAGGGTGCCTAAAACGTAATGTATTGATTCGAAAGGAAATTATGTTGAAAAATAAAAAAATACTGGAAAAAATGTTTTTTTATCTTTTTCTAGGCACTTATTGACCTACCCTCATATGTAAACTTAAGCGAGTACGAATACTTTACAAAGAAGGCTAATTAGTGTATTCTTTCTGTGTGATTGGATGCAATTATCGATCGTATTTCTTTGTTACTTGCAAATAATGACTTGAATTGTAAACCAACCAATAAATGATTAATAACAATTTTCCCCCGATTATTGCCAGAATTTTCAAAACACTTTATTTTGTATCTATATTTCTGCTTTGTTATTATTCCCTTTTCATAAACCGTACATATTCAATCACTACCGAAAGATTTATTCATGCAATATTAACCCACAAACATAACCTATTTTGAGCAGAAGCTGTGAAAACAAGCCGCGAGGTGTGACCCTTGAGGTCCACACGGTCAACTTCCCAGTAATATCTACATAAACATTGAAAAAATTATACACAATAATAATTTTGAAAATAGTACTACTTTAAATAATAATAATGAGAGGTATCCATAGCAGTAACAGGAATGAGTTAAAATTAATCATATCATCTACGGGAGCATCCATTGATTACGTAAGACTTTTGGTGGACCAGTGGTAGACCAGGGCGGATCTGTTTTCACATGGAAGTTGCGGGGGGCACGCTGATTTTTGCAGAAAAAGTTGGGGAATAACTCGTATAGCAATAATTGATTTATGCTCCCTCTCAAAAAAGTCGGCAACAATAAAAAAATCGGAATGTTTAAAAATTTAAAAAAAAACGTGTTTTTTCTGCTTGTTTCACTCCTAACTTGAAAACGGTTCATTTAAGGTCAAAGTTGTGTGAGAATAAAAGTTACGTAATGAAATAGATTACCACAAATCCAAATTTGATTGAAATTTTTCTGATTTTCAAAATTTAAGCAGTTATTTTTTACTAAAATTAAACCACTTAAAACTAATAAAAATCTGCTTAAATTATGCGAATATTATAACACTTTGATCAAATTTACAACAAAGTTTTTAGAATAAAAGATATTGAGTAATATCATTCGTATGAACTCTCTTTAAATGGTAGCTTTGAATGATTTTTAATTTTCAATTAATTTTTTTTTCATTATCACGCAAAAAAGTTTTGCAGGTTTTTCTTCAAAAACTAATAAGAATGTATAAATTTCATAAACTGGTATTACTGCGCTGTGCAAATCAGGTAAAAAAATGTTTTTTTATGAAAAAAATTCTAATTTTTCGTATTTTCTTTTATGAAATTAAAAAAAAGGCTGAAACAATTTTTTTCTAATGTTAAACACATCACAAAAATGTTAATACACGTCTGTTGACACCTTAATTATGGAAATATTATATCTGGTTCGTGGGATATAGTGAATGACAAAAATGACCTTGAAGGTAATTGTAATGATATTGCATCAGAAACGAAAATCAAAGAATTCAGCTATGCAATATCCATTCATTCATTGAACGATATTGCATAGGAATACAAATCGACTCATTAACATCCTCACATTACATTAAGTTCTTCACATTACATTAAATCACCTCGTCATTGAAAAGCAAACGCAAATAAGCAAGAAGCATGAGTACGAAGTCAGAGTCTCATGTTGCAAGAACGTACTGTTTTGAAATTAAACCTATTCTGGCACAAGTCGAACCGAGTCGACTAATGTACTCAATTAAGACACATGAGAAGCTTGCATTGAAGGTATGAAATTCTTGTACGGTGTTTTGGAACGTGCGAAAGAATTTGAAGAGGTCAGGTCGTAAATGTGTCAATATATCGATCATATTGAATAATGCATTGAAGTCAGAGCATGGGAAAATTATTTTAAGAATAGCATAAGTAATATGTAAATACTGTTTATAAGGACAAGTGAAAATAAAGAGGCGGCAAGAGTGCTGCCAACTCCCTCAGTCAGAGGACTGAGGGAGTTGTACAAGCCATAGTTAGGCGAGTTTCAATTATATCAACGGTCTAGTCAATTCAGCAGTTCTCCTTTTTGGAAAACGCCAATAGAAATATAGGCATAGAAATTACGCTTTGCGAAACTTCTCGCCATCAGCCGAGCGGTCCACGGTACGCTTGATATTAGCTGAGTTTAAAAATGGATTAAGTTCCTAAAAATAAAACTGACCCCACGGACATCACGTGTACAACAATGACTGTTTTTTATTTAATATTTTTTGTGATCATGACAAAAAGTTTTGATGATCTTGTTACAAACACTGTTTGGAGTATATAAATTTTATAAACATTGGTTACTTCGACTTGAAAATAAGGTTAAAAATTTATTGTTTATGAAAAAAAACTTAATTTTTTGCACTTTTTTTTCTTAAATTAAAAAACAGCTCGAACAATTTTTTTAAATTTTTTTATAGATTCACACAAATGCTAATACGCGTCGATTGACACCTAAATGATGCAAATGGTATGTTTGGTTCGCGAGATATAACGTAAGACAGAAATGACCTTCAAAGGAGCGAAACAACAACCCCTCCCCCCCCGGCGGAAGTGTCCCAAAAACTAATCAGCTCTTAAGATTGCAAAGACACTTCGATTGACACCTCAACGAAGTTGATAAAACTTTGTTTACGTGAGTTGTGCTCGTACAAAAAACTGTCCACGAACGTACATACATACGTACGTACATACACACACACATACATCTCGCTTTCTAAAAACACTTTATATATACTCATTAGACCTCAAAACGTTAACAAATGTTGACAGCTTTAATTTCGATTTTCGAGGCGATTACAAGAACTTCCCATATACTGGGAAGTTAAAAATATCGACACAAACAAAGTAGATTGATAGAACTGAATTTTGATTTTTTTTAAATTGTTCTCGAAATGTTCTTCAAAAAAATATTTAAAACAAACGATTGGAAATTTCAACATATCCTGCAAACTTATTAAATTAAAGGACATAAACATATATTAAAACCAATTGCGCGTGATTCCCATAATCAGGATTTCAGTTTTAGAAATAATGATGCTTGAATTGTTTTTTTTCTTATGAAAAATATGCAAAAAGGCTTAAGTCCGATAAAAAAATAATAAATTTCGTATGCTGATATCTTTAAGGTTTTAATTAAAATCTCGGATCTAGAGTATTGGTATGAATAACTAAAATATAATTTTAATATTTTAGCTATCCACTTAAACTTGTATCCACCTCTTCTCTCCCGGAAAAGAATTACATATCTCGAAGGCATGAGCATGTAACAAAACTCTGAGTGAGGCTTGTAACATGCAATATTTGCCGGGGTAGTAAGGGAAAAAAGATTTGTGTCCTTTGTGAAAATTATTACTTTGGTAATCGTTTCAATCTACCAGCAGTGCAGAATAATGCGGCCTTGAAACATTATCGGTACTAAATATTGATATTGGATACGCCTTCCCAACATACCAAATAATGAGTATAGCAAAAGATATTCAGAATTAATAGTCATGAGCTAATAAAAATTCCATTAACTGGAGGCATCAAGGCTGCAAATCGATTGAAGCTTCCTCTTGCCACACTAAGCTTGTTGAATAAATGACAACAGATTACAAAAAGTAAGGACGGTATGGCTGATGTGAACAAGGATCAACTGACAGTTGGGAGCACAGCATCAACTGGTGGTTTCGGTTCTAGATGTTTTGGTAACAGTCGCTTTAATGTATCTCTGTGGAAAATACTTGCCGTTATCAGAAATGTTCCTATTTTTGGAGAAAAACAAATAACAACTCAGAAACGCGAAATGGATGAACAATGATAAAACGCCTCTGCTTTGCGTTACATCTGCTCTCTTTTGCTGTCACTGGGTCGCCATGAGTCGTTGCTGGCAGAATGCGAGACACAAACGGATATTATCATAGAACATTTTCACAAAACAAACAGAGCGAACAAATATCACATCACACGTATGACACAGCAGGGAAACATGTGTACCGTGCCGTCCGCCCGCATCCCTTCTCACGTATTCAGGATACGCCGGCACTTGTCAAATTACAAGCTTTTATCTGAGGTAACTACTAGAGTGGAAAGCTTCGGGAGGTGCGGCGATGGGTGCACAAGGTCGTGAAGTGTAAAGGAAGGTAACAACATCATTCACGAGCGTATCCTTTGTCACGGATGCACTGTTTCACATCAAACTCGCGATTGTCGACTTTGGGCTCACTAGGAATCTGAATGATTCTCGAGAAACGTGTACCGTAATTTTGCAAGGAATTTCGTTCACTCTTATCAATTTATAAGATTTTTTTTTGAACCAAGTTTGTTCTAGTCTAGCAATTCGAAATTACCGTTTTCTAGACATGTAAGTGACACAACGTCGTTAAAATGCAACAAGCAAAAATTGAATAGAAAATAATTCGAAAAAAGCGAAAGTTCCAACGCAAAGAACCGAGCGCGGCAGCGATAGAAAAAAGCGGAATCTCATGCCAACACGACGAGATCTGAGTCGAGACTATGTCCTATGTCATGCTCGTCCTTAAATGTACGTTAACTTTGGTCCGACCTAGCGTTCGTTTCCACGCGATGAAGGTTAACTTCCCGAGATGAGCTTCAGATGTATACATCCGAGACAAAGGGATAGAAAAAGCTTTCCAGTGTACTGCTAAGGAATTCCAGGAATTCAGGGGTTGAAAACTTTGCAGGATTCTTAACTGAAAAAGTTATACGATAATAGAAAAACGAAATTCTAGAATAGTTCCCATCACATGCTTTATACTTTCTAGATCCAAAAAATATTCTTCTTTTTATATATGAAAAATAAAATTTGACTGAAAACAGCAACCTTATCTACTTAAGCAGAACTCCCTCCATAATACATTTCTAACGACGAGGACTACGTGTTAAATGACTTACATAATTTTATTTTCCTTAGAAATTACGTTTTTTTAACTTCCCAGTATATGGGAAGTTCTTGTAATCGCCTCGAAAATCGAAATTGAAATTTTCAACATTTCTTTACGTTTTGAGGTCTATAGATAAAGTGTTTTTAGAAAGGGAGATGCATGTGTGTGTGTGTGTGGACACTTTTTTCTACGAGCATAACTCACGTAAACAAAGTCGTATCAACTTCGTTGAGGTGTCAATCGGAGCGTCCTTGCAATTTTAAGAGCTGATTAGTTTTTGGGATACTTCAGTCGGGGAGGTTTGTTGTTTTGCCCGTTTGAAGGTCATTTCAGTCATGCTTTATATCTCGTGAACCAAACATACAATTTGCATGATTAAGGTGTCTATCGACGCGTATTAGCATTTGTGTGAATCTATAAAAATTTTAAAAAAATCGTTCGAGCCGTTTTTTAATTTAAGAAAAAAAAGTGCAAAAAATTTGGGTTTTTTTTAATAAACAATAAATTTTTAACCTGATTGACGAAAGACAGTATTCAATTTTTATAAAATTTATATACTTCAAGCAGTGGTTGTAAAAGTATCATCAAAACTTTTTCTCATGATAACAAGAAACATTAAATAAAAAAGGTCATTTCTTCCATTCACTGTATCTCACGAACCAGATATAACATTTGCATCATTAAGGTGTTAATCGACGTGTTTTAAAACCTCTTTCATTATTTCAACATTATTAAGATCCGTTTCAGCGGTTTTTTTAATTTAATAGAAAAACATAAGAAAACTTAGGGTTTTTTTCACAAAAAATATTTTTTTAACCTGATTTGCACAACACAGTAATAAATGTTTATAAAATTTATAGATTCCTATCAGTTTTTGAAGAGAAACCAGCAAAACTTTTTCATGATTCTGAAAAAAATTCAATTAAAAATAAAAAATCATTCAAAGTTACCATATGAAAGGGGTTCTTCCGATTGATATTACCTTATATCTTTTATTCTAAAGACTTTGTTGTAAAGTCAATCAAAGTTTTAAAATGTTTGGATAATTTGAGCAGATTTTTAATAGTTTTTGCAGTCTTTTAATTAAAAAAAGCGGCTTACATTTTGAAAACTATTCAAATTTCAATCAAATTTGCATTTGTGGTAATCAATCATCATCACCCATCCACCAAAAGCCTTACGCAATCAGTGGATGCTCCCGTAGATGATATGATTAATATTAACTCATTCCTGTTACTGCTATGAATACCTTTCATTATTATTATTTAAAGTAGTAGTATTTTCAAAATTATTATTGTGTTTAATATTTTTAATGTTTATCTAGATATTACTGGGAAGTTGACCGTGTGGACCTCAAGGGTCGCACTTTGCGGCTTGTTGTAATATGGTTTTTGATTCTCAATTCATTGCAAAATATATAGGTAGGAATGGCCGGAAGCAAGTCAAAAATAATAAGGGTTATCTTTGATTTGCTTCCAACCATCGCTGTTTTTCTAGTCCTTCTTTTCAAAAACAAGCCCGTTTTACCATGAAAAATTGCGCTGGACTTCTAAAGATTTCATTTCCATTATTTAACTTTTTCGCCTGCACAAATAGCTACGTGAAGTTCCATAGTACGAAATTCATAAGTCCAATGGAAAGATAGCTTAACAGAAGGGAGTTGCCGAATTTGGTATCAATTCTTAAAATAAAGTAGAAGGTATGGCCTTAAAGAATGTGGTTGCATGATATTTTTTAATTTTCATATTTTCAGAATTTAGTAATTCGGGCATTATGCTGAAGAAATTATGATTTTGGACTTTATTTTGACTGAATCAATTAATGACATTTTTAGAAAAACCATCTACGACTGTGTATGCGATGAACTAATCTGACATGCCAGCGGTCACTGAGCCTTCAACCTTTTAGTGTCTCAATGAAATCGTCTGCACAACATGAAACATTAGTTACCTTGTCCTAGGAATGGTCGACTATGATGTCAATGAGACGCAAGACTTATTAGCTTCCGATTTCATCGTTAAATTTAAACTAGATATCATTACTTCTTCCCAATCAGGAAATACAGAAGCCGCAAATTCACGATCAAAATTAAATCGTGCTAAGATAAAAATCTGAAGGGTATTATTATTGGAAGCTTCCACTATATCCATTTTGATGATATTGTAAATCGGATTCATTTCGGTAGAAAACATTTGCTATGACTGAGAGGTCTAAGTTGTTCTTGGAGATGATATGTTATTTGTTCTGCAAAAGTCAAACTTGGTACTTTTCAGTAAAGCAAATGTTAACGGGTTTTGGCAAAATAAATCCTGTATAATTTTTTTTTCATGAACGTCTGTGTTCTTTTCACATTTTTTCTGGCGAATTGCTCACCATACTCGTGACATTTGAAGTGACTAAGTCTGATGTTAGTTCTTTGTTTAAAAGAGAGTATTCTACACTTTTCACATACTTTCACTTCAGATTTTACTTTTTACTATCCAACTGTTTGTTAGGTATGTAATGTTATTTCCAACCAGCCACGAGACGTGACCAGTGAGAGGTGATCCGCGAGGTGTAATTCGAGAGGTCTTCACAAACAAAATTTAAAAAAAAATTAATATTCAATTAATAATCATGATTACAATACACTGCACTTAGTAGTGTGAGTCTATGTGTTTTAATAATATTATCAATTTTTATATAAAAAAATTTTTTTTTGGCTAAGTACACTTTACAGCATCTAATTGTTTAAAGCAATGCTTATTACAATCATGAATCAAGTTGAAAATATGAGTTCAAATAATATTTTGTACTTTTTCTCAACCTAAAAAACGTATTAAATTTATTGAAAACATTACCATACCTTTCAAATGATAAAAAACTTTGGGCGATACCACAATCCCATCATTTGAGAAGGTGAAATTAGTTTATATTATTCAAATCGATTTCTTCTTCGGTATAACTATTAATAGTTTATTATTTTTATATGCATTCTTTTTTCAATTAATGTTTTTTTTTTAATTTTTAACTATTAAGAATTTGAACTTTAAAAGCGTTGATTACTAGAAGTGAAAATTTGATTTAATTTTTTCATGGAAAATCGGTTTTCCACAGCTTTTTCACTGCATTCAAAATGGGTTCATTAATTTTTTTTTAAATTTGGTGGAACCATCCATTGATTGACACCTCAACGGCTTCCATACAATGTTTTTGATATCATGCATGAAAGAATGACCTTGAATCAAGTCGATTTAATTCTCTCGTACGTAACTTGGTCGAATACTGCTCCCCGATCTGGTCTCCACACAGCAAATGTGATGCAAACTTGATCAAATCTATTCAGCGTAAGTTTATCCGCACCCTATTTTACAAATTCAATATTCCCTATGCTCTTTACGATGTTCGTCGCAAACATTTCAACCTTGCCACCTTACAACAACGTAGAATATATTTAGACGAATCTCTTCTTCGCAAGTTTTTTTTGAATATCCTCGACTCTTCTCTCTGCAATGAACTTCGCTTTCGTCACTCTTCTCACCCTTCTAGAAACCATACGATCTTCGCCCCTCCCTTCACCACGTCTAACCTACATTATAATTCGCCCCTGACTCGCTTACAACGAAATCATGACCTTATGCAGTTTGGTTCCTTCGGTTACTCTTTAAATACTTACTAGCAGAACCCAGCACTCGAAATTCGAGTGCAATGATGATTTTATTATAACTGTCTCTAGAAATTCGATCTAATAATTATTCTCAGTTAGAACCCTTATTTCCACGCTTAAATTCAAAAACCTTTCTCCAACATTTCCTCAAAAACGTGTATTTAAACTATTAAACCAGATGTACATTTCGCCTGGCAACCCAGACTTCTTCAGTGTATAACTAATTCCCTAAGTTCTGTGTTTATATTTTAATCCCTAACGTTTTACATTTTCATCGCAAAATTTAATCAGCTTAATTGCTCCATTCCCTAAGTTAATATTCATTCTAATCCCTACAGGTACTCTACTCTATCTCCTCTATCTACTCTATCTCTTTAGTTTCCCTTATTTAACCTGGTATATCCCACTTTTTTCTTCTTCTTCCAGTTTGTCTTTTTCCGTCGATATGCTATTTTTTAGTTGAATACCGCTCTTTGGTACCACTTCGATGTTGTATTTTTCAACATGCGTTTTAAGTCCCTGTGCATTTTGGAAAAAGGTTTTTGAATTTAACTTAAATCATCAATCAATATAGTAAAATGGCAAGCTAAATTTGTTTTTCTGTTGTGATTAAATAATGTTTATGAATTTTAATAACGTTTAAAAATCATTATTCAATTATTGGCGCTTCAAATCGTCTCGAATGTATAACAATGCTAAGCGTTTTGCGCATGTCATCATTTGATTTTCACATTCTTGAGATCCACCAAACCGGTTTGTGTAAATAATGTTAGGAAAATCAAACATCGTTTTTAAATCTTGAAAGTTTTCTTCAACTGAAAACGCATTTTCGTGGAATGTTAGACGACCTTCAGCAAAACAAACTAAAAAAATATGACCTAGTGATGAAATGTGCGTATACATTTACATAATGAACGGCAACGCTAAATACAATACACACGAATGGTCCATAGAGAGAAAGCTATCACACATAACCGAACCAGTGAACCGTCAAAAACAATGCTCATGAGCGGGGTAAAGCTGTAAAGTGAGAATGAAAATATTGCTAAATGTGGTGAAATTTGATGATTTAATTAGCTTCCAAAAAAGCAACTAAAACACTTGGAACAGTCCTAGATACGAACCTGGGACTCCCGCGTGCAAGGGCAAACTACCACCGCATGCACTAAACAACCCGTAGGAAATCAGGGTTTCTATTTTGGTAGTGAAGGTTAATATACCATTCGTATTTATCGCTGTGTAAACGTTCAACGTTGTTTATCTATTAGTAAGAAAATCTATTTTCTATTTTTTTCTATATTTTCCAAACAGATTTGTACAAAAAATACAATTCTGCACATCTACAGGATATTCTCTTTCCATTGATGTATTTATTATGAAAATCGGTCCAGAAATAACTGCTTAAATGGTACCACAAAATTCATGTTATCCGTTTAATTATATAGATAAGATCAAACTAAGAAATCTTATATTTTCCTCTTAATTGTAGTTCTCAAATTTTCTAATTCATTTACGACTGTTCTTTATTCTTATTTACTATACTTATTTCATTAATTAATTCATTTACTCTTTAGTGTTATCTTAGTCTTAGTTTAGTTTATCGCTACTATGTAATTGGAACTCTTCTGTTTAGTAGCTTTGTCAACAATAGAATAGAATCGCCATAGAATGTGGAGCAGAATCAGTCTAATCCTTACAATTAAAGATACAACTTAACGTTCGTGAAATTGCATTCTAAGAGGAAATTACGTGAACGTACGTAGGTATGTACACACACATCCATTTATCTAAAAAGTACCAAATAACTGCAAAGGCCTTAAAGCATAAATATATGTTGAAAATTTCTGCCTTATATACTAAAATGTAAAAAAGAAATATACAAAAAAAATTCATTTAGATAAATTTTGTTACTATATAATGTGTAACAATATATCTACATTAAGATGAGAGTTTTATTTTATTTGTTCTTTAAATAATATGATACTGTGTGAGATATTTTTTGTTACCCAGTGTTTGGATAATTGTGAAACACATACCTTGCTTCAGAATAAGTGCAGCTCAATCTAATGTTTTTCATGGGTATCCGAATTTTTCCATGCATGTTAATTTGTCTTTTATCACCCTGCCGTTGTCTACTTGTGTTGACAACCACTGCTACCTATCACCAATTATACTTATCAGGAATACATGCATAATATTGATAAGAACACGAAACATATGTTTTTCGCCATCTAGCAAAGCTTTGAGGTACTTTTCGAGCCAAGTTGAAGAGAAAGTGTCCTTTTCGCGAAATTTAGTCAAGAGAAATTTTGCATCTGACACACTGAACATCCTTCAATAAAGAGAAATCTTTTTACAACCTAAGCTTTAGTATAAGAGCTTTTCGGAAGCTAAAATTTTACCGAGTAATTTCGGTCAAGACTTATGATTTCTCCTTACTTTCATGTAAATTATATTCCTACTTACCTCGATGGTGACATGTCCTCGAGGCTTGAAGGTGTCGTCTCCGGAACGGAGATTCTTTGCGTCTATTTGCACGTTTGTCTGCATTTTAAATCATCACCTACAACATTAAATGGAATAATTTCAATAGAGTGTAAAATTGGCACAGCAAGTTTTGGAAATGTATCAAAATAGTAACAAAATGCCATTCGTTAATTAAGTATTCGAAAATGTTGTGTTACTTTTTCCAATAGGACATCAAAAGGTGTCAGAAAGTAGTATTTACTGGAAAAAAATTGTAAAATAGTTTAAATCTCACAGGAAATACCTGAGAAAATGTATCTTATCTTGCACTTTAACAAATGCTGCACACTAATTTTTTTGTTAAACAGCCAATCATTTTCCAAAAACCTGACCTAACTTAAATGCCGAAGTAATTCACATGTTACTTTATCATTACATAGACGCGAACAGCACTTATTCTGTTGCTACTTGTTTAACAGATGCTTGTTCGTGGAAAAACTTTTTAATGGCTCCAATAAATTTCACCTAGAAGCTTGTGCTCTTGTTCTAGGTATTAGATTTTCTTGATGTAATTTATGAAATGAACGGAACAATCATTTCATAGTTATTTTTGCTCAGCTTGAAATTCTAACGATGGTAGCGAGGTAATTTCATATACAACGAACATTTACACAAACTTTTCAGGACGTTTTAATATCAAAATCATGACAGGAGCAAAACTCAGCATGAATTTTATTGCCTTGAGAAAAAGGACTTCATAATTGGAACGAGAATTATGATTTTGAATGATTAAGAATTAAGGTATTGCCGTCAGCGATTCTGTTGTATTTGATTTACTAACAATGCAATTCATTTTGAACATTCATTATGACGAAGTAAAGGAAAGCACATATGGTGACTTCACATGCACATTGGCTTTGCAAAGTTTCCTGGATACCGACTGAAATGTTTGTCGTATTGTGCGCTACCGTGAATGTGAAAAGCTATCAGTTAAATTTTTATGATTCGAAATAAAAGAATCGCCAATGATGGCATTGGTCGGAAATAATGAGTACTTATTTATTTTGAGTAGTGAATATTTGAAGGTCAAAGCAATTTACCTTTACTCCTCGAATTTCCCAAGTTTTTTCTGAGTATTTTTCACCTTTACATCCAAATATGGTAAAATTGTAAGCTACTGGTAACATTAAAGGACGAAGTGTAGAAATCATTTGGTTGATGTACTTTATTTCTCGCTTAGAAAAGATTATTTTGTCGTTATTGGAACGAAATATTCATCAATTTCTTCGGGAAACTCTGTTCGACGTTTTCGTCGATCGAAATTCTGTGCAAATAAAACGTTCGACTCACAAGGAGTCCAATATTCAGAAATTATTCTACTATAAATCGAATAAATGAACAATCGAAATGCTAGTTCCACTAAAAAGGTTATTGCTACGTATGCTTCAGATCTTTATCAACTGAGAAATGAATTCAAAAAGTAGCATTCAGAATTATTTACGAATCTCATTTTCAATTTGGAATATTGTCGTTAACTTTCCAGCGTCAGTTAATGAGGCTCTTTTGCACGTATCTATATGAAATTTTGGATTAATTTCAGGGCAAAAAAAATTAAATACTCAACCGTAACTACTGCCAAAAAGCGGTTATTGTTTACTGAAACACAAATCAATTACCAAAATACGAAGCGGTGTTTTGGAAAGAAATGCCACGTTGAGAGGTATGTATCACTAATTACATAAATTGCTTCCCCTATCACAATACTGCTTTTCGTTTAATTTAGCATAAATTTGGCAAAAGAAATTAACAAGTGCTAAAAGCTGAAAATATGCATTTATGAGTGCCAATTTTGTAAAGTTCTTTAAAATGCGTTTGCTGAACTACCAATTAAAATTTTGGTTACATGAGCCGAAATGTTTAAAGCAGTAGAGGAGACAATCAAAAAATTTATAGAGCTTTTATCTGTGGTGCCGAAAAATTATGAAAATTTGATAATATCGGACGATTTTAAAATTACGTTAAAAGTAGCGATAAATTATAAAATAACACCAGTACACTGTTTTAAAGTACATTATTTTGGTCCCTGGGGTATATCACAATTTCAAATAATTCATATGCAAAATCTGCTAAGTTTCCAAAAAGCATTATATTTAAATACCATCCTAGCATATGAAAGATTTTTGTAATCGCACTGAAAATTAAAATTAAAATTTTGTTTTAAGGCTTTTGAAGTATACTTAAAGTGCTTTTGGAAGGAAATTTATATGCTATGTGATGGTATTTTTCTACGATTACAACTCGCGTCAAAAATCTCGTATTGACTTGCTTGAGGTGTCAAACGAAGGGTTTTGAATTGACACAAGGTTAAGACAAGCCGTAAGGTGCGACCCTTGATGTCCACACGGTCAACTTCCCAATAATATCTGCATAGATCTTAAAAATATTAACCACAATAATAATTATGGTAATAACACTATTTTTAATCATAAAAATGTACCTCTCATGAAAGTTATTGGAATGACTTAATATTAATCGTAACATCTACGCGAGTGTCAATTGAATACGTAAAGATTTTCGTCGATTGGTTTGATTTAATATTCACGTGGATCAATCGGAGGGGGGACAGGTTACAAAGCCTTTTCAACGTTATTTGTTATTTTCATATCGATGCTTGAAGGACAAAACAGCGCTAGGAAAAATGAATGCAGTTTTTGTTATTACGACCACTGAAGAGATTTTGTCGCGTGATAGCCATTTTGAATATTTGCGGTCAAAACTGCCATCATTTCGGCATAATCACTGAATTTGTATTTTTTCACGATTTTATATCAATGAGATTTGAGAATTTCTGTTGGTCTTAAAATAACATTTAATATGCAGTCAAAAATAGGTTCAATTGCTTGTAAAAAGTAAAATGTATTACACATGAAGATGGAAGAAGTAATGGACATCTTACGAATATTAAAGAACAAAACTCCTAAAAACTACAATTTTTTATTTGATGAAAGCTTTTCAAAGCATATGATCTTGCAAAGTTTCGACTACAAAATGTTTTACTATTCAAAACGTTGATTACCGCAGAAGCAAATTTGATTTGATTTGATTTGTATTGGTTTTCAAAATTAAAGCAATTTTTTCATTAAAGTTAAAACACGATTCTGTGAAGACTATTAAAAATCTCCGCAAATTATGCAAATAATAATAAACTTTGATTGACTTTACAACAATGTCTTTAGAATAAGAGATTTAAAAATTCAAAAGAACCCTTTTCGTATGGTGACTTTGAATGTTTTTTTAACTTCCCAGTATATGGGAAGTTCTTGTAATCGCCTCGAAAATCGAAATTGAAATTTTCAACATTTCTTTACGTTTTGAGGTCTTTAGAGTATATATAAAGTGTTTTTAGTAAGGGAGATGTATGTACGTACGTACGGACGTATGTACGTTCGGGGACACTTTTTTCTACGAGCATAACTCACGTAAACAAAGTCATATCGAGTTTGTTGAGATGTCAATCAAAGCGTCTTTGCAATTTTAAGAGCTGATTAGTTTTCGGGACACATCGGCCGGGGGGGGTTTGCTGTTTTGCCCGTTTGAAGGTCATTTCTGTCATGCGTTATACCTCGCGAACCAAACGTACGATTTGCTTGTTTAAGGTGTCAATCGACGCGTATTATCATTTAAGTGATTTTATCAAATTTTTAAAAAAAATCTTGGAGGCGTTTTTTTAATTTTTTAAAAAAAAAAGTGCAAAAAATTAGGTTTTTTTTTCAAAAACTCAAAATTTTTAACCTGATTTTTAAATCTTAGTAATCAATGTTTATATAATTTACATACTCCAAATAGTTCTTCTGAAAAAACCAGCAAAATTTTTTTGTCATGATTACAAAAAAAAATTAAATAAAAAATAAAAAATCATTAAACGTTCAAGGTCATTTACGTCATTCATTATATCTCGAGAACTAAATATAATATTTCCATCATTAAGGTGTCAATCGACACAAATACGTATTATCATTTCAATGATGATTTTATATGTTAAAAAAATCGTTAAAGCGTTTTTTTTTAATTTATTGAAAAAAATTGGAAAAGTAGTGTTTTTTTTTCATAAAAAATTCATTTTTCTCCTGATTTGCACATCGTAATAATAAATGTTTGTAGAATTTATAAAATTTTATCAATTTTTGTAGAGAAACCAGCAAAAACTTTTCTCATGATTACAAAAAAAATTAAATTAAAAATAAAAAAACCATCCAAAGTCACCATGTAAAAAGGGTTCATTCGAATCATAGTACCTTAAATCTCTTATTCTAAAAACATGGTTGTATAGTCAATCAAAGTTTATTAATATTTGCAAAATTTGAGCAGATTTTCAATAGTCTTCACAGCACCATGTTTTAACTTTAATGATAAAACTGCTTTGTAACCTGTCCCCCCTCCGATTGATCCACGTGAATAATCAATCAAACCAATGCACCAAAATCCTTACGTAATCAATTGACGCTCGCGTAGATGTTATGATTAATATTAAATCATTCCAATAACTTTTACGAGAAGTACATTTTTATTATTTGAAGTAGTAGTATTTCCATAATTATTATTGTGTTTAATATTTTTAATATCTTTTTAGATATTACTGGGAAGTTGACCGTGTGGACCTCATGGGTCGCACCTCGCGGCTTGTTTTATATTTTATTCAATTTGTTATGAAATCATGAGAAAATATTTTGCTCATCTCTCTACAGAAATTGATAAAACTTTTTAAATTTCATAAACATATATTATTACGATATTAATTTTAGTAATTATTAATTATTTTTTTTATGAAAAAAACACTAATTTTCAATATTTTTTTATTAAATTATAAAAATGGCTTTAAAGATTTTTTTTTAATTTAAAACATCATTAAAATGTTAATACGCGTCGATTGACATCTCAATGATGCAAAGATTATTTTTGGTTCTCGAGATGTAATGAATGACATAAATTACCATGAAGGTCATGATGACTTTTAATGATTTTTTATTTTTAATTTTTTTTTGTACTCGTAAAAAAAATTTTGGTGTTATTTTACAAGAACTGTTTGGAGTTTATAAACTATATAAACATTGATTACTGCGTCTTGAAAATCAAGTTAAAAATTTGATGTTTTTAAAAAAAAAACCCAATTTTTTGCATGTTTTTTTTTCAGAAAATTGGAAAACTGCAACGATTCTTTTTAAAATTTGATAGAATCACGTAACTGTAAATGCGCGTTGATTGGCAGCTTGATGAAGCAAATCATATGTTTGGTTCGCGAGATATAGCGCATGACAGGGTTGACCTTCCAGGAGTGAAAACAGCAACCCCACCCCCCAACCAAAATTTCACAAAAACTAATCAGCTCTTAAGATTGCAAAGACGCTTCGATTGACACCTTAACGAAGTCGATAAGACTTTGTTTACGTGAGTTATGCTCGTAGAAAAACTGTCCGCGGACGCACGTACGTACATACATACACACACACATACATACTTCTTTCTAAAAACACTTAAAATATACTCGTAAGACCTCAAAACCTAAAGAAAAGTTAAAAATTTCGATTTCGATTTTCGAGGCGATTACAAGAACTTCCCATATACTGGGAAGTTAATAAATTATGATTAGAATTATACTTTGGAACACTTCGGTCATGTGGTTTTTTCGATTTGCCATATCCAACGTAATTTCTAATAAACACCAAATCGCAAACCAAAACGTTGGATTGACGTTGTCAAGGTGGCAATAAAAGCGTATTAGCATTTGAAATTTTTTAGTATTTTCTATCAAATTTTAAATAAATTTAGTTAAATTTTTCTTTATTTTATTGAAAAATGCTAAAAAAACGGCTTTTGTCAAAAAAAACATTTGGTTTGCATTTTCAGCAATCAGTGCTTACAAAATCAGATGCTCTTAACAGTTCTCATGAATAAATCATGAAACTTGTTTTATGATTATAAAACCATTAATAGTCACTTTGAATAGTGGGATGAAACGAAAAATATTAACTAATTTTTATTTTTTTAACGGTGTTGATGTGTTAACGAAAACGTATTAACGTTTCTATAATATGAGCGGAGTTTTTCAATAGTTTTCGTACTGCATTTTATTTAATTTTTGTTGAAGAAACCATTTGAAATTGAAAGAAAATGTTGAATTCTTTCAGCCAACTTTAGGCTTGTGCCAATTATTGTTTTGGAATGTTTTAAAAATATCTTATTAAGGAGAAAATCCATTGCCATGTTTAATGGTCGAATGGATGATACGAATAATATAACCTGTTTCACGCAATGCGTATCAAGATTTGTATGACTTGATGTCATTTTTTAAAAAAACCAAAGCGCTTTTTAATTTAGTCCAAAAACTGCAAAAAAATTATGTACCTAAAAAATTATTTCTACCTAATTCGCATGTCTACCAATTTATTCTTCACAAAATCAGATACTTTAAAGAGTTTTCATCACATGAAAAATTGAGGTTGTTTTGTACTTCCAAAAATATTCATATGAAAGCAACACACACTGAATATTCATACCAGACTAGAGAGCGTCCATTAATTACGTAAACTTTTGAGTTTATGTAATGTCAGGGCTTTTAAAATTTCAGTTGCTTCTATCACTACCTCACGAACGGTTTAATGTGTTTTACATATAATCAGACATCCAATTTTTACTACATATTGAATATTGTTTTAAGATCAGCTGCAAAATAAGAAATGATTCAGTCTTACTAACGTAAAATGATGAAATTGTACAGATACTATTGCTATGAAAGATTTATAAAAATTTCAGATGCAACTACCACACATGATCATCATTCGAAATTCTACTTTAGTCGGCGTAGAAACAAAAATTGCATTTCATAGCCCTTCTGATCTCAATTTCGCCAAAATATTCGCCTGTGCCTTTCAAGTGTGAATTTGAAAATAGTCACATATATAAAATTGCTTTGTTACCTTTCCCCCTCACCGGTTGATCCGCGACAATTTAATCCAAGCCCCATTCACCCTTGTGTTATCGATTGACGAACGCTACCTATTATGATGCAATTAATATTAACTCATTCCGTTCACTGTATGAATTGTTATCATTATTATGACGAAGGGTACTATCATTTTCGGTATAATTAAAATTTTTAATATTTTTAAGATTTATTTCCTGAAGGGTCACATCCTGCGGTTTGTTATTTTTGGATGTCATGTTAACGCCTTGTGACATTGGACCGATGCCGTCAATTTGATGTGCTCTTACAAAGATTCAGGCTCATTGTACACTCGTGACTGGGACCAAGAAATTAGGCAAAACGAACGTTAAAGCAATGAACTCCTTGAACTCGTGTGCAGTGCGGATGAATTGGCGGATGATTGATTGACTACGTCGTAAACAAAAGAATTGAATGTGAATAGACAGTGTTAAAGAGGTGAATTAACCGAGCGGTTTGGGTATCGTTTGAACTCAAGGCAAGAATGTTACTTTAAAATAATAGAAAACATGAACATATCAAAAAACAAGCCGCGAAGTGCGACCCTTGCGGTCTACACGGTCAACTTCCCAGTAATATCTAGATAAACATTAAAAATATTAAACACAATAATAATTTTGAAAATAGTACTACTTTAAATAATAATAATGAGAGGTATTCATAGCAGTAACAGGAATGAGTTAATATTAATCATATCATCTACGGGAGCATCCATTGATTACTCAAGGCTTTTGGTGGATGGGTGATGATGATTGATTACCACAAATGCAAATTTGATTGAAATTTTGATGGTTTTCAAAATTTAAGCCACTTATTTCTATGAAAAGACTGCAAAAGCTATTAAAAATCTGCTCAAATAATCTAAACATTTTAAAACTTCGATTGAATTTACAACAAATTCTTTAGAATAAAAGATATAAGGTAATATCATTCGGAAGAACCCTTTTCATATGGTAACTTTGTATGATTTTTTTTATTTTTAATTGAATTTTTTTTAGAGTCATGAAAAAAGTTTTGCTGGTTTCTCTTCAAAAACTGATGGGAATGTATAAATTTTATAAACACTTATTACTGTGTTGTGCAAATCAGGTTTAAAAAAAAGTTTTTGCATTTTCTTCTATTAAATTAAAACAACCGCTGAAACGGATTTTTATAATGTTAAAATAATCAAAAACATGTTAAAACATGGTTCGTGAGATATAGTGAATGGAAGAAATGACCTTGAAGAGCATGATGACTGTTAATGATTTTATAATTTTTATTTAATTTTTTACGTATTCATGAAAAAATGTTTTGATGTTGTTTTTACAAACATTGCTTGAAGTATATAAATTTTACAAAAATTGAACACTGTCTTTCGTAATTCAGGTTAAAAATTTATTGTTTATTAAAAACCTAAGTTTTTGCACTTTTTTTTAAAAAATCAAAAAACGGCTCCAACGGTTTTTTCAAAATTTGATGGAATCACATAAATGTCAATACGCGTCGATTGACACCTTGATCAAAAAAATCGTATGTTTCGTTCGCGAGATATAACGCATGAAAGGAATGACCTTCAAAGGGGCAAAACAACAAACCCCCCTGACCGAAGTATCCCAAAAACTAATCAGCTCTTAAGATTGCAAAGACGCTTCGATTGACACCTTAACGAAGTCGATACAACTTTGTTTACGTGAGTTATGCTCGTAGAAAAAACTGTCCACGAACGTACGTACACACACACACATACATCTCCCTTTCTAAAAACACTTTATATATACTCCTCAACGTAAACCTCAAAACGTAAAGAAATGTTGAAAATTTCAATTTCGATTTTCGAGGCGATTTCAAGAACTTCCCATATACTGGGAAGTTAATAAACAAAAAAAACAAAACAGTGACAGTTTTTTGAAAAAATCAGCGAGTATCTATTGTAATAAAAGAAACAGGCAGAAAAACCAAATGGATTTTCAACTGCAGCCATGAAACTAAAAAGGCTGAAACAAAACAGGTTTCAATAAACCATAACCTTCTGTTCTCATGATCATTCCAGCAATAAAATTATGTTTTGGAATATCTCCCAAAAATAATCGTCGTGGTCTGAATATGAAACAGCAGTCTCAGGTGAAGGATGTGATATTTTGCCTACTTAAAGTGTGTTGTTCTATGGAACATGCAAGTAATTTTAAGAATATATAAATACTGTAACGTGTTAGCAATGAATGAATAATATGCATGCTTAAAGCTACCATTTGCATAGGATTGTGATTATGTAATTAGTGTCGGCCATCTGAGTAATTTTGCGCTTTCGTTGTGTTTTTTCGTCAGCTATCCAAACTCCAATTTCTCGCGACGCGTATAATTCGTCGAGGCCTTAAGGGAATAAATCACATTAGAAGGCCTATTTTAACGTTTATTTGTGGTTTTTTGGAAGAGGAAGAAATATTAAGAAATAGCCAAAATTTAATTCATATTTTGAGTTACATCTCATAATTTTTCAAGTGATTATCATCAAAAATCGCAAAGTTAGAAGCTATTCTTCATGGAGGTCAGTCATCCGAGTCACTCACTGCCGTGCATCCTGGAGTTCACAATTTTAATGTGAAAGCAATCCAAGCAATTTTTCATATTATCTATATATGTATGTATGACTACTAGATGAACCAGGTTTTGAATGAAAATTTTGAAAATTGAAAATTTGTAACGCGTTTGAAATAAAATTGAAAATTTTGCAGCTTTCGTCGTGTATTTGTCATTCATAAAACTCTAAATCGAGAATATTTATCCCAATTTCCGGTTCCGTACGAAAATTTAATAGGGATTCAGAAATTTTCTTAGTTTTTGCCCCATTACGTACAAAGTAAAATGGATCCATAGAGAGACAGCTGCGTAGTCCCGTCCAGCTTGTATGCAATCGATTCAATAATCCGTGCGTTTCTTGCACCGAAAATATAAGGACTTCAAATATCAGTCTCGAACTTCTTCTTGAATAGCTAATCTTTTGATTTCTGCAATAAGAGAGTCGATTTTTGAACCGACTAATGTGATTTCTCCCTTAAAGTGAGCACGATTATATGGTCACTTAGTAAATTGCTAGTAAAAAAGCTTTGAATGGGATAACTCCTTCAATTGGATGTTTGCAAAAACAATAACCGGCGGAAATAACAAAATTATCTCCAAATAATGATTTTTTTCCGATTTCGGATCCAAATTTATTTTTTATCATGCGTTTTTTCTGCAATATTCGAATGTCAATTAGATTTCACATATTTTTATTAGCAAATTTTTCATTTTTCTAGCCTAATTTTATGTTTTTATTCACCGTATTTATCATTTCACTCCAGGAAATTTTGATTTTTCAACAGTTTTCTCGCGTTAAATTACCTCCTTCGCCATCAATTTCTACTCCGGTCTTTTGGATTTTATCAGCGATCTATTCATCATTTATATAACGCTGTCTTTTATTGCATTCAAAATTGTTATGTATCAAAATATAAAGAAGCAGCTTAAATCAAAATTTATAAATTATTCATTCCAATCCAAACCATGAAAAATGATGACAAATACACAGTACAAAAAACGCACAAATTTATTTGAACCAAAATTATTTTTCCTGTTTATTTCTAGCAATTATACTTGCAAAACAATATTAATTAATCTATTAAAAGTTTAAAGCATTCAATCGTTGAATCAGATTCCGAACTTTCTTTGCTTATTTTTTTGATTTAAGTCGGAATAAAATCAATTCTTGGAAGCAATATAAGCCTGATTACCATTTATGAATAATTTAAGTTGAAATTTATTAGCAGTTGAAAATTGTCGACGAGTATATAGCTTTTAAGCATTGTAAGAATTGATATTTTATTTTAGCTATTTATTTTTGGTGAAAATGTTTAAAAATTTAATCATTCTTTGAAAGATTTGTTTTGCAATTATTTCAATATACGTTTGTCTTTTGTTTTCAAATGATAAAGTTCAACTTTGCTCATGAGCGATTATGTATGTATAAGCGCCAAATTTGTAGAAATCTACATAAAACAAAATTTCGCTTGCGTTTTCACTCAATTTTCAATACATATTAAGTTTTGAGCATAATTTTGTGTTTTGTAACAAAATTCGTGCCAGATGAAGTTGACTATGATTTTTAAATGGCTCTACAAGAGCATCGCAATGTATAATAATACCTTCCAAATGAAATTGTTCATTTTCCGAAGACCCTGGAATAAATTGCCTCATTCATGCAAAAGGCACATTTTATTCATTTATATATTTTTCTTTGATGAAGTTGTTCGTGTGGAGAAAAATAAGCCTACGCTTGCCTGATCAATTTACGATTGGACTTCTTACGAACAAAAGCTCGTCTAAAAATCGTATTTCGCATCCATTCAGTTCTGTAATATAATAGGATAATAAATCTTCTGATAATGTCTTATTCTTACATTTATCTGATTTCAAATCTCTGTTTACACTACCGTTTTTTTTATGAAGTATCGATAAGGCTTTGTTTGGGTTAGTGATAGCTCTACAGCTTTAAAAAAATTCATTGTTACTGAAAATTTTGATAGTATTGGGAGTTTCTTAAGAGACAGAACTTTGTAGGCAAATAAAATTTATATTAATTACTTTAATGTCGAATTTGTATGAGTCTGTTAGCTTGATCATTTCATGGCATTTAATTTCCAGAAATAATTTTCAGCATATGATCACCAAAAACATGCCTTAAGAGGGTCATTCAATCGGTCCAATTTTTCACAAATAGAGCAATGTTTTCACGTGCTTGTTGTGCCATCTTGCTGGAACCATTTGTTTCTCAGTCGATTGCCGTTAATGTTAAGAATCAAAAAAATTCGAATTATTTGTCGGTAGCGATCGTCACTACCGAGCACGTTGGTTCTGTTTCCAGATTTGTAAAAGAATAGACTAATTATGTCGCCAGTATTGCAACCACAACATACAGTGACTTTTTTTGGATGTTATGGGGCTTTCAAAGTATCCTGTAGATTATCCTCCCATTGAAAATGACGATTTTTCTGATTTACGAACCCATTAAGCGAGAAAATGATTTGACGATAAAAATGCGGTTCAACCTCCAACTAATTTTCAGTTCATTAACAGAACGTACGATGTACACGGTGATCCAATGGTCTCAACCGCTGAGCCAGTTGCATTTTATAAAACTTAAGTTCAACGTCTATCCTGAAAATGTTCCATGTACTAGACGGACATAGACCAAGTTGTTGAGAACGGCGTCGAATCGATAAATCTTAGGCCCCAATCACACTACCTTGTACGGTAACAAAAGCTGCATTGGTACGCACTGTATGCGCTCGTGTTGTATGAACATTGTCAAACATAGTATACGTGGGCATGAATCTATTCATCTTGTTGCGTATGAGCTGCTCAGATGGGCATTTATCAGCACCATAAATTGGAGGAAAGCTCTATGAGTTTGGCGCACAGAACGCGAATTGTGGAAATAAATTAGATTTATTTTGAGACGTTGTTCGAGTGTCAACCTTTGCATTAAAGTATGCCAGAGTATAGAAACATAGTGTCAAAATGACAGCAACATTTGAAAATCTACTGTGCCAAATACACTTTTCAAAAGTTCTATATCTTTAAAAAAATTCTATAGGTATTGAAACTAATTGCGAAAAATATTTTGAAGACATACGAGTATTTCAGTCAAATTGTCCGGGAAATCACGTACACCGGCCGTTTTGGGATGGCAAGCAGATATTTTTTGCAATGTGTGATAATTTATACAGTTAACCTTAATTCGAGTTGGTGGGGTTGCAGACTTAATACACAGAGCTTCATCTTGCAAAATTGTGGCCGAAAGTGGAAGAAGTCGCGTGAAAAACACATTTTTAAACCCAAAAATTGGCTTCGGGTGGCAAACAATCAGTGCAAAAATTCACAAGAATTTTCGGTAGGCGTGCAAATATTTGCTTCAATATGTAGTTGGTCTCATTATAAGCTGAAGTTCAAGTTAAATTTCTTGGCTCTCATACACGCCCTTTTTCTGGAAAAGAACATGAAAACGTGTTTCGACTTCATTCGGGAAACTTACAGTTTAAGTAAAATTTCGATTAAGATGAAACTAAAAAAAATACAAAAATCAGTAATATACTTTTACACAATTTCATGAGCGCAAATTACCAAAAAAAATATGTTTTAAGGATGATAGCTTTTTAAATTTCAATATGTTTCAAAAATTCGATGCAGAAAATTTATTAAAAATGCTTTGGAAGTGACCTAAAAGTAACAAAGACTATATACGCATTGTATTTGAATAGCATACCAAACAGTTACTTTTGTATCTTTGTTTGTGCCTTTTCTTGTCAACAAAAAATTGTTAGCTAAATTTGAAAATTAGGAGATGGCACTATATTATATATATATATTATATATATTCAAAATTACGGCTCCTCCGGAATTTAATTCCCTACTTAAACCTGACTTCTGGCCAAGCGGTACATTGGTCAAAGCCTTTTCTACTCGCCGCTCTAAGGATTTTCGCCAGCTTCGCCTACACAGCGCTCAATAGTAACTTCATCATCGTTACGTAAAGTTTCTTTGTACTACCAAAACTGTCGTGGCCTTAGGACTAAACTGCATGAGTTCCTCCTATCCTCTTCCTCTGCTAATCACGATGTCGTTTGCTTATCTGAAACTTGGCTCAACGCTAACATCTATGACAAAGAGCTTTTCGCTTATCATCGTGTCTTCCGACATGATCGTGATCCTCACTCTGCCTTGAAAAGTGACGGCGGTGGGGTTCTTATTGCGGTAAAGCCTTCTTTTAATTCTTCCCTCTGTACCTCTTTTTCCCCGGTCTCTTTCACATCCATTATTGAATGGATACTTATTAAGATCAACACTCAATCTAGTCCCCTTTTTGTCGGGTGTGTTTATATTCCTTGCAATTGCCCCGTTTCCATACTCGATAAGTGGCTAAATGAATTTTCAGCTTTCATTAATTCTTGTCCTCCATCTTCCCACTTCATCATTCTCGGCGACTTCAACCTCCCTTCGATCACCTGGGATTTTATCTCATTTTCTCCTGTTACTTCTGTAGCCAGCCCTCATCTCTCGATTATATCTTCGTTTTTAACTTCAGTATCTTTCTACCAATATAACACTATCTGGAATGTTAATAATAAAATTTTAGATCTTGTCCTTTCTTCCCTGCCTATCAACATGTTGATACTTGTTAAGTGTATCCATCCCTACACTAGGGTCGATCTTCATCATCCTCCACTCCTGTTGGATGTTTCCTTTAAATTTGACAAGCCCAGGATCACTCCAGTCTCTCCAAAGCCGAATTTTAGAAGAGCAAACTATCTTGCCATCGAGTCCTCCCTCAACTCATATGATTGGCATCATATACTTCATAGTCTGGACTGCGAAACTGCCTTAAATTCCTTTTACTATGTACTTAACGACATGATCCATCACTATGTTCCCCTAACACGTAAGGTTAAATCGAACTCGCCTCCTTGGTTCTCTCCTGCAATAGAGTCTGCTCTGCGTACCAAAAATACTTTACGAAGAAAGTGGCTGAAAAGCCAACTTGTTTCAGATCGAATTAGATACTCACAGAGTAGATCCGAGGTGAAACACCTTATCCGCTCTTCCTCGAATGATTACATTCATCGCCTCGAAGCTTCCGTGACCAGAGATGAAACTAAAATGTTCTGGTCCTATGTTCGCTCTTTACGTAAGTCATCTCCAGTCCCTACCGAGTTGACCCATAACGGCCTCATTGCTCGGTCTCCTCAGGATATGGTAAACTTATTCTCTGACTTCTTCTCTTCTGTCTTTTCATCTCCCATGGCTAGTCCCCCCTTGTATTCCTATTCTACTCCTTCTTGCTCACTACTTTCTAATTTATCTATTTCTAAATCTGAACTAGAGATCCTTATCAATGGAATTGATCCTAATGTAAATCCTGGACCAGACGGTATTCCTAACTTGTTTGTGATCTGCCTCTCTTAGCCTGCCTCTATCGATCATATTTAACAAAAGTGTTTCCGAGGGCATTTTCCCTGCTTCCTGGAAACTATCACATACAATTCCTATCCACAAGTCTGGACTCCTTTCCTTTGCACGCAAATACCGTCCCATAGCCATGTTGTCTTGTTTTTCGAAACTGCTCGAGCGGTTCGTTTACAATTCAATAATTAGTTCCATCAGACCTGTTATTGCTAATGCCCAACATGGTTTTGTTGCTGGTCGTTCCTCACTTACTAACCTCTTAGAATTCTCCGACTTTGCGGCCAAGTCTCTGGCCAATAGAGAGCAAATTGATTGCATTTACACGGATTTGTCTAAGGCTTTTGACTCCGTTGACCACAATATTTTAGTGCGTAAGCTGAAGAGCTATGGCTTTCAAGGGTCTTTACTCAGATGGTTCTTTTCCTATCTGGTTAACCATGAATGCATTGTCTCCTTCTGCAATCATACATCTGCTCCTTTCTATCCATTATCAGGTGTTCCGCAAGGCTCTATCTTGGGTCCTCTGCTTTTTTAACTTTTTGTCAACGATTTGCCTCAATTCATTCAGTCTCCATGCCTCCTGTACGCTGACGACTTTAAAGTCTTTAGGACAATCAATTCCATTATCGATTGTCAGGCCCTTGACCAGGATCTATGTGCGTTTCAATCCTGGTGTGACCTCAATAACCTAACGATTAATGTTGAAAAATGTCATAAACTTACCTTTTCGCTCAAATTCAACACTATTGTTTTTCCTTATTCCTTACATAGCAGTACTCTCGCTGAAGTCGATCATTTCTGTGATCTAGGTGTCATTTACGATCGCAAACTAAAATTTGATCATCATATTGCCAATATCGTGCTTAAAGCGTCAAAGCTTTGTGGACTCTTGCTTAGAAATTCCACTGCATTTCGGAGACCCGAAACTAGTATAAAACTTTTCAATTCTCTCGTACGTAACTTGGTCGAATATTCCTCCCCGATCTGGTCTCCACACAGCAAATGTGATACAAACTTGATCGAATCTATTCAGCATAAGTTCACCCGCACTTTATTCTACAAATTCAATATTCCCTATGCTCCTTACGATGTTCGTCGCAAACATTTCAACCTTCCCACCTTACAACAACGTAGAATATATTTAGACGAATCTCTCCTTTGCAAGCTTTTTCTGAATATCCTCGACACTCCTCTCCGCAATGAACTTCACTTCCGTCACTCTTCTCACCCTTGTAGAAACCTTACGATCTTCACCCCTCCCTTCACCACGTCTAACCTATATTATAATTCTCCCCTGACTCGCTTACAACGAAATCATGACCTTATGCAGTTTGGTTCCTTCGGTTACTCTTTAAATACTTATAAGATCAAACTAAGAAATCTTATATTTTCGTCTTAATTTTAGTTCTCAAATTTTCTAATTCATTCACGACTGTTCTTTATTCTTATTTTCTATTCTTTATCTCATTAATTAATTCATTTACTCTTAGAGTTATCTTAGTCTTCGTTTAGTTCATCGCTACTATGTAATTGGAACTCTTCTGTTTAGTAGCTTTGTCAACAATAAACAAACAATAAACAATATATTAACTTCCCAGTATATGGACATTTCTTGTAAGCGCCTCGAAAATCAAGATTGAAATTTTGAACATAAACCGCTTTTGGAAAGAAGCCTGTATACGCACGCGTGAGTGTGTGTACTGACGTACGTACGCAAGCTCGTAAACAGTTTTTACGAGCATATGTCACGTAAACAAAGTTGTATCGACTTCGTTGAGGTGTTAGTCGAAGCGTCTTTGCAATTTTATGAGCTGGTTAGGTTGTTTTGACTCCTAGAAGATCATTTCTGTCATAAATTATATCTGGCCAATAAAACATAGAATTTGCATTGTTAGAATGTCAATCGACGCATATGAGATTTAGTATGATTTTATCAAATTTTGAACAAAATTGTTGTATCCGTTTTCGAATTGAATATAATAAAGTGCAAAAAATTTGGGTTTTAAAAAATTCACCTAATTTGCATAGCACAATAGTCAATTTTTATAAAAAAAATATACTCTAAGCAGTTATTGTGAAAAAACCATTAAACTTTCTTTCATTATTGTGAAAAATCAAATAGAAAATAAAAAAAAATAAAAAAAATCCTCAAAAGTCGCAACATAAAAAGGGTTCATACGAAAAATATTACATGACCTTTCTTCGGAAGACAAAGCTTAAGCAGACTTTCAATAATTATCATAGTGCCGTTTTTTATTTCAATGGAAAACTGCTTGAAATTTGTGAAATAAACATTATTTTGCAATCAAATTTGCATTGAATGTTAAAAATTTTTGGAGATGCAGATATCTTTTTACCAAAAAGCATTATTTTTCATGATTGGAAAACACATTTATTTAAAAATATTACAACATTCATATTTATAGTGGAAAAAATTGATTAAAATAATATCACCTAATTTCACTTATTCCAATAGCGTGGTTTCTAGTTAGTTCTTGGTTAGTTCTTAGTTAGTTAGCTCCCTAAGAAGATACGATTGTATTGACGCTTTCCAATTACTGGTATAAGTATCCATTATTATTATTATTTAAAGTGGCACTGTTTTCATTCAAAAAAGTTTTCGCATTTCCTTCTATTAAAACCGCTGAAACGGATTTTTATAATGTTAAAACAATCAAAAAGATTTTAAAACACGTCAATGGACACTTTAATGATGCACATATTATATCTGGTTCGTGAGATATAGTGAATGGAAGGAATGACCTTGAAGATCATGATGACTGTTAATGATTTTTTATTTTTTATTTAATGTTTCTTATTATCATGAGAAAAAGTTTTGATGATGTTTTTTAAGTATTGCTTGAAGTATATAAATTTTATAAAAATTGATTACTGTGCTCCGTAAATCGGGTTAAAAATTTATTGTTTATGAAAAAAACCTAATTTTTTGCACTTTTTTTCTTAAATTAAAAAACGGCTCCAACGATTTTTTTTCAAAATTTGATAGATTCACAAAAATGTTAATATGCGTCGATTGACACCTGAGTCATGCAAATCGTATGTAATTTTTTATGAAATTGAAAAAAATTGACATTGAACTTACAAGAAACTGAAATAAATTTTAGAAAAGACAATACACATCAATGGACTATGTAGCATTAGGAAATACTATTCTTACCAACTTTTATTCATTATCAATAGTGATAGCTTGTTGTTTTGGATGAAAATGCTTTCCAATTATGAAAAACTATGACTATTTTTTGTTGAAAAGAAATCTGTAACATCTGAACTTCCAACGCATGTTGCAGTTAAGGTTAATTTGTTTGGATTGGATGATGCGTAACATAACTGACCTTGGAGGAGTCAAAGAAAAATAAATTATTAAACGGAAGTAAATTACCGTAAATTCGAATTATGAGACAAAACCAAAACTGCCTGAAATAATTTGAACCTTTTTTGTATTAGAATGCTCAACTTTCAATGAATTTGAAAAAAAATACACATTATTTTAAAAATTATGTATGAGCGTTGTTACATCCTTTATGTAAATTTTAATGTTTGCAAGAATGAAATTCAATTTAAAGCAATCATAATTGATTCAACACTTTTTAATTGTAAACTACATATCCTATTTCGATGCTTTCTTTGATACACTGTCAAATACCATATAAATTTCGGTCAATTGAGTTAGGTCTACATTCTTCAATCACCTGTGAATCTTTAAAGAAATGACATGTGAATTGATGATTATGGTTTCTCAAAGAATTTCGCGATAAATTCCTGTTCCTTAATGTTGAAAATATTTGCTGTCGTCCTTCTTTTTTCTACAGAGAAATAACCAAACCGTTGAACAACGACATCAAAACAAGCCAAAAAGATACTAATTGGATGTTTCATTTGTTAAAGACATTTTGAAAATCAGCTTTTGCTTACACCTTCTGAGGAAAAAAATGTCTTTTGCTGTGTTCACAACCGCTTGAAGCAACCTAAGCTTTTTCAATCCATAGGGAATAACAAAGCAAGTCTACCTACCCTTCAATATGAGATGTCTTTTATTTTGGAAATAAGCCTTGAACACGACTTTTAAAAGGATTTCATTTCCGGTGGACTAGGCCGTTTTTATTGCTTTGAAACAAGTTCGTAGCCGCAGGATGTTTGCTTGGCGAAGCGAAATAAACTTGGCGGTTGAATTGATAGCAGACGAAAAAATTCATGACAGCAGTGCAAGAAACTCAACGGAATTCTGCAACTCGACCGAATTCTATAGTTTCTTATTGTTAATTAAGTTGTTGCTAAGCATACTCGTACATTTAACTATTCAAGGTGTAAAACAATCGCTCTGATGTAAAGAAAATCTCATTGTTTGGGCTAGCTTTTTGAATGAGAGTACGTGTCTACAAGGAACACAATTTTTGGATGTGTGTGTAACGACATGGTTTGTGAACTTTCAGTAAAAAATATGGTATATAAAATATTCATTAATTCAATAATCTACACGGTTCCAAATATTTTCCATTTATTTTACTTGTTTTTTATTTAAAATGCATTTTGGAAAATATTTTGAAAAATTGAATATTTTGACCTAGCAACTGAATAAAATATCAAACAAGCCACGAAGTGCGACCCTTGAGGTCCACACGGTCAACTTTCCAGTAATATCTACATAAATACAAAAATTATTGAACACAATAATAATTTTGAAAATAACACTACTTTAAGTAATAATAATGAGAGGTATTCAGAGCAGTAACAGGTATGAGTTAATATTAATCATATCATCTACGGGAGTATCCATTGATTACGTAAGGCTTTTGGTGGATGCGGGTAGATTGATTTGATCAATCAATCGGTGGGACCTTTTCTACGTTATTTGTTGTTTTCACGTCGATGCTTGAAGCACAAAAGAGCGCGAGCAAAAATGAATGCAGTTTTTGTTATAACTCTCCTTGAAGAGATTTTGTCGCATGATGACCATTTTTAAAAGCTGCGTTCAAAATTGCTATGAACTTCATCAATGAGATTAATAATTACTTCATACATTCTATTGGTAAATTTGGAATATGCGGTCAAAAATAGGTTCAATTGCATGTAAAAAGTAATATGTTTTATAAATGATGATGGAAGAATTAATTGAAATATTACGATTACTAAAGAATGAATCTACTAAAAACTGAAATTTTTATTTGATAAAAGCTTTTTAAAGCATATGATCTTGCAAAGTATTGACTATGAAACATTCTACCATTCAAAGCGTTGATTACCACAAACACAAATTTGAGTGAAATTTTGATGATTTTGAAAATTTCAGCAGTTTTTTTAATTAAAAGACTGTAGAACCCATAAAAATCTGCTCAAGTTATGCAAATATTTGAAAATTTATATTATTTGTGCAAATCAGATTAAAAAAGTATTTTTTATGAAAAAAACCCTAATTTTTTTGTATATTCTTCTAGTAAATTGAAAAAAACGGCTGAAACGAATTTTTATAATGGTAAAAAAATCACAAAGATTTTATTACACGTCGATTCACACTTTAATCATGCAAATATCATATCTGGTTCGTGAGAAGTAGTGAATGACAGAAATTACCTTGAAGGTCATGATGACTGTTAATGATTTTTTATTTATTTAATATTTTTTGTAATCATGAGAAAAAACTTTGATGACATTTTCAGGAAAACTGTTTGGAGTATGGAAATTATATAAACATTGATTACTTGGACTTGTAAAAAAGGTTAAAAATCTATTGTTTCTGAAAAAACCGCAATTTTTTTGACATTGTTTTAAAAAATGAAAAAAACGGCTCTAAGAATTTTTTTAAAAACTTGATAGAATCACATAACTGTCAATTGTCAATACACGTCGATTGACACCTTGGTCTCAAGGAAATCGTACGTTTGATTCGCGAGATATAACGCATGACAGAAATGACCTTCAAACGGGCAAAACAGCGAACCCCCCGACCAAAGCTTCCCAAAAACTAATCAGCTCTTAAGATTGCAAAGAATTGCAAATTTACACTTTAACGAAGTCTATACGACTTTTTTTACGTGAGTTATGCTCGTAGATAAAAGTGTCGACGAACATACGTATGTACGTACACACACACACATACTTCTCTCTAAAAACACTTTATATATACTCTATAGACCTCAAAAAGTAAAGAAATGTTGAAAATTTCAATTTCGATTTTTGAGGCGATTACAAGAACTTCCCATATACTGGGAAGTTAATAACAAGAACTTCTTATATTCTGGAAATTAAAAATATTTGAAAACCTCAACAAGTCTTGTTGAAAATAAACGTCGTGCATCCATCCATACATCGTTAATCATAGCTTGGTATTGAAATCCATTCACCGTAACAGGTACGCCAGCCTCATTTTCGAATCAGTAAGGTCCAATCACACCGCCAGCCCAAAGACCACACCAAACAGTAACACGTTGAGGATAGAGAGGCTTTTCAACCATATTTCTTGGATTTTCCGAGCCCCAAATTCTACAATTCTGCTTATTCACGTAGCCTCCGAGGTGAAAATGGGCCTCATCACTGAATATGATTTTTCGATGAAAATCTGGACCATTTTCATGCATTTCAAGGACACAATCGGCGAAGATACGACGTTGCTGGTGATTGACCGGCTTGAGTTCTTGTGTTAACTGAACTTTAAAAGCCCTAAGACCTAAGTCTTTATGCAAAATACGGTGTAATGTCGTTTGTGGAATACCTAATTCCAAAGATCGACGAGGAATTGACAACCCTAGTTTTTCGTCAACACCATGGGCTACAGCAGCAATATTCTCAGTTGTTCTTGAGCGACGCACACGGTTGCGATCCTTCACATCATTTACTTGTCCCAACAGCTCAAACTTTTCCCCCAGTTTCACTATTGCCGGCCGAGAAGGTGCTTCACGACGACCAAAACGTGCTTTAGTTTTGCGAACTGTAACTGCAAAATTTTCACCATTTGTGTAGTGAATATTTACAATTTCAATGCGTTCTTGAAGCGTGTATTGTTCCATTTTTAATAATAACGTAATTTTTACTTGTCGAATGTCAAACGATGACAGCTTCAAAAGTGACAACTGCCCAAATAGCGGGCTATCCAAAATGAAACCTTTTATTGGAACATCCGTTATATATTTTACATATTTTTGTTAAAATTAATTACATTAAACACTCAAAAAGGGTTCCTTTCATGCTCAAACAAAAGTTGGTTCTCTTTTACAAGCTCCGCATCGCTCTTGACAATATCTCGTTTGTCATAAGGGCATTGGTATTGTTAATATTTGTAGATAGTTGCTCTAATGTATCAGGAGTCTCTTTGTAAACAATTGCTTTCTTATCCTTCTACAGAAAATAATTTAATCGATTTAAATCCGGAGATCTTACAAGTCAAGAAACTGGCCCATAGTGTAATAATTCTGGAATTCTGTAACCTCACCAAAACTATACGATGATGCTCCATAATGTTGACAACATATCCTTTTGCTTTTCGAAAGTAAAGGGTTATCGAATAACCTCCCAGAAAAAAAATTTCATTAATTTCATTTCAATTTCATTAACTATTTATCTAGATAAGACTCAAGTAAAATAAGTTGCAACTTCATTTGAAACCAAATTCTTTATGAAAAAACTGTTACATAAAATTATATTGAAGACCGTAATGAACTCCATCATATCATCATCATGTATTTAAAAAATCATCATCATCATCATGTATTTAAAAAATCATATAGTTCATTCAATAAATACAGGTTCTCATACCTATGTAATAAAGTGACTGATATTTCCAGCAATGTTTCTAATATAAATGATAAGTACTACGAAATTTCATTTGCGGTGTGGATTGGTGAAACCTGTAGTCGTCTGTGTTCGTGATAATAAATTAAAACGATAACTCCTAAATAATCTTAAAACCTCAAGTCTGTTGAAATTTTTGAAATTTATCATTACTTTATTACTAGTTTTCTAACCTCTGCTTAATTTGGATTTTTTTTTTCGTGACACGTGTTCGGCAAATGTAACAGAATTCTGCATTTACATAATTATGAATGTGTCAGGATTGTTTCTCTGATCCAAGACTTTATTTTAATCGTAATGTCGACTTTATTCGTAACCAATAAAAATATCTCATCGAATCACAATACGAGAGGCGTTCAAATAGTAATGAGAATGACATATTTATGGGAGGAACTTTGATATAACAAGCCGCGAGGTGTGACCCACGTGTCCACACGGTCAACTTCCCAGTAATATCTACATAAATATTAGCAAATAAAATATTGCTGCTTTAAATAATAATAATAAAAGGTATTCATAACAGTAATTGGAATGAGTTAATATTAATCGTATGAACTTAGGGAGTGTTCATTGATTACGTATATTGTTTGTGAAATTTGTATGAATGTTTTGCGGGAGATAATAAAAATAACTAAGAACTAACTGAGAACCACGTTATTAGAGTAAGTGAAATAAGGTGATATTATTTTTATCAATCTTTTTCCATTATAAATATATATGGTGTATTGTTTTCGAATGAATATGTTTTACAATCATGAAAAATAATGTTTTTGTATAATAAAGTGTTTTCATCTTCAAAACATTTAACCGAAAATGCAAATTTGCTAGAAAAAAATATTTTTTTTCAATTTTAAGTTATTTTTTCCATTAAAATAAATACCACTCTGGAAAAATTATTTAAAATCTGCTCAAAACATGCAAATGTTATTAATCTGATTGACATAATCACAATGTGCTTAAAATAAGAGACATCAGGTAATATTATTCCTGTGAACCCTTTTTACATAGTGACTGGTAATGATTTTTTTATTTTTAATTTTATTTCAGTTTTGCAATCGCGAAAACTGTATAGAATATATTAATTTTATAAACATTACATTACTGCGTTGTGCGATGATTAGTTTAATTTTGTTTCTGGAAAAAAGCAAAGGTTTATGCATTTCTTTTTATTAAATTAATAACGGCTGGCACATTTTTTTCCAAAATTTTATAAAATCATACTTATGCTAATACGCATCGATTAACATGCTAACAATGCAAATCCTTTGTTTGGTTCGCGAAATATCAAAACATTTCCCAAAAACTAATCATCTCTTAAAATTGCAAAGGCACTTCGATTGACACCTCAACCGAATCGATACGACTTTGTTTATGTGAGCTATGCTCGTACGCACGTACACAAACATACAGAATTTTTTCCAAAAACACTATAAATATATTCTAAAGACCTTAAAACGTAAAGATATCGATAAAAATTTGAGTTTCGATTTTTGAAGCGGTTACAAAATCTTCCCATAAGTTAATGATTATTATTTCGTATAGATTCGGAATACCCAAAAATAATTAATTTGTTATCTTACCGGTGTCAATTCTGAGTCGCGTTTGTTTGTGATTCGCTGATACCCCTGGATAAAAATGGATAAAATTAAAATTCGTGCGATGGTAAACTATTTTTGCTTGAAATTTTTTACCACCGAACAAGTTTTTAAAGAATTACGAGGAAAATGAGGAAAAGGAGTGCCGCTATATTCTACAGTGGATTGATGGTGTACACAGCTTAAACGTGAAAGAACAACGGTTAAAGATGATCCGCGTTAGGGCCATCTTTCGACGTCAGTCACTCAGGCAATGGTAAAAAAGTTGACGAAAAATACAATACGTGTGAAAGGTTATCGAGCTTGGGATTTCCATTGGGAGCGTGTATAGCATTTTGCAAAGTCATTTGGGAATAAAAAAGGGATCCACCCGTTGGGTACCAAGAATGCTCACAGGCGCACAAAAGTAAATGTGACACACGGTTTTGAAGTGCTCAATGGAATTGTTTCAACAAGGCCCTGATCGTTTTTTGGAGCGAATAATTGCAATGGATGAAAAATGGCTTCACCATTACGACCGCAAGACAATCAGCAATTAACAAAATGAAAAATACCATCATCTCCAACCCCAAAAAAAATTAAAACATTTTCGTTTTCGACTTTCTTTTTTCAGGCAACCAAGAAGCTATAGCGATTATATACCGAGACTATGGTACCACTATAACAGAAAATGTGTACTTGGCAAAAATAAAAAAAACAGTCCCAAAATCCTTGAAAAACGACAAGGAAGGACTTGCGATAAAAGCTCTGTTCCATCAGGACAACGCATCGGAACACAAATCTACATTTGCCACGACAGCAATCCAAGATACTGACTTCGAGATTCTCGACCATCCGCCATATCATCGGTTTTGACCCTAAGTGATTTTTACTAATTTTTGCGTTTGAATGACCATTTCAGGAGCACAAAATTCGAAGATGATAAAGAAGTGAAAGCCGTCGTAAATGATTTTCCAAGGGCGCAAGGTATTTTTTTTAAATGAGAATTTTGGGTCTAGAAAAAACATATGTTCGATGTTGTAACCTAAAAGGTTATTACATAGAAAAATATAATTATATTAAACCTAATTATCTTACAATCTAGCTATTTTTATTACTTTTTGAACACCCTTCGTAACACCCAACCTCCAGACATCATTGCAACTACACCAGGCTCACCCGAAAATATTGTTGCGTCAAAAACACACATTTAATTCTCATTTATTTTTATTTTCTCAGCAATTTGCTTTTAACTATACTATGATCATTTGACTCTTGAATGAGGGCAATTTTCACTTGATAGCTCGTGAAATGCAGTACTACTTCATAAAGCTCTATGAATAAATGTTCCGTCATTCACCTTCAACACTTATATGTACCCAACACTCATCCAGGATTTTACGAAATCACTCGAAGATAATAAAACAGTCGATTAAGGCTAATGGAACAATCAAAAGATCTGAACACATCAATTTTACAGCCTTGGGAAAGTAATTCTACCAATCCGTATTATTCACGCTTAGTAAGTTAAGAGTCACTACGTTGATAATCAAATCACCAAAAAGGGATTATTTTCTTATGGATTAGTTAAGTTCGACAAGATACGAAGGAAACAGAAAATTATTTGTTCATTGAATCATGTTTCGCTTATTTTGCAGCAAACCATCTCACGAGGCATATCAGGCAACGACAAATGCAAGGCATATAGAATTTGGACATAATCGGGAATTCTTAGAAAATATCATTAGTAGGTCTCATTGTAGCGAAGCTTCTCGTTATACATGAGTAATATAAGGTATGTTTAAGGCATTTATGGGTATAAGGTATACCTTTGGCATCACCATACTTACGAAATAAACTTCAGTCACTAGTCGAAATAGTATTCCTGTCAATGATACGCATAATCCTCAAAGCTGCTTGGCAACACGTGCTTTCAGAAAATGAGATTTAGTGCGAGACTATCAGCTCACTCAGCTGTAAATGAGTACCTGACTTAAATCGAAATAATATTTATGAGCGATCGTTTTGTGGTCCTCCTAGGTCATCGTAGGTCAAGTAATGAGATGATTCTAAAATTATCTAAAGGTCTTGGCCCAATTAGTCTGTTGCGTCTTGAATTATTATTTGTTCTTCTACATGATACTTATGACGTCGTCTTAGCAAGGAATACTGCTATTTTTGGTAAATCACCTGCACATTATCATCGCCACCGAGAATTTGGAGGTTTCAATATTGTTTTAAAGATACTATTGACCACAATTATCAAAATTGTGTTTTTCACAGCATATGATGATTCTCTTGTTATTTTTACCCTCAATAACATTTCACTAAAGTGATCTAAAGATCTACATTCATTCTATCACCTCGATTTGTCTCCTGTTCGACCGTTTCACGTTTTTTTTTTCAATTCCAAAATTTTCAACCGTCAATAATTCATAGTCAGAAGCTTTCCCTTAAATTAAATTTTCCATTGCTAATTTATACAAATAAAACTCGAGTGATTTTTTTAAATAAGCAATTTTTGGCTATATTAGCTTGCAATTTGTTAATCATCAAGTGTTCCAAAGCTTTTTTGGCATATGATCATCGCAACTGCGTTTTTGAAAGACCGTCCTATCGACCCGAAGAGTCCAGTGGGATCGAATCACATGATCTGACCTGATAGTTCAAAGGGCCATTTCTTGAGAAGATTGAACTGAATAATGGTTTGACGCGCTGGTTGGCAAGTTGCGCCATCCTGTTGAAACTATTTTAGTCCAGTCAATTGGGAGTTTGACCGTGTATTTTCAAAAGGCAGAGAAGTTTTTATTTCAATGCGTGGGCAATGGTATAGCTAACTTAAGTTCAATTTTCTGGGGTCACAGCTGATGGCATCTGGGCTCCATCTTAAAAAGAAAAGAAAGTGGGACACCACTATATCTCCGAAACCGTGGCTTTTACAAGAAAGTTGTGTATGGCAAACTTGCGTAGAATATAATTGTTATTAAGCCGTCCATACATCACTTTTACGTGGTGTAAAGAATAAAAAAATACAAGTCAAAAACATACACGACATCCAAAAAGGGGGGAACATTCCCCATTTGGATTGCAATAGCTCCCGCGAGTGTACAGCGATCAAAACAATCAATACCGCAAACTTGCGACAAAATTGCCTTAAAGTAAATATCAATTTGTTTTGGGGTTAACGTGAAAACAATTAAGTTGTGGTGCTCGAAAGATGTTCCCCCTTTTCTGGGTGTGGTTTTTGACTTGTATTTTTTTCATTATTGACACCACGTAAAAGTGATGTATGGACGGCTTAATAACAATTATATTCTACGCAAGTTTGCCATACACAACTTTTTTGTCGATGCCACGTTTTCGGAGATATGGGGGTGCCCCACTTCTTTTGTTTTTAAGATGGAGCCCAGATGCCATCAGCTGCGGACCCAGGAATACCATTGCCCACGCATTGCAATAAAAAATTCTCTGCCTTTTGAAAATTCACGGTTTACCTCCGAATTCTGACGCTTTGACTGGACTATTTGTCCCTCAGACAATTGGTATTGATGTTGATCAATCCAGCCCATTATGCTGGAAATGAGCTTGATCGCTAAAAATGATTTCACGGTAAAATTGCAGTTCAACTTTCAACTCATTCTCAGCCCACTTACTGAATAAATGACGCAAACGATAATCTAATGGCTTCAATTGCTGCACTTTTTTGGATCTTTTAGAACTTCAGTGTAAGTGTTAGATCTTGTCTCTATATTTATTTGTAACTCATTGACTTTCCTTACCTGTTTTATTAACTTCCCAGTATATGGGAAGTTCTTGTAATCGCCTCGAAAATCGAAATTGAAATTTTCAACATTTCTTGACGTTTTGAGGTCTATAGAGTATATATAAAGTGTTTTTAGAAAGAGAGATGTGTGTGTGTGTGTGTGTGTGTGTGTACGTACGTACGTACGTACGTTCGTGGACACTTTTTTCTACGAGCATACCTCACGTAAACAAGGTCGTATCGATTTCGTTGAGGTGTCAATCGAAGCTTCTTTGCAATCTTAAGAGCTGATTAGTTTTTGGGATACTTCAGGCGGGGGAATTTGTTGTTTTGCCCCTTTGAAGGTCATTTCTGTCATGCGTTATATCTCGCGAACGAAACATACGATTTTCTCGATCGAGGTGTCAATCGACGCGCATTGACATTTATGTGATTCTTTCAAGTTTTTAAATAATTTCCTGTAGCCGTTTTTTAATTTTTAAAAAAAAAATTGCAAAATATTAGGTTTTTTTAATAAACAATAAATTTTTAACCTGATTTACGGAAGACAGTATTCAATTTTTACAAAATTTATTTACTTCAAGCAGTGCTTGTAAAAACAAAGTTAAAACTTTTTCTCATTATCAGGTTAAAGATTAAATAAAAAAATAAAAAATCATTAACAGTCATCATGATCTTCAAGGTAATTTCTTCCATTCACTATATCTCACGAACCAGACATAATATTTGCATTATTAGGGAATCAATCGACGTGTTTTAACATGTTTTTGGTTATTTTTACATTATAAAAATCCGTTTCAGCGGTTGTTTTAATTTAATAGAAGAAAATGCAAAAACTTAGGGTTTATTCCTAAAAAATATTTTGGAAACCTGATTTTCACAACACAGTAATAAATGTTTATAAAATTTATACTATCCTATCAGTTTTTGAAGAGAAACCAGCAAAATTTTTTTCATGACTCTGAAAAAAATCAATTAAAAATAAAAAAATCATTCAAAGTTACCATATGAAAAGGGTTCTTCCGAATGATATTACCTTATATCTTTTATTCTAAAGAATTTGTTGTAAAGTCAATCAAAGTTTTAAAATGTTTGGATAATTTGAGCAGATTTTTAATAGTTTTTGCAGTCTTTTCATAAATATGAGCGGCTGAAATTTTAAAAACCATCAAAATTTCAATCAAATTTGCATTTGTGGTAATCAATCATCATCACTCATCCACTAAAAGCCTTGCGTAATCAATGAATGCTCCCGTAGATGATATGATTCATATTAACTCATTCCTGTTACTGCTATGAATACCTCTCATTATTATTATTTAAAGTAGTACTATTTTCAAAATTATTATTGAGTTTAATATTTTTAATGTTTATCTAAATATTACTGGGAAGTTAACCGTGTGGACCTCAAGGGTCGCACTTCGCGGCTTGTTTCTTTAAGGTGTTCTATCTTTATCTTGTGATTATTGTCTAACATATGTTTTGCTATCGATGATCGCAAATTATTAATCCTTCTCCTCTTAGCTAATGCTGCCTCTTTCATGTGTTCTTCGAATCTCATGATCGCAAGCCTCTTCGTCTGCCCGATGCTGGCAATTCCCGCATGTAATCTGGTATATCCCACTTTTTTCGCTTCCTTCCAGGCTGTCTTTTTCTTGCGATATGCTATTTTTTAGTTGAATACCGCTCTTTGGTACCACTTCAATGTTGTATTTGTATCTGAGATATTTTCTCTATATTTTCTTTGCAGTGGACGGCTAGAGGACAAGTTGTTGAGAACGACGATGAATCGATAAATTTAGATCTCCCTTTGCACTGCCCTCTACACCAGCAATAGCTGCCTTGGTATGCACTGTACGAGCTCGTGTTGGATGAAAACTGTCCAATAAAGTATAAAAGATCATAAATATTTACATCGTTTTGCGTATCAGATTACGGACGCTTATGAGCCCCATAAATACGACGAAGTGCTCTACAAGTTTGGTGCACAGAACGCGAATTTTGGAAATAAATTTCCAATATTTCGAAGCTTTGTTCGGGTGTAAGACTGTGCATGGTAGTTTGAGAAAGTAAATCAAACACAGCGTTCATATCACATCGACATTTGACAGATATTTAAATTGCGGGCTCGTTAGCTATGAAAAAACATCCTATATAAGATGCCGTAAATTCTATGTCAGATTAGAAAATTTAATTATAAAATCTTACTTTAGATGGGGAAAGCGGGACTGAAATCTTACGAGCCCTCACAATGAGTCAACTGAAAAATATCACAAAAATGATCACTATGCAATCAATGAACACTCCCTTATTCATCATAAATATTCATTTTTAATTGTTTTAATTTAACATTTTTTGGTATAAAATACAGTGATTTTTCATGAGATGAAAACTTTTCAAAGCATACGATTTTGTGAGCATTAACTATCAGAAATGCAAATTAAACTGAAGGTTTTTTCAATACGTATAAGAATTTATTCCGATGTTTTTATTGTACTAAATTTTTTTTAATGCAATAAAAAACATCAGCCCTGAGTTTATTGAAAATTGTAGCAAACATTTCAAACAATAATCCCTAATGATCGATATCACATTCACATCACTAAAGTAAGTGAAATGAGGTAATACTATTCGTGACGATCGCTTATTCATTATAAATATTAATAATTGAATGTTTTTGTATGAATATATTTTATAATAGGAAAAAACGTTGGCTTTATGTTTAATCAGAAATATTTGAAACATCTACATTAGGTAATATTATTCGGATCAACCCTTTCATCAGAGTGACTATTCATTGTTTATTGCCTTTTTATGATTGTTTTTAGATGAAAACTGTTCAGAACATCTGATTTGTATTTGATTGAATGTCTTAAATGCAGATTAGATAAAAAAATTCTCATGCCTGATTTTTTAAACTTTTAGCAGCTATAATGATAGATATTATTGCAAATTTGATGGAATCATATGAATGTTAATACACAAAATCATAAATTTTCGTAATCTTCTTTTGTATAAAAGTTGGAGGAAAGAACTATACTCAATATTAGGATCTAATACAGAGAAATCTGATCTTCAGCCCTTCATGATTTATGACCCGGGCGGATAAAAAAATTTCAGAAATTTTCCAACGATATAAAATAAATTGAGCAAAATGGCATCTTGATTGTTTCGTGTGAATTTATTACGTATCTTTTGTTTAATCTGCAAGGCCATATGCCACGTCAACGTAACCGAGTAACTCTTATCAGCATGGAGTATTCAATTACGGTCGGCGATGAGTTTTACCTGAAAAACTGTTTACCTTGAAAAGATTTATTCCAAGTGAATTGGACAAAAAGCCCAGAATCTTCAAGGAGCTAACAAGCCGGAAAGGAATTGAGCTCCGTATAGGTAGACTATATACTAAGATGGTAGTATGTACTTGAGAACATTTTGTGGAAGGAGTTATGGAGGCATGTTTTTGTTATTGTGCCCCACTCTTGGATGATTTCTGGTTTCAATTTATTCCAAAAATCATAATGCAAAGAATGAAATGCGTGGAACAGTTGTCCAATTGTCAGAATTATAATTTTGTAATGATATTTTCCGTTGAATACAATTTGCAATTGATACTTGCAGAGTATTTTAGTCAGGACATTAAAGTTTGCCTCATTATAAAGAAAATTCTGATGATAAAAACCCACATATATAAGATTGTCTGTGGTATTCTCTGCAGTTGAGTATGGAAAAATCGTGTCGTAAAGAATTGAGGCATTTTCAATAAATAAATAATTGTCTTGGATTGTGAAATGGCGTGATTAAATCAGTATTAATATTAACTTCCCAGTATATGGGAAGTTCTTGTAATCGCCTCGAAAATCGAAATTGAAATTTTCAACATTTCTTTACGTTTTGAGGTCTATAGAGTATATATAAAGTGTTTTTAGAAAGGGAGATGTATGTGTGTGTGTGTATGTACGTACGTACGTACGTACGTACGTATGTACGTTCGTGGACACTTTTTTCTACGACGATAACTCACGTAAACAAAGTCATATCGACTTCGTTGAGGTGTCAATCGAAGCGTCTTTACAATCTTAAGAGCTGATTAGTTTTTGGGAAACTTCGGTCGGGGGGGTTTGCTCTTTTGCCCGTTTGAAGGTCATTTATGTCATGCGTTATATCTCGCGAACCTAAAGTACGATTTTCTTAGATAAGAAGTCAATCGACGCGTATTGACATTTATGTGATTCTATCAAGTTTTTAAAAAATTTCTTGGAGCCGTTTTTTAAATTTAAAAAAAAAAGTGCAAAAAGTAACGGTTTTTTTCAAAAACAATAAATTTTTAACCATATTTTCAAGTCGCAGTAACCAATGATTATAAAATTTATTTACTCCAAACAGTTTTATTGAAAATGACATCAAAGTTTTCACTAATGATTACAAAAAAAATCAAATAAAAAATAAAAAATCATTAACAGTCGTCATGTTCTTCAAGGCCATTTCTGTCATGCTTTATATCTGACGAACCAAACATACGATTTGCATTGTTAAGGTGCCAATCGACGCGTATTAACATTTGCGTAAATCAATCAAATTTTCATAAAAACTGTTGGAGCCGTTTTTTAATTTAAGAGAATAAAATGCAAAAAATTAGATTTTTTTCATAAACAATAAATTTATAACCGGATTTGCGAAATATAGTAATCAGTGTTTATAAAATTTTTATACTCCAAACAATATTTGTAGAAACAATTTCAAAACTTTTTCTCATGATTACGTAAAAAATTAAATTACAAATAAAAAATAATTAAAAGTCATCATGATTTCCAAGGTCATTTTTATCATTCACTATATCTCACGAACCAGATATAATATTTGCATCATTAAGGTGTCAATAGACGTTTATTAACATTGCTGCAATTTTTTTAGCATTACATAAAAAAAATTTCAGCAGCTTTTTAATTTAATAAAAGAAATGCAAAAAATTAGGCTTTTAGGGTTTTATGGTTATTTCATAAAAAAATAATTTTTTAACTTGATTTGCACAGCACAGTAATGAATTTTTATAAAATTTATACATTCTTATCAGTTTTTGAAGAGAAACCAGCAAAACCATAATCCATGATTATAAAAAAAACTAAATAAAAAATAAAAAATCATTCAAAGTTATTATGTATTGAGGGTTCATACGAATGACATTAATTTATATCTTTTATTCTAAGGAAATTGTTGTAAATTCAATCGAAGTTTTATAATATTTGCATAATTTGAGCAGATTTTTAATAGTTTTTACAGTGTTTTAGTGTTAATAAAAAAACTGCTTATAAGATAGAAGTCCAAAAAAAACCTTCCGTAGATGATATGGTTAATATCAACTCATTCCTGTTGCTGCTATGAATACCTCTCATTATTATTATTTAAAGTAGTAATATTTTTAAAATTATTATTTTGTTTAATATTTTTAATGTTTATCTAGATATTACTGGGAAGTTGACCGTGTGGACCTCAAGGGTCGCACTTCGCGGCTTGTGTGATGCATGATGGGGTGTCGGGAAAGATGGCGTAGCGGCTTTTTATGGCCAGACAACTGACCAATCAGAATCTCGCTCGTGCATAACGATGCGCCGCCATGACGTCAATCAGTTACCACAATTACTGGTTAGACGAACGGTACAATTTATGATATAATTACAAACAAGCCAAGAAGTGCGACCCTTGAGGTCCACACGGTCAACTTCCCAGTAATATCTAGATAAATATTAAAAATATTAAACACAATCATAATTTTGAAAATAGTACTACTTTAAATAATCATAATGAGAGGTATTCATAGCAGTAACAGGAATGAGTTAATATGAATCATATCATCTACGGGAGCATCCATTGATTACGCAAGGCTTTTGGTGGATGGGTGATGATGATTGATTACCACAAATGCAAATTTGATTGAAATTTTGGTGGTTTTCAAAATTTAAGCCGCTTATTTTAATTAAAAGACTGCAAAAATTATTAAAAATCTGCTCAAATTATCCAAACATTTTAAAACTGTGATTGACTTTACAACAAAGTCTTTAGAATAAAAGATATAAGGTAATATCATTCGGACGAACCCTTTTCATATGGTAACTTTGAATGATTTTTTATTTTTAATTGAATTTTTTTCAGAATCATGAAAAAAGTTTTGCTGGTTTCTCTTCAAAAACTGATAGGATTGTATAAATTTTATAAACATTTATTACTGTGTTGTGCAAATCAGGTTTCAAAAATATTTTTTATGAAAAAAACATTAAGTTTTTGCATTTTCTTCTATTAAATTAAAACAACCGCTGAAACGGATTTTTACAATGTTAAAATAATCAAAAACATGTTAAAACACGTCGATTGACTCCCTAATAATGCAAATATTATATCTGGTTCGTGAGATATAGTGAATGGAAGAAATGACCTTGAAGATCATGATGACCGTTAGTGATTTTTAACTTCCCAGTATATGGGAAGTTCTTGTAATCGCCTCGAAAATCGAAATTGAAATTTTCAACATTTCTTTACGTTTTGAGGTCTTACGAGTATATTTGAAGTGTTTTTAGAAGGAAGTATGTATGTGTGTGTGTGTGTGTGTGTATGTACGTACGTCCGTACGTACGTATGTGCGTTCGTGGACACTTTTTTCTACGAGCATAACTCACGTAACCAAAGTCCAATCGACTTCATTGAGGTGTCAATCAAAGCGTCTTTGCAATTTTAAGAGCTGATTAGTTTTTGGGAAACTTCGGTCGGGGGGTTTGCTGTTTTGCCTGTTTGAAGGTCATTTCTGTCATGCGTTATATCTCCCGAACCAAACATGCGATTTTCATCATTAAGGTGTCAATCGACGCGTTTTAGCATTTATGTGATTCTTTTAAGTTTTTAAAAAAAATCATGGAGGCGTTTTTTATTTTTTTTGAAAAAAGTGCAAAAATTAGGTTTTTTTTCATAAATAGTAAATTTTTAACCTGATTTTCGAAACACAGTAATCAATGTTTTAAAAATGTATACACTCCAAACAGATTTTGTGCAAAAACCAACAAAACTTTATCTCATGATTCCAAAAAAAATTAGATTAAAAATCAAAAATCATTAAAAGTCATCATGATTTCAAGGTCATTTCTGCCATTCACTATATCTCACGAACCAAATATAATATTTGCATCACTTAGGTGTCAATCGACGTGTATTAACATTTTTGTAATGTTTTTATATTTGAAAAAATCGTTGGAGGCGTTTTTTAATTTAACAAAAAAGAAATGCAAAAATTTAGGATTTTTTCATAAAAAATAAATTTGTTAACCAGATTTGCACAACACGGAAATAAATGTTTATAAAATTTATAAATCCTTATCAATTTTTTGAGGCAAACCAGTTAAATCCTTTTCCATGATGTTTAAAAAAATTAAATTAAAAATAAAAAATCATTCAAAGTCGCCATGTAAAAAATGTTCATATGAATGATTTCACCCGACTACTCTTGTTCTCAAGACATTGTTGTTAAGCCAATCACAGTTTATTAATATTTGCATAATTTAAGCAGATTTTTAATAGTCTTCATAGCACCGTGTTTTAATTTTTATATCAAAACTGCTTAAATTTTGAAAATCAAAAAAAAATAATCAAATTTGCATTTGTGGCAATGAACGCTTTGAATGGTAAAATGTTTCGTAGTCAATACTTTGCTAGATCATATGCTATCAAAAAAGCTTTCATCAATATGAAAATAACAAATACGCGGAAACCCCCTCCCCCCACATTGATCCGCGTGAATATTCAATCAAATCAATCTGTCCCCATCGACCAAAAACCTTACGTAATCAATTGACGCTCCCGTAGATGATACGATTAATATTAAGTCATTCCAGTTACTCTTATGAGAGGTACATTATTATTATTTAAAGTAGTATTATTTTCATAATTATTATTTTGTTTAGTATTTTTAATATTTATGTAAATATTACTGGGAAGTTGACCGTGTGGACCTCAATGGTCGCACCTCGCGGCTTGTTTATTTTTTATTTAATGTTTCTTGCTTTCATGAGAAAAAGTTTTGATGCAGTTTTTTCAAACATTGTTTGAAGTATATAAATTTTAAAAAATTGAATACTATCTTCCGTAAATCAGGTTAAAAATTTATTGTTTATAAAAAAAACCTAATTTTTTGCACTTTTTTTTCTTAAATTAAAAAACGGCTCCAACGATTTTTTTTTCAAAATATAAGAAATTCGCGAAAATTTTCATACGCGTTGATTGACATCTTGACAATGTAAATCGTATGTTTGGTTCGCGAGATATAACGCATGACAGAAATGACCTTGAAAATCATGATGCCTGTTAAGGACTTTTTATTTTTTATATAATTTTTTACATGATAATGAGAAAAAGTTTTAATGTTGTTTTTACAAGCACTGATTGAAGTAAATAAATTTTATAAAAATTGAATACTGTCTTCCGTAAATCAGGTTAAAAATTTATTGATTATTAAAAAAACCTAATTTTTGCACTTGTTTTTTAAAAATTAAAAAACGGCTACAGAAATTTTTTTAAAACTTGAAACAATCACATAAATGTTAATACGCGTCGATTGACACCTTGATCGAGAAAATCGTATGTTTTGTTCGCGAGATACATATAACGCATGACAGAAATGACCTTCAAAGGGGTAAAACAACAAACCCCCATGACCGAAGTATTCCAAAAACTAATCAGCTCTTAAGATTGCAAAGGCGCTTCGATTGACACCTCAACGAAGTCGATACGACTTTGTTTACGTGAGTTATGCTCGTAGAAAAAAGTGTCCACGAACGTACGTACGTACGTACATACACACAAACACACACACATACATCTTCCTTTCTAAAAACACTTTATATATACTCTATAAACCTCAAAACGTAAAGAAATGTTGAAAATTTCAATTTCGATTTTCGAGGCGATTACAAGAACTTCCCATATACTGGGAAGTTAAAAAATGATTTTTGCAATATTTCTTTGTATTTTTGTACTGCACTTGATTCGTGTTCATTTCAAAAATATCACCAGCACAGGTGTAAAGTTATTCCTATGTGTCAACAATCAAGCCAACAGGGAAGAACTTATTTGTTTCCGTATAGGGCATTGTTTTTTTTGTAATAGTTTACTGAGGTTTGTTAGGCACACGGGGCAAGATTGTATGGGGGACTCCATTTTGCCCCTCCGAAGTTTAAAAATATTTGATGTCATATGAATCTGTTTCTGTTTCTTCTCGTGTAGAATGGCGGAACTTGTAAAAGAAAGGCAAATTGAGGAGAGTGGTCAGAAGAGGCTATGAAAAATGCAGAGGATGCTATAAAAGAAGGAAAGATGGGGTACATGTTTGCAGCAAAAACCTTTTTTGTCGTTCAAATGACCTTAGAAAGAAAAATGAAAACAGTCCGTGAGAAGTTAGGAGGTGGCGCTTTCAGTAGCCAAACCTCGATGATTCGTTCAGACCCTAACGATAAAGTTTTCTTTGATGAAGAACAACAAGAACTATGTAATTCTATATCAGACATAGAGAGTGGACTGTTCGGTCTTGCATTAAAAGACCTAATAGGTTATGCGTACAGGTTGTGCGATGAACATAAATTGACGGCTGACAGAATTTACAACTGCAATGAGAAATGTATTTCAATTGTGCAAAAAAAAACAAATCAAAAGCCAAAGAAGCTGAAAACAACTCGGAGCGATACCTTCCGCAGAAAGAGGGACAACAGTAAATGTGAAAATTTGTTTTAACGCAAACGGCTAACATATGCCACCCATGATGATATTTCCACAGAAGCGTATGTATCCGCAATTAATGCTCAATGCTGCACCTGGATCTTGGGGGGTATGCAGTGACTCTAGCTGAACGGCTACGGAACTATTTGCTGGGTGGTTTAAAAAGCTCGTGGAATTCGTGGAGCAACAATTAAGCGACCCGTTTGGTTGTTTTTAGATGAGCATAGTGCCTATACTCATAATATTGACCTAATAAATGAAGTTCGACCCCATGGAGTGATTATTTTGTGCTTCTCTCCACCGTTTCTGATGTGGCGTGCACGAGGCCACTCAGCATCTATTATGGCCATCAAGTTACAGCAAGACTTCGCAGTAATCTAGGAAATATCCATTTATGACAAAATGGCAGCTAGCTACTGGTCGGGGCACTGCCAGACCTCGTATATGCACTTTTCATGGTATGCGTGAAAAAAACCCAGAAACTTCGGTTCATTGAATTACGTTGGTGAAACGTCTTTGCTGACACAGATTTCATTTGCTTTTGACGAATTGTTTTAAAAAAAAAGCTAAAATGACTGAAAAAATTTCTCGTGTGTTGAAGTAAAAGATGAAGTGCGCGAAAGTGCTTTATCCTCTGCAAATCTGGCAGTGCCTGACAATCGTTAATTTTTGCAAGCACATGGCACTATTTCTTGGAAGGAAATTTCGTGTTTGATGGCCTCGATTGCATACTGGGGCTTACATATACTGTATACCAAATATTGATATACCGACTACTAGTGTTATGGTATACATATTTTAAGCTTTGTGTGTACCCCCGCTATCTATGAATTCTCAAACAGTACCAACCAACGTTGAAGTCAATAAACGTGAAGTCTCAAACAGTATCAACCACTCAGGGTTCAGCAATCTCAATACCTTCGACAGCTCCTGTAGTTTTAACATTAGCACCTCTCTTCTACTTCTACTTCATTCGATATTCCAGAAATCGATAGAAGGTCATATACGCATTTGTAATTAAATTTTACTGTTTACTGTCACCAACAAATGCCCTTTCCGGCAACACGAAAAACTGTAAGAGTAACGAGAAAGAGGAGGAAAACCACCACCCTACTCAGGGGCAAGATGGGGAGATGGGACGTTACGCATATTTTTATTTTTTTAAAAATTTAGCTATAAAACAAGATCTCTCAAAACGTGTTGAAAAGAATAACACTGTTAGTTTTATTGGACTTCAAACGTTAAGTACCTCGTTATGCTGCCCTTTTCCGTACATTACCTTATGGTTACAAAGCAACGACTGATCTTGAAAGTTTAATATTTCTTATCAATTCACTACACTCTGTAGAGCCTGAGCTTTGCATTAATAAATAATAATCAAAACATCACAATGGAAACGTAGCGTCTAAGAATGAAGCCAGGGATTCTAATTTTCATGTTTTATGCATCTTTTTGGCCATTTCTTTTGATTTCGTAGTCTTCTACTTGAGCTTTATTGACAAGGTAAAAAACAATCATTTTATCCTGAAATTTTATTGCTCAACCGTCCATGCGAAGTGTGCACTCAAGCAACCGAAATCTAGAGAAATAAATACACACGTTTCCTCCAGTTTCAATAAAACAACTTTAATTACTCATAACTGAAATGGATTATTTAGGTTAGTTGGTTGCTTCCCTGTGTTTCCCTAACAAGCCTTGTTGTCTTGGAAATAGGAAGGTGCTATGCTTCTATTGCGGCATACCGGCACAAAAAAAGTCTCGCAGTAAGCTAGAATATCGTCATGTCTTATGGTGGAGGAAATGTAGATAGGCACTCCAAGGTCAATGATAGCTACGAAGTGTGAAATCAGGATTCAGGCCTAGTCTCCATTCTCGTATGCTGCAGAGCATACCTTATTGAAATGTTAAGCATGTTCTGTATTGTACGGCAGTATATCCTGTCCCAGGGCAGCAATGAGTTTATAGCTTTCAGCGTATCATCATTGTATTCTTCTTGCTCCCTTGTGAGCGATTCTGTTCTGGTTTCGTGTTGAATAACTAACTGAATCCATGCTGGAACAATAAAGTGGTGTTTACGGTTGTTCCTTCTAAGTACAATTGTAATGATTAGTCTTTGTTACATAAAGTAAGGTTAATGTAGGGTTAACAAGAAAATCTTGTCTCAAATATTAGAAAGTGTCGCCGTTTTTTTTTGGAATGTGATCTTTCAGATTAAAGCCTGGATTGTCTATTAATTAGATCAAGAATTACAAAGCTCATAATGAAGACTAAATTATTTCTCGGTAAACGTTATCTATACAACATAATAAACCCGACAGTTTCAAAACTTTTGAATGGAATTTCGGAAAGCAGTTTTAATTCAAGGATTAACTCGTAGTAATTAATTAATATTGAATGTGCCTTAACTGAACCGTATGTTATGAATTCTTGACAAAGTTAGCAAAGAGAGCTTCAAAGTCAAAACTATACGCCCGCCACACACGACATACAGTCGGCAATCGATTATTTTGTGGGTTAGATTATTCATTATACGTTTCAATGGAAAACCATACACGACTCGAAGATGTTGGGCCGTGGAGAAGATTAAGAGTAGTTGACACATTTTCACAGATTATAGTCGATTGTCCTATGTATCGATGGATATGTCTTACAAAACGATATTGATCTTTAAGAACAGCATCTGGATTTTTTCGTTAGCCGGTCAATAAAATTGAAGGTTTCTTTGGATTTGGCAATCCGTGATATGTGTGCAGCAACGCAACTGCTATCAAAGGGAAATGTTTTGAGAAATCTCAACGCTTACATCGTTTTTATGGATACATTCAAAACAATCAGCGAGGTACGATCCTTGAAGTGAGCACGGATAACTTCCCAACAATATCTATAAAAATATAAAAAACGTTAAACATAATAATTATAATGAAAATAATAAAAATTTGAATAGTTATAATGATAAGAAATCATTAAAAAGTGGATTGATTGGTAATAATCGTAGGGTTTCTAGCGGGTAGGGATCAGAATTAACCTTTCCGCGGATTAAGTAAAGTTAGACAGATTGTAAAGCCTTTTCTCAGTAACTGTTTTTTTTCATATAGGCGCTTGAAAGGCAAAAGTGTGCCAGCGAAAATGATGACGAACTTCAGATTTCAGCGTGTTTAAATACAATTTTTCATTTTAAACAGACCAAATTAGTTTTTGTCGCGTGTTGGCTACCTTGGATAATTGTGCATTATACTAATTCATCAATTGACATCAAAAAGACTAATTATCATTTCATATTTGGCAAAAACAATGAACAAGCAGAAAATAATCGTAGTTATGTGCACAAAATCATAAATACTGCACAAAGTATGAGAAGAAATACGAGTAATTGAAATCGTCTTGTCCCGAAAAAATTAAATTAATAAATTATTAAAAACTGAGAATTTTAAATCGATCAATTTTTTTTAAAAGCATCTGATAAAAAGTATTGACGACCATTTTTCTATACTATTACAACATTTTATCTTAGAAACACTATAAATCGTTTTTTTTATCGTAAAATAACAAGTAATAAGCAGTAAAAATTCATATATAAACTCAAAAGTTTTGCTAATGATCCTTACGTACTTAGTTCTACATATTATTGTTTGTTATTCCGTGTGAATGTTCTTTTAATGCATTAACAACATGGAGGTTTTATTTGATTCGAACTTAAAATATCTGATTTCGAAAGGCAATGAATAACTGCATTTTTGCATTTTTTTTAAACTGCGCTGAAATTCAAACAAATCATTAAAACGAAAATATTTTTCGATTGGTAACACAACCACGTCATTAGAGTAAGTAAAATTAAGTTATATTTTTCTTAACAACCACATATTCATTATAATTATTATTATTTTTTGAATACGTGTTGCGATCCAACAAAAATAGGTTAATAAGAAATCTTTGAAACACCTGATTTTTCAAAACAAAGATTACCACAAATGCAAATTTGATAAGCAAAAGCTTTTTCATTACAATAAAAACCGCTTGACAAAAATTATGGAAATTCTGCTCAAATAAATGCCATTAGAATAAGAGAAATTAGGTCACATTAATCGTATCAACCAACTTTTTTAATTTTGGTTTATATTGCGTTTGGAATGATGGAAAATTTATTTTTCAAGAAAATGAACCTTTTTCACGTTTTTTATTAATTTAAACAACAGCACAATTGAATTTATTCAAAATTAGATTGGATAGAATCAAATAAATGCTAATACGCTTTTTCTTAAAACAACATCTTATAAGCAGTTAATTGTGAGTTTACGAAGTAACTGAAATCTTGTGAACGCTTCCAATAAACAAATTTAAAAAAAATATCTTATAGTTATTAATGGACGCTCCTTCATTCATTTTCTGCAAGTATGAGAAAGTATAATTTTTCATTAGATGACAACTGTTCACGAACGTATATATATATACACTGTATCAAAAAATTGCACATACAGCAGCTATAATCGGGAATAGAGTCAGTGTTTGTTTTAAATGAAAAAAGATAAGTTGATTTCGTTTTAGGTTTTATTATTTCTAGTTACAGGTCTTTTAAATGCAAGAATCAAATATTTGTGTTTACTAAATTTTCTTAGAAATATTGTCATTTGTATGTCACAAGTCATTATATACACATCAAAAAATTGCACATACACTTAAGAAATTCACGCTATTTACTTTTTTAATAGCGAGTATGATGTCCTTTAGCTGCTACTACTGCTCGTAGAGGATCCGGCATTGAAAGTGCTAATTTTCGAGTTATATTAGGTGTAATTTTGTTCCATTCTTCTAAATAATGTCTTTCAATTGAGCATGGCTGGTTATGCGATGCGCACGCACCTTTTTTTTAAATAATCCCAAAGATGCTCAATAGGGTTTAAGTCGGGGTGGATGTGGAAGAACAGAAGCAACGTTGTAGAGCAACCACTCACGCACTAATCTAGAAGAATGTTTGGGATCATTGTCTTGGATAAGTGAAAACCCACCGTTTATGCCAATTTTGACAGCGCTTTGTTTCAAGTTATCCTTCAAAATGTTCAAATAATGTACTTTGTCCATCGTTCCTTCAACAAATACTAAATTACCTACCCCATTTGCACCCATTGCACCCCAAACCATCACATTCCCCTTTCCGTGTTTTATGGTGGGTTTCAGGTTTTTTAATTCCAACGCAGTGTTAACTGTACGCCACACAAATCGCCGTCCATCAGAGCCGAACACATTATATTTGCTTTCATCTACGAAAACTACCTTTTCCCAGAATTCTTCAGACTTCGATACATATTCTTTGGCGTATTGGATTCGTTTTTTTATATTCGTGTTAGAAATGAATAGTTTCTTTCTTGCAACACAGCCCTTGTAGCCTTTTTTATGTAGTAAATTTCGTACAGTTTGGGGGTTGACGGATATTCCACAATCATTTTCAAGGCAAGCGGCTATTTTCGGAGCACTTATTTTAGGATCGTTCTTTACTAATCGTTCAATTCGCCTTCCCAAACGTTCGCCCAGTAACTTCGTACGGCCTCTCCCCGGAGCAATATCGAAACTGTTATTAGTTTTATAGTTTTTTATAGCACTTTGAATGGTTGCACGTGGTCGTCCTACGATCTCTCCAATGTCTGCATAACTTTTACCTTCCTCTTTGAGCTTAACAATCAGTTTTCTCACTTCTATAGGAACCTTTTTCTTTGTTTGCGACATTTTAAAATGATCTACGCGAATAAATCTACTAAACACTTTAACGAGAACTTCGTAACTGCAAGTAGCATTAAAACATAAGAGAGTGTAAACCTGCATGCAAAATTTAGTACCGTTAGGTTTTCGTTCTGAGAACACGAGATTAGTTTGAAGTGTATGTGCAATTTTTTGATGTGTATATAATGACTTGTGACGTACAAATGACAGTATTTCCAAGAAAATTAAATAAACACAAATGTTTGATTCTTGCATTTAAAAGACCTGTAACTAGAAATAATATAACCTAAAACGAAATCAACTTATCATTTTTCATTTAAAACAAACACTGACTCTATTCCCGATTATAGCTGCTGTATGTGCAATTTTTTGATACAGTATATATATATATATATATATATATATATATATATATATATATATATATACACTCAGTAAAAAAAATATTCGGGCAGAAGGTTTTTAATAATTTTTAAACATTTTAACAAGAAATTTGTAACAAAACAAAATGAAAAATTATTTGATTTCTAAGGATTATATGTCATGTGTTAATTGCAACCACTTTTTTTCCAAAATATTGTTTCGAAGTAATTATTTTATGTCCAAAACTGTTATCCATCTGAAAATTTCACCAAAAAAGTATTCGGGTAAAGAAAGAAAAATATTAAACAAAGGATGTACCTAGATAATTAAAACCGGGTCGGTCCTCCTTTATTCCTAATTACTTCTCGCAGGCGCGCTGGAATTGATTTGACCAATTTCTGGCAAAGAGATAGTGGAATGGTATCCCATTCCTGCCGAATAACGCCCTCGAGTTTGTTCCTGTTACTACTAGGATACTGGCGTATATTGTTTTTTAGAATACCCCAAAGATGCTCGATTGGGTTTAAGTCGGGACTTTGTGGAGGTGTTTCAATGACTTTGGGGCAATTATATAGGCGCCACAGTCGGCAAATATCACTCTTATGCTTGGGGTCATTGTCCTCATAAAAGTGAAAGGTTTCTAGAACACCAAGCTTGGCTGCACTTTGCCTTAAATTTCTTTTCAGAATATTTAAATATTCATATTTATCCACTCTTGTGGAAATAAATTTCAAACATCCCATGCCTGAAGCTGCGAAACAGCCCCATACCATGACACTTCCTCCACCGTGTTTCACAGTTGCATTGCAGTTCCTTAATTCTAGCTCCTTATTAGGTTCGCGCCAACCGCGTTGTCGTCCATCCGATCCAAATTGGTTAATTTTGCTTTCATCCGCAAAGATAACATTTTCCCAAAAGGATAACGGCTTGTTTATGTGGCTTGCAGCAAACCTTAACCTTTTAAGGCAATCTACCGGACTTATGTAGGATTTCCTTCTAGCGATACGGCCATAAAAATTATGTCGATGTAAAATATTTCGTATAGTTTGGTCACTCGTGTTTTTTTTTAAACATTTCCACCACCTTTATACTTAATTTTCGTGCGCTTATTTTCGGCCTTTTCTTTACTTGGCGCACAATCAACCGTTACTCATGGTCGGCGAAAATTCGGGGATGACCTGTACGATACCTTTTCGTGACGGATCCAGTGCTTTTGTACAGTTTTATTATGTCGTGAACGGTAGACTTTCCTTTTTTGGCGATTGCAGCAACCTGCCGTTCAGTTTTCCCACTTCCCACACGAAATTTATCAGTAACCAAAAGTAAAACAATTTTTAACTTTAAAACCTACACTTCAACCATTATAACATCCGCAAACGATAACTATCTTGAACGAAGTATAGGTTTGCCCGAATACTTTTTTGCTACGAAACATGGACCAGCTGCACATTTTGGTTTTCTTGGAAATTCATTTTAAGTCGTATAGTAAAAATTTTTGACGCACGAGATTTTGGTCGCTAGCGTAATAGATTGCAGCAAATTTGATCATGTCTTTGTGTAAAATATACATATTTTAATAGAAATTCATTTTACATTCTACTGCCCGGATACTTTTTTTACTAAGTATATATATATATATATAAATATATTTATATATATATATATAATTCAACCATTCAGGTAAACAAGAAGAACAGTCTCTTAATGAACATTCCTAAAAAACAGATATATGTATGTATCTTTGAATGGTAAGTTTTAACGTAATGATTCCGGGTAGCTTCACTAAAATCATTTTCTGTCGTGTGAGTGATAACCTAGGTAGACGTGGATACTAAAATTTGGCACAAAATTCTTACACCAGTGTTTCTTGTTCGGATAAAAAAGATTTTGCAATGAATTGAATATTCTCAACGAAAAAAAATATGTATTGGTATACTTGTTGCTCTGTAACCGAGACTGACTACTAATTGGATAACCTGAAGATCCCATTTAAAGAGAAGTGGGGCAATTTCGCTTTGGGCGTCATTTACTTTGCTTATCGAAATTAAGGAGGGATCCGAAAAGTTCGTGTTCCAAATTTCATTCTCTTCGGGAAATTCGTAAAATATTTCACCCACAAACAGAACAATGACCTAAAGAATGAAAAGTAGCCGAATCGAAATGATTTATTTAATAATTAGCTCAAAAAATTTTTGGACTCCTTACTTTTATACCATATCCCTACCAACACCGGAACACCCATTTTGTATGCCAATACTTTCTGCTACTTCCTCTATTAATTCATTGACTGTTATTCCTCTACCGTTTTTGTTGCGTACTGCTTACATGATTACACTTGTGCAGGGAATTCTTGTTCTAGTTGCCATGATGATCCTGTTTTTCGATAACTACGATCCGTCCACCAATCCGTACGTCTGTACGTTCGTGAACACTTTTTTCTACAAGCATAACTCACGTAAACAAAGTCGTATCGACTTCGTTGAGGTGTCAATCGAAGCGTCTTCGCAATCTTAAGAGCTAATTAGTTTTTGGAAAACTTAGGTCGGAGGGGTTTGCTGTTTTGCCCGTTTGAAGATCATTTCTGTCATGCGTTATATCTCGCGAACCAAACATATGATTTCCTTGATTGAGGTGTCAATCGACGCGTATCTCGCGACCCAGATATAATATTTGCATCATAAAGGTGTCAATCGACGAATATAAACATAGGTTTTTTTTTCAATTTAATAGAAGAAAATGCGAAAAATTATGGTTTTTTCATAAAAAATATTTTTTTAACCTGATTTGCACCACACAGTAATAAATGTTTATAAAATTTATGCATTCATACATTCATTTTATCAGTTTTTGGAGAGACACCGGCAAAGCTTTTTTCCATGATTATAAAAAAGTTAAATTGAAATTTAAAAATCATTTAAAGTTACCATGTAAAGAGAGTTCATACGAATGAAATAACCTTATATATTTTATTCTAAATAAATTGTTGTAAATTCAATCAAAGTTTTAAATGTTTGCATAATTTGAGCAGATTTTAAGTAGATTTTACAGTCTTTAATTTAAAAATTTTTTTAAAATTTTGAAAACAATCAAAACTTCAATCGAATTTGCATTTGTGGTAATCAACGCTTTGAAAAGTAAAATGTTTTATAGTCAATACTTTGCAAGATCATATGATTTGAAAAGCTTTCATCAAATAAAAAATTGTAGTTTTTAGTAGATTCATTCTTTAGTAGTCGTAAGATTTCTATTACTTCCTCCATCATAATTTGTAAAACATTTTACTTTTTACATGCAATTGAATCTATTTTTGACTGCATATTCAAAATTTACCAATAAAATGTATAAAGTAATTATTAATCTCATTGATGAAGTTCATGGCAATTTTGAACGCAACTATTCAAAATGGTCATCACGCGACAAAATCTCTTTAAGGAGAGTTATAACAAAAACTGCATTCATTTTTGCTAGCGCTCTTTTGTCCTTCAAGCATCGACGTGAAAAAAACAAATAACGTAGAAAAGGTCCCACTGATTGATTGATCAAATCAATCTTCCCGCATGCACCAAAATCCTTACGTAATCAATGGATACTCCCGTAGAAGATATGATTAATATTAACTCATTCCTGTTACTGCTATGAATACCTCTCATTATTATTATTACTTAAGTAGTATTATGTTCAAAATTATCATTGTGTTTAATATTTTTAATGTTTATCTAGATATTACTGGGAACTTGACCGTGTGGACCTCAAGGGTCGAACTTCGCGGCTTGTTTTATTTGCAGTAGTCCTCTCATAGAAACGATATTCAAGACCAAGACTACAATTTGAATCTTTGCACTACTCTACGAGCTTAAGTTGAGTATTTTGAGTGTTGGAAAATATATTGTGGTGGATGTCTATTGCTTCTCAGATTTTTTATCTTTGCCTCAAGTAATTTGTCCCTCGGGAAAAAGATGAGGTTTTCTTTTTCTTTGCTGTTTGCAATGATTGACGAAAAACCCCTACTTATATTCTTCACAGCTACGAAAATTTGGATACATGAATAAAATGTATATTTAATGAACTCCTCTAAATAACGAGCATGTTTTTTGAGTTGCCTGTTTCACGGAAACATTAGCAAAGCTTCCTAAATAACATTTCATATCTAGAGAACGAACACATGGCAAGAAGTGGGGAACAAACATAGGACGAAAATGTTATAAAACCTTTTCTGGTACGAACAAAAAAGATTCTGCAATCATCAATTAAATATGCTTGATGAAAGACATGTACTGGTAAGTCCACTTTACTAAATTGTGTTCACAAAGTATGAAATGCGTAATGGGGGCTCCAATGCGTAGAAAATAGAAATCAAAAATGTAAATGATAAAGCAGCTCCAAATGCAAAAGACGTTTTTAATTAATTTTATATGGCGAAAGCAATTTGCTGAATATTTGGATAAACGTTGTGGTTCAATTAATATTTTTTTCTCAAATTATAATGAAAACATTATAAACAAGGTTTTTCTCTGTTTTGGTAGGAATATTCGTTTCTTAGTGTTCTATACTGTTGTATTAAAGAAAGTTATCAACTAACAAGGAGAAGGCTCGGCATCGTCTTCTCAGATCTGGATGAAATTTGGCACATAAGTAGAGGACGTCAGGAATATTCGATCCTTGAAATATTAAATCGCAACATTTTGGATGTAATTAGTTTAATGTAAATTAGCAATGTCCAACTACAAACACATTTATTTTTAGGAATCAGCAAATTATTCGATCATTTAGATATTTAAATTATATTAAAAACTTATTGTTGACCGGATTTATTATTAACACCTGTTATAATCGAAGCAGAATCAAAGCTAATGGTAGAATCATCCTTTGTTCCCAGAATCAATCCTGCGTCCTCTTCGTGTCTCATAGCCAACTCGACAAAATCAATAAACCAGGGTGGCGCCCAAAGTGGCTAGCCATGAATGCTATTGTTTTGAGTAATTATGGCATAAATTAGATACTAGGGACGTAATTGTTATAAGTCCCGAAAAAAGTACCACAAATAGTTTTTGCTTTGGTTTAAAAAAAAATATTTTCTTTGATAATCAGAATATTTGAAAAAATTGATGACGCAGTGGTACTTGAAAGTAAGCAGAAGCACAAGGGAAAAAAGTTACCAGAAAAAGTTACCAACGGTTTAAATTTCAAGGTGGATTTTTTTTCACCAAATTATACTAAGTAGCTTCGATGAGGGTATTTGCATTTGAAATTTAAGTACCCTGATCATTAGGGTCAGAGGGTAAAACATTGCAAATTGGCTGGACAATGAGACCATCACTTCAGTTTGATTGGATAAATTTTATTGTTTGAGCCAATCAATAATTTAAATTGAAATGAAGAACAGAGACGAAAAACAATAATCTCTGTTTTCTTTGGAGATTATGCGTCTTTGCATCCAACATGCATTGCATCTAAAAGATGAGTTCTGTTGTTCAAAAAGTAATGCGCATCTGTAGAAAAATCAATTGCCTGCAAAAATAAAGCAAAAACATTCATTTGCCTATAAATAAAAAATCATGACGAGCTGCGGTTTTCAATTTTTAACTTTCCAGTTTATGGAAAGAACGTGTAATCGCCTCGAAAAACGAACTTGAAATTTTCAACATATCTTTACGTTTTGAGGTTTTTAGAGTATATTTAAAGTGTTTTTAGACAGAAGGATGTACGTCCGTTCGTAGACTGTTTTTTGTAAAAGTCTATGCCACGTAAACAAAGTCGTCTCGACTTTGTTGAGGTGTCAATCGAAGCGTCTTCGCAATCTTAAGAGCTGATTGGTTTTTGGGAAATTCGGGTTTTGATCTTTTCAAGGTCATTTCTGTCAAGCACTATATCTCACAAAACAAATCTAGAATTTTTATTGCTATTAAAATTTGTGTGATTTAAATTTAAATTTTTAACAAGCCGCGAGGTGCGACCCTTGAGGTCCACACGGTCAACTTCCCAGTAATATCTACATGAATATTCAAAATATTAAACACAAAAGAAATTATGAAAATACTACTACTTTAAATAATAATAATGAGAGGTACTCATAACCGTAATTGAAATGAGCTAATATCAATCATATCATCTACTGTAGCGTTTATTGATTACGTAAGGCTTTTGTTGGGTGGGGGGTGGATTGGTTTGATTGACTATTCACGCGGATAAATCGGAGGGGGCGGGCTATAAAGCCTTTTTTACGTTATTTGTTATTTTTATATCGATGCTTGAAGGACAAAGGAGCGCTAGCAAAAATGAATGCATTCTTGTTATAACGCCCACTGAAAAGGTTTTCTCGCGAGGTGTCCATTTTAAATAATTTTGTTCAAAATTGCCATGACTTCGGAATAATCATTGAATTTGTGTTTTTTCACGAGCCGTTTTTTAGGTTTTTTTGGACCATGCAAAAAAAATTGACCAGTTTCTCTTCGAAAACTATAAGGAATATATAAATTATATAAACATTTATTACTGAGCTGTGCAAATCAGGTTAAAAATTTATTTTTTATGAAAAAAACTCTATTTTTTTGCCGTTTTTTCCATTTAATAGAAGTTAAATTGAAAAAGCAGCAGAAAAGATTTTTTTATAAAGTTAAAAACATAACAAAAAAGCTAACACACGTCGAATGACACCTCAATGATGCAAATATCATACATGGTTCGTGAGATATAGTGAATGATAAAAAGGACCTTGAAAATTATGATGTCTTTTAATGTTTTTTTATTTTTTTATTTATTTTTCTACGTAATCATGAAAAAAACTTATTGTTTATGGAAAAAACCTAATTTTTAGCACTTTTTTTTAATAAATTAAAAAACGGTTCCAACGATTTTTTGAAAAATTTGATAGAATCTCACAAATTTTGATATGCGTCGATTGACAGCTTCTTCAAAAAAATCGTACGTTTGGTTCGCGAGGTATAACGCATGACAGAAATGACCTTCAACGGGTCAAAACAACAAACCCCCCTGACCGAAGTATCCCAAAAATTAATCAGCTCTTAAGATTGCAAAGACGCTTCGATTGACACCTCAACAAAGTTGATACGACGTTATTTACGTGAGTTATGCTCGTAGAAAAAACTGTCCACGAACGCACGTACGTACGTACACACACACACACACATACATACTTCTTTCTAAAAACACTTTATATATACTCTATAGACCTCAAAACATAAAGAAATGTTGAAAATTTCAATTTCGATTTTCGAGGCGATTACAAGAACTTCCCATATACTGGGAAGTTAAAAATATTGTTGGAGCTTTTTTTAATAAAATAAATGAAGTACAAAAATTAGGGTGTTTTCTTGAACAATAATTTTTTTACTGAATTTTCGCAACACAGTAATTAATGCTTCAAAAATTTATATATTCTAGACAGCTTTTAAAGAGAAGTCAGCAGCACTTTATTTGTGATTATCAAAAAAAAAATTTAAAACATCATTAAAAGTCGTCACCTAAAATGTTTGAGCCATTTCCTTAATTTAATTAAAAAGCAAAAAATTGGGTTTTTTTTCAAAAAATGTAAATTTTAAGCAGATTTGCACTACACAGTATTCAATGTTTATAAACCTTACAGACTCTAAATAGTTTTTGTAAAAAACACATGCAAAATTTATTTTCATGATAATAAAAAAAATAAACTAAAAATATAAAATCATTGAAATTCACCATGTAATAAAGTCTCATACGAATGATATTACCTTAAATATCTTATTTTAAAGACATTGTTGTTAAGTCAATCAAACCTTATTAATATTTGTATAATTTGAACAGATTTTCAATAATCTTCACAGAACCATGTTTTTTTTAATGAGAAAACTGCTTAAAGTAAAAAAAAATTAATCAAATTTGCAGTTGTGCGATTTGAATGGTAGAATGTTTTGTAATCAATACTTTGGAAGATCATATAGTCTTTCACCAAATAAAAAAATTGTATTTTTAAGTATCTGTCTTAAATGTCTTTAGGGTTCGTAAGATTTCAATAACTTCCTCATCATTTGTTGTATTATTTATTTTTTACATGTAATTAAACGAATGTGTTGACTGCATTTTCAATGTTTTCAAGACCAACTTAGTCATTTTCACAGACAATGTTGAACTATTTCCTACTCATTTTCCGATCTACAGTTACGGCAGATGTCGTTGAAAGGAACAAAAAATCGTTCAGACAGACACTGTCAGCACGGATATGATGAAACTAAAAGTTTCACTGCTAATGTTGAAAAGTTGTTGGTGCCTTTGAAACTCAATTTAAACCAAATTTCTTTGGCTGTTATTAAAGTTTTTTTTTCAGCAGCAAGAAGCTGTTCGGAGCCTCTATATGATGCAGCTTGAATCCTAGTTATATGGAAGCTTTAGGATGGCTAACCTAGAATGTTAGTGTATACTTCTGAAGCTCAATGCCCGCTTTCGCTAGGACATCACTTCTTGGTATTTTTCTATGCTCCGGAACTTAGTATAGAATCAGTTAACATTGAAGTGACATCTCTTTAAGTTGTATATGATATTCCAATACAATTTTGAATGAGGTGTACACGTTAGATTTTGATTGGATACTAGCTTGACTGTCAGAGAACATGTTTGAATTTCTTATACAGGTTTTCTGGATTCTTAGCCCATCAATTATCTTGTGTATGCTATGATCTCTGCCTAGATGACACTGCAGTGGCCTTGAAGGCAGAAGGATAGTTTCAGGGCTAGCTCTTTCGAGAAAACACCAATGCAATTTTTTCTGTTCTTTTTGATCCAATCGTGTAAATATCGACCGATTCTTTTATTATTGTGCTATTTCTTTAGCCTAGTTACTGACTTAAAACCATTTGTGAAAGCAGAGAATCGGAGAGAAAAAGTCTACTTTCTCTAGTCCATCTTTACGAAGTATGGTAGAGTCGCTGTTTCCGATGGGTTGATGTTATTCTTATTTACTTAATTATCCTTTTATGTCTACCACTTTTCGAAGGGGTCTCAAAGAAATCACATTAGACTGATGGGCAACATTCCCATTTTAAGATTCACCGTACAGGAAAGTTGATTTCAGCCGGTCTCATCATATCAATTTATGTTGTGAGTATTCTATAATAATTAAATGAATGACATAATAATCCCCGTTTCAGGTAATAACATCAAATTCTTTTTCAACGTTTGAAACAATTCTCTAATTGCGTACTTTTTACGTTTTGCTTTTTTGGATTCAATGAGTACTGTAGAAAATTAAGATGCTGTCGATATTGAAGAAATTATTGAAATAAAATAAAATCAGCATGTATCCCTTCATTTATTACGATTTGCTATCAGAATTTATTATATGTCAATGAAATTAATCACTTCACTTCGAACAAATTTTGTTTTTGAAAAGATTCTCAAGACGGTTTATTTCAAAAATCCATTTTTGTGAACATTTTGCTGTTTGGCATTATCCCGAAAAATGTCTGTCGTGGCATCGTGACATCAAAAACAAGGAAATTCTTCATCAAAAGTAAAAATTTCTATTAATATTTTGCTGCTTGGCGTATTCATTTTAAATTAATATGTGCGAAATAAATGTCTTTATTACCTTTAATTGTTTAAAAATTAATTTCGTTTGTTGATGTGTCTGTTTTTTTTTGGAATCGCATGAAAAAAGGATTTTTTTTAAAAACCAATCACTCGGTGTTTTCCTAGTCTGCCTTCATTTTTGATACTTTGCTTGAACAGGAAACCTACCGACATTTTATACATACCTATTTCCACTGGTGGTCAAATGAGCGTTATTCAAATAAACGTTATATCATCTTCCAGTTGATCATAAATAATAAAGATTTATCATGAGCAATATCACACGACTACATTGTCATGTACATACCAATTTGAAAACACTTGTTAACTTCCCAGCATATGGGAAGTTCTTGTAATCGCCTCGAAAATCGAAATTGAAATTTTCAACTTTTCATTACGTTTTGAGGTGTATAGAGTACATATAAAGTGTTTTTAGAAAGGGAGATGTATGTGTGTGTGTGTGTACGTACGTGCGTCTGTACGTTCGTGTACACTTTTTTCTACGAGCATAACTCACGTAAATAACGTCGTATCAACTTCATTTAGGTGTCAATCGAAGTGTCTTTGCAATCTTGAGAGCTGATTAGTTTTTGGGTATCTTCGGTCGGGGGGGGGGGGGTTTGCTGTTTTGCCCGTTTGAAGGTCATTTCTGTCATGCGTTATATCTCGGGAACCCAACGTACGATTTCCTTTAAAAAAGAGTCAATCGACGCGTATTGACATTTTTGTAATTCTATCAACTTTTTGAAAAATTTCTTCGAGCCATTTTTTAACTTTTAAAAAAAAGTGCAAAAAATTGAGGTTTTTTCAAAAACAATAAATTTTTAACCTTATTTTCAAGTCCAAGTAATCAATGTTTATATAATTTATATACTCCAAACAATTTGTCAAAAAATTTCATCAAAAGTTTTTCTCATGATTACAAAAAAATTCAAATAAAAAATAAAAAATCATTAACAGTCATCATGATCTTCAAGGTCTTTTCTGTCATGCGTTATATCTCGCGAACCAAACATACGATTTGCATAACTTAGATGTCAATGGACGCGTATTAACAATATAATGAATCTGTCGAATTTTTAAAAAAATCGTTGGAGCCGTTTTTTAACTTAAGAAAAAAAGTGCAAAAAATTAGGTTTTTTTCATAAACAATAAATTTTTAACCTGATTTGCGAAATATAGTAATCAATGTTTATAAAATTTATATACTCCAAAGTATGTTTGTAAAATCACCATCAAATTTTTTTCTTATGATAACGTAAAAAATTGAATAAAAAATTAAAAATCATTAAAAGTCATTATGATTTTCAAGGTCATTTTAATCATTCATTATATCTTACAAACCAGATATAATATTTGCATCATTGTGATGTCAGTTGACATGTATTAACATCTTTTTGAAGTTTTAATATAATAAAAATTCGTTTCAGCCTTTTTTTTTTCAATTTAATAGAAGAAAATGCGAAAAACTATGTTTTTTTCATAAAAAATATTTTTTTAACTTGATTTGCACAGCACAGTGATACCAGTTTATAAAATTTATACATTCTTATCAGTTTTTGAAGAGAAACCAGCAAAATTTTCTTCCATGATTATGAAAAAAACTAAATAAAAAATAAAAAATCATTCAAAGTTACCATGTAAAGAGGGTTCATACGAATGATATTACTTTATATCTTCTCTTCTTAAAAAAAAATGCTATAAATTCAATCAAAGTTTTAAAATATTTGTATAATTTGAGCAGATTTTTAATAGTTTTTACAGTCTTTTAATTAAAAAAACTGCTTAAATTTTGAAATCCAACAAAATTTCAATCAAATTTGCATTTGCGATATCAACGTTTTGAATGGTAGAATGTTTTGTATTTAAAACTTTTCAAGATCATATGCTTTAAAAAGCTTTCATCGAATAAAAAATTGTAGTTTTTAGTGGATTCATTTTTTAGTAATCGTAAGATTTCAATAACCATCATCATTTGTAATACATTTTACTTTTTACAAGCATTTGAACCTAATTTTGACTGCATATACAAAATTTTCACGACCAACAAGGTAGTAGGTATAGGTACCTACCTACCTAGGTATCGTTATCCAAATTCCAATAAAAACTTTCGTTGTCGAATTTTTTGCAGATGAAACGTCTCTCTCGTGAATATTTTTCACAAATATAGTTTGCACATGTGTAACAAATGTTTATGGTTAAATTTTTTGGCAATGTCCTATTTGAAATATGTTTTGTCTTTCGAAAATTGAAGTGGAATCAGCTGAAGCACTTTCCAAACTATTTGTTCCTTGTTCCTGTAAACCTTGATAATCGGTGGTAGGTTATTCCTTCAATTGATTTAAAAATTTATATAGCGATATCCTTTCTCCAATTGTTTGCTTATATAAAACCCAAGCACTTATCCCAGTTGAATTAAGAATGTTGAAAAATACTTGGACACGCCATCTACGAGAATCAGATTATGTGCTTTAGCCATTTAGTAAAATGAAAGAGTCTCAGGTATAAATTTATCTGTTTTTCTTCTTCAATCTTTACAAAAACTAAGTATAACCACTTTTTAGTTTGGTTTACCATTATAAGTTGTCAGTGTACAATTATTAACTTCCCAGTATATGGGAAGTTCTTGTAATCGCCTCGAAAATCGAAATTGATATTTTCAACATTTCTTTACGTTTTGAGGTCTATAGAGTATATATAAAGTGTTTTTAGAAAGGGAGATGTATGTGTGTGTGTGTATGTACGTACGTACGTACGTACGTATGTATGTACGTTCGGGACACGTTTTTCTACGAGCATAACTCACGTAAACAAAGTCATATCGAGTTCGTTGAGGTGTCAATCGAAGCGTCTTTGCAATTTTAAGAGCTGTTTAGTTTTTGGGACACTTAGGTCGGGGGGGTTTGCTGTTTTCACCCCTTGAAGGTCAACCATGTTATGCGCTATATCTCACGAATCAAACATTCGATTTTCATGATTAAGGTGTCAATCGACGCGTTTTAACATTGATATGATTCTATCAAATTTTTAAAAAAATTCTTGGAGCCGTTTTTTAATTGTTTTAAAAAAAGTGCAAAAAATTAGGTTTTTTTTTCAAAAACATCAAATTTTTAACCTAATTTTCAAACCTAAGTAATCAATGTTTATATAATTTATATACTCCAAATAGTTTTTGTGAAAAAACCAGCAAAAGTTTTATTCATGATTATGAAAAAAATTAAATAAAAAATAAAAAATCATTAAACGTTCAAGGTCATTTACGTCATTCATTATATCTCGAGAACTAAATATAATATTTCCATCATTAAGGTGTCAATCGAAGCGTATTATCATTTTAATGATGTTTTTATATGTTAAAAAAATCTTTAAAGTGGTTTTTTAAATTTATTGAAAAAAAATTGGAAAAGTAGTGTTTTTTTCATAGAAAAATTCATTTTTCACCTGATTTGCACATCGTAATAATAAATGTTTGTAGAATTTATAAAATTTTATCAATTTTTGTAGAGAAACCAGCAATAACTTTTCTCATGATTACAAAAAAAATTAAATTAAACATAAAAAATCATTCAGTCACCATGTAAAAAGGGTTCATTCGAATTATAATACCTTAAATCTCTTATTCTAAAGACATTGTTGTAAAGTCAATCAAAGTTTATTAATATTTGCAAAATTTAAGCAGATTTTCAATAGTCTTCACATCACCATGTTTTAACTTTTATGAAAAAACTGCTTTGTAACCTGTCCCCACTCCGATGAATACTCAATCAATGGACGCTCCCGTAGATGAAACGATTAATATTAAGTCATTCCAATAACTTTTACGAGAAGTACATTTTTATTATTTGAAGTAGTATTATTTCCATAATTATTATTGTGTTTAATATTTTCAATATCTTTTTAGATATTACTGGGAAGTTGACCGTGTGGACCTCATGGGTCGCACCTCACGGCTTGTTAGTTTTGCAATCCTGCGTTGTAAAATGTGCCATATTATCTCCCTTTTGTTTCTAAGGTTTGGGTAATTCATTCTTGTTCACTCGACTAGTTCCTATCAAGGTTGTTCTTTTTGATACAAGTTTTGTTGCTAAAAATGTTCTCTTCAAAAATTTATCGGTGCTTATATTTTTTACCATTTACAGGGTGTTCATTGAGTTTGAGGACAACACATTCACTAAGTGCAAATAGCTGCTCATCGGCAATAATATTGGCACCAGGTTTGCAACAGAATTGGCTTTTTTCTATAAATGTACTCCATACCTTTCAGATGAGAGCGAATTTATCAGCCATCAAATGTTGGCTTCGCATACTCCTTTTATCAAAACGAATAAATCGCATAATTCTGTGAAACGATTTCTGCTCGTTGTTCTTGAAGAGAACCATTTATTGTTTCATAAATATGAAACGACGTAATTTCTTGTTTGATATGCAGCACGTGCATATATATGCAATAAAAACGTCCAAAGTAATTTGGATCTAAGACTTGACATACTTCAGATTCTTTGCAAATTTTCACGTAATTCATAATGCGATGGTCAAGAAACGATAAAAATGCACTAGTCACTTTACTTGTCATAATTTGCGTTTCGCATATCGCGTTGGCCCTCTCATTTCTCTGAAAATACTACGAATAAAATCTTCAAGGTTCAGAACTATCTTGTATTATAAACTTCCCAGTATATGGGAAGTTCTTGTAATCGTCTAGAAAATCAAAATTGAAATTTTCAATATTTCTTTACGTTTTGAGGTCTATAGAGTATATATAAAGTGTTTTTAGAAAGGCAGATGTATGTGTGTGTGTATGTACGTACGCACGTATGTACGTTCGTGGACACTTTTTTCTACGAGCATAACTCACGTAAACAAAGTCGTATCGACTTCGTTAAGGTGTCAATCGAAGCGTCTTTGCAATCTTAAGCGCTGATTAGTTTCTGCGAAAGTTCACTCGGGGGGGGGGGGGGGGGGGGTTGTTCTTTTGGCCCTTTTTTCAACGTTGGTAGGTGGAAATCTTCAAAAGATGCCGATCAGCTCCCGCCTCTCGGCATGCCGGATTTTTACCGACTAAACCACCTCTCCCTCCGGATCACTCTATCCATCAATCCTTTATTTTTGTTCTTTTTAATTGTCGTACCTTGGTGCTTCCCAGACGATGTAGATCGGTATAAGGGATAGCACCTTTGAAGGTCATTTCTGTCATGCGTTATGTCTGGAGAAGCAAACATACGATTTCCTTCATCAAAGGGTCAATCCACGCGTAATACCATTTATGTGATTCAATCAAGTTTTTAAAAAAATCCTTGGAACCTTTTTTTTTAAATGCAAAAAATTAAAGTTTTTTCAAAAACAATAAATTTTTAACCTTATTGTCAAGTCAAAGTAATCAATGTTTATATAATTTACATACTTGAAACTTTTTTTGCAAAAACATTATCAAAACTTTTTCTCATGATTACGTAAAAAATTAAATTATAAATAAAAAATCATTGAAAGTCATCATGATTTTCAAGGTCATTTTTATCATTCACTATATCTCACGAACCAGATAAAATATTTGCATCATTATGGTGTCAGTTGACGTGTATTAATATTTTTGTGAAGTTTTCAAGATTATAAAAATTCGTTTCAGCCGTTTTTTTTAATTTAATAGAAGAAAATGCGAAAAAGTATGGTTTTCTTCATAAAAATTTTTTTTTAACTTGATTTGCACAGCACAGTGATACCAGTTTATGAAATTTATACATTCTTATCAGTTTTTGAAGAGAAAGCATGAAAATGGTCTTTCATGGTTATGAAAAAAGTAAATTAAAAATAAAAAATCATTCGAAGTTACCATTTAAAGAGGGTTCATACGAATGATATTACTTTATATCTTTTATTCTAAAAAATTGTTGTAAATTCAATCAAAGTTTTAAAATATTTGCATAGTTTGAGCAGATTTTGAATAGTTTTTATGGTCTTTGAATTAAAAAAAAACTGCTTAAATTTTGAAAACCAACAAAATTTCAATCAAATTTGCATTTGCGGTAATCAACGCTTTGAATGGTAAAATGTTTTGTAGTCAAGATCATATGCTTTGAAAAGCTTTCATCGAATAAAAAATTGTAGTTTTTAAGTAGATTAATTTTTAAGTAATCGTAAAATTTCAATAACCATCATCATGTGTAATACATTTTACTTTTTACATGCAATTGAACCTTTTTTTGACTGCATATACAAAAATTTTCAAGACCAAAAAGGCCCTCACCGATTGATCCGCGTGAATATTCAATCTGTCCTCATCGACCAAAAACCTTATCCAATCCAATCAATGAACCCTCCCGTAGACGATATGATTCATATTAACTCATTCCTGTTACTATTACCTCTCATTGTTGTAATGTTGTTGATGTTTATGTAGATATTACTGGGAAGTTGAGCGTGTGCACCTCAAGAGTCGCACCTCGCGGCTTGTTTATTAAATAATTCACTAAATTGAAACTAGAAAACAGTCTCGTCTCTTTTCGCCATACCACAACAATCGATTTGATGAAAGTCTCTTAAAGCATATGATCTTCCGAAGTATTGACTACAAAATATTTTGTCATTCAAAGCGTTGATTATCTCAAAGAAAAATTTTATTGAATTTTTTATTCCAAAATGTAAGCAGTTTTTTCATGTAAAAAAAACACGGTAGTGAAAACCATTGAGAATCTGCTGAAATTATAAAAATATTAATAAGCTTTGATTGAACTACCAACAATTTATTTAGAATAAGAGATGTCAGGTAATATCACTTGTTATGACCTTTTTAACACAATGAGTTTAAATGATTTTATATTTTTGCTCGTTTTTCCACAAAAATTGTTTAAAGTTTATATATTTTGTAAATATTGACTATTGTGCTGTGTAAATCAGGTTAAAAATTCTTGTTTATAAAAAAACCCTAAATTTTTGCACTTTTTTTATTAAGTTAAGAAACTGCTTTAACATTATATATTACTACATATTTGAACCTCCGAGTCTAGTCGACAGCTTTTGCCTGCTAGTGTGCTTTTTGGTTAGCAACTTACTAACACTATGCTTGCACATTGATGGAGGTTCATTTACTTCCATATTACAGACTGGTTCCATAATTTAAATGAAGTGGGAAAGTCTGGTTTCGGCGTGACGGATGGCATCCTCTTCAGGTGCTGTCATTAGCCATCCGTTACGAGACAGCACGACCACGATTGGCTTATTATTATTAAGCTCATCCTACTTCAACTAATTTTTATAATTATTTGTATCAATGTGCAAGCATATTGTTAGTAAGTTGCTAACCAAAAAGCACACTAGAAGGCAAAGCTGTCGATCAGACTCGGAGGTTCAAATTTGTAGTAATATATAGAATAGCGACGTAGGCACATACGAACTAAAAAATTGACAGTCATTTTACTTCGCGGATACAAATAACTATAAAAATTAGTTGAAGTATGATGAGCTTAATCCATCAATAAGCCAATCGTGGTCGTGCTGTCTCGTAACGGATGGCTAATGACAGCACCTGAAGAGGTGGAGTCCTGAGCATTTCCGAGCATCAAACACGCCTGGACAACCTCCACTAGTAGACTCCTCCAACGGAATGTTAAACACCCCGTCAAGGTTCATATTTGAGGGTGCTTCTCAAAAAGGGTTTCGAAACTTTGTTATTTACAGACAATTTGAATAACGAAAAACTGGACAAAATCTATCAAAAGGCTTTGTTATCATCTGGCAGATAATGGTTCATCAGAAAAAATGAGAGCTGAATCCTTCAAGAGGACAACGACCCAAAACATCGGAGCCGATTGTGTAGCGAGTGGAAAGGACAAAATGGGGTTGTCATTTTAAATTGGCCATTTCAGTCACCGGATGCAAATCCAATAGAAAATGTGTGGACTCTAATAAAAATGCAACTTCGCAAACACAAGCCAAGTAATTAAGATCAACTTTCTCGACAAATTCGGAAAATTTGGAGGTCTTTTCCAAAAGAATATGCCGAAAACCTCGTGAAAAGCATGCCCCGACGGTGTCAGGCTATAATTGATGCTGGAAGAGGTTGGACTCGCTACCAAAATAGTTTCATTAAGCGATGACAATCAATTAAACAATTAATGTGCGAATTTTTAAAAAAATCTATTGTTGTTATAATTTAACAGTGACCACGGTCTTATTTAACAGACTGTAAACAGCAGTATTTTAGAAATCTTACAAGCAAATGTATTATAAGGATAGAAGTTTGTTACTTCTATTAGGCTGTACTTGAATAGTTGTCTCGTTTCCCTTGAATGGACGAAAGCTGAAGTCGATCACATCCCTTTCGGATGAAAATCTCTTTGTGCACGAAAATAAGGATACATGCATGTACATATGCACGATAGTCAGCAGTTTTCCACTGTCTTCAATCTTAGGCTTAGATATCTATCAACGTTTACTCTCAATTACTGTACTCATGAAATTCGTCGCACAGTTGTTCTAAATGGTGGCTCTTTGCTTCGACACCCATCCACAAAACTAAAGTTGACTCAGCAAAAGACAATAGTTGAAGGAATCTGTTGTCGGCACTGAATAAGTGTCGGTTAAGTTCTGGGTCCATACATCAATGATTTTTTAACAGGAAACATGCCTAACGAAGTGAATGGAAAATCAATAATGAATAATGGCTTTGTTTTCAGCAGTGCATCGTATGATGGAAGTGTTACCGCCTCTTTTTTACTAACTAAGGGTGAATTTAGTTACAATGCAGTTAGCAATTTCGAAACACGAGCCTGGCACTGAGTTACATATCTATGCATCTCATATCCATAGGTTGGGAACAACATATACAAAGTTGCATCGTTAGCAACGGAGCTTTTGCCATACGTTCAATTTCAACGGAGAAAACAGTTTAAGAAGATCCCTTAATTGAAATTGGAAAAATTACACTTACTTCTGCCAACATGATATCTGCACATACATTTATATTCATAGGATGTTCCTGTGATGAAGTTTAAGAAGTTGTCTGGCTGTAATCGATTACACTTTAAGCTGTCAAAATTACAAAAATTGATTTTAAAAGGTTCACAAATCTGATTGATACCTTATATTTAACGTGAGAATGATGGATTTCCTGTCAAACTTAATTAAAAAGAAGTCGAGGCGTGATAATCTTCGCAAAAAACTTATAGTTTACAAAATTGATGACAAGTAAGCATGTAAAAACAGAATAATCGTAATATATTTCCGATGCACAAGGATTGAAAACCAAGATGCCACAATATCAGTTTTTATGGCTGCAGTGAATGTGTTCGTACATAATAGCCTTATTTAAAAAAAATAATTTAAATATCTACGCATATACAGCGTAACTCAAATAAGAACAAAGATTTGCAGGAGAGAGTGCAATATTTTATCAATTTTGTTTAATCCTGTTTTTGTAATGGTAGAAACAGTAAACATACGGCAAAATGTTCCAATTGATTAAAGATGATTGTTTTGTAATTATTAAATTGAGATGGGAAATGAGAAAGGAAACCCCTGTTTATCGAGGGTAGAAATAGCCTTCAATATTTTAACAAGAATAATGTGTAAAGGTGCAAAAAAATTAAAGAAAGAACTCAATGACCACAAAAAATATGAGCAATATTTGCATAATTTGAGCAGATTTTGAACAGTTTTTACAGTGCCGTGTTATTTTAATAAAAACTGCTTTAATTTTGATAACCAAAATTTTTTCATATAGTTTGCATTTGTGATAATCAACGCATCGACTTGCTAACATATTTTGTAATATTGCAAGTTTAGTTGCATTTAAAAAACATAAAAAGGATTACAAACGATGAGGGAGGAAGTAATTGAAATCTTAGGAACACTAACGAACAAAACTACTAAAAACTACAAACATTTTTGTTAAGAAAGCTTTTAAAAGCACATGATCTTGCAAAGATAGTCAATATTACAAAATATGTTACCATTCGATGCGTTGATTATCAGAAATACAAAGTATATAAAAAATTTTGGTTATCAAAATTAAAGCAGTTTTTTATTAAAATAAAAACACGGTACTGTAAAAACTGTTCAAAATCTGCTCAATTTATGCAAATATTAAAACGCTTTGATTAACTTTACAACATCATCTTTAGAATAAGATGTTTCAGCTCATATCATTTACTTTTTGAATTGTAACTTTTAATGGTTTTTTTATTTATAATTATTTTGTTATCATGAAAATAAATTTTGCTGGTTTTTTATAAAAAACTGTTCAGATTATTAAAATTTTATAAAAATTGAATATTGTGTTGTGTAAACCAGCTTAAAAATTTACTTTTTATGAAAACAAGCCGCGAGATGTAACCCTTGAGGTCCACACGGTCAACTTTCCAGTAATATCTACAGAAATGTTAAAAATATAACAAATATAACAATGAAAATACTACTACTTTAAATAATATAAATGAAAGGTACTCACAACAGTAATTGAAATGAGTTTTCAAAATTTGAGCAGTTTTCCATCGAAATCAAAACACGGTACTGTGAAAACTATTCAAAATCTGCTCAAATTATGCGAATATTACTAAAATTTGGTTGACTTTACAACAACAATGTATTAATGTCTTAAGAATTAGATATAAAAAGTAATACCATTCGTATGAACTCTTTGAACACAGTGAGAATCTGAGAAAAAAGTTTTGCAGGTTTCTCTACAAAACTTGATAAGAATCTATGAATTTTAGAAACATTTATCACTATCAGGGAAAAATTTATTTTTTATGAAAAAACCCTAATTTTTCGCATTTTCTTTTATTAAATTAAAGAAATGGCTCGAACGATTTCTTTTACAGATTTGAAGACATTGCAAAAAAGCTTATGCACTTCGATGTATACCATAATGATGCAGATATTATATATGGTTTGCGAGATATAGTGATTTTGAAATTTGTTTTTTTTGGAAAAAGTTTTCCTGTTTTTTTTACAAAAACTGTTTGGAATATATAAATTTTATAAACATTCATCACAATGTTTCGCAAATCAGGTTAAAAATTTATTAACTTCCCAGTTCCCTATGGGAAGTTATTGTAATGGGGTCGATTTTGCGAATCCCAAATTTTGACATATCTCCACGTTTTAAGGTCTCTAGAATCCAAATCCATCGTTTTTAGAGAGATGTCTGTGAGTGTGTATGTACGTATCTGCGTATGTGCGTATGTACGTATGTGCGTTCGGAGTAATTTTTCGTCTCGATTATCTCAAGAACCAAACATCGGATTGACGTGGGACTGGTTTTAAACGACGCGTAATTACGTAACTTAGAACTGAATGACTTTTCAGCAAAATCGGTTGGGCCGTTTTTTATTTAGGATGAAAAAACTGAAAAAACTGAAAAAACGACTAAAAATTGCTTATTTTTAAACTGTTGATACGCACTATTAATTCGTGCAGATACCAAATACCTTCATAGTAATGTTGTTATTATTGTGCGTTTTAGCAAAATTGTGATCAAATTTGTAAAAAATGTTATTTAAAAAAAGGTTAATTTATAAAATTGCAAACTTTTATTATCGGGTTTGGGTGAATGGGAGTAGAGACGCTAATGCAGTTAATAATTGGATATTGTTATAAATAATTTAATATTGTTAATAACAATCAAATAATATTAGTTATAATCTGATATTGTATATATAAATTCAATTATAATTATTCAGTAACGGTCAAACATTCTTAATAACGAATGATTATTTTAAACAATAATTAAATACCCTCAATAATAGTTGTGGATTCCGAGGCCGAGATGGAGGACAAGAAGGGTGATGAGGACGAAGAGGACGAGGTTGCCAAGGCTTTGGTAGAGGATGACCAGGTGGTGGAGACGTCTTCCTCTACCAAAGCTTTTATGGTTAGATAAAAAATTGATAAAAATAGTAACAGTAATTATATTAATTTAGAATAATAATGTTTAATAATAATTATTATTAATAATAGTAATTAATAATAAAAGCAAATTATAGCTATTTATTCAACCACTGGGAAGTTAGTCGTGTGGGCCTCGAGGGTCGCACTTAGACCACATTTTTGTTATGTAAAAAAGCTAATTTTTTGCATTTTTTTAATAAATAAAAAAAGTGCTGAAACGATTTTTTTATAAAGTTAAAAACATCACAAAAATAGTTATACGTGTCGATTGACACTTTAACTTTGCGAATCCTATGTTTGGTTTACGAGATATAGCGCATGACAGAAATGACCTTCAAAGGGTCAAAACTACATCGAAGTCGATACTACTTTGTTTACGTGAGTTATGCTCGTAAAAAAACTATTCACGAACGTACGCACATACGTACACACACATAGACCTCGCTTTCAAAATCATTTTAAATATACTATCAAGACCTCGAAACGTAAAAAAAATGTTGAAAATTTCAATTTCGATTTTCGAGGCGATTACAAGAACTTCCCATATACTAAAAAGTTGAAAATCCAAATCATTTTGCACATGTTTTTTTTTATTAAACTGAAAAACGATCCCATTTTCATTCGTATACTCTTCCCGCTTTTCTGAAGAAAAAAAAATGCATAAATACGCAAAAGGATATTGAGTCCTGTTTCCTTCCCATTGTCAGAGACGAGTATACTCGTCTTTGGTTTTGATTATATGTATATGACAAATTTATGAGCTTTCACCCAGAAATAGCATAACTTCGGAAAAAAATAGCACTTGAAATTTGATTGGCAACCGTAATAACTTCATATGATTCAGGCTTGGCAACTAATGTGTTTATAGATCTTAAAAATATTGATCCGCGTCGATAAACACCTTAACGATGCAAATCGTATGTTTGGTTCACGATATAGAGTCCAAAACAGCAAACTTCCCTTCCCGACTGAACTTTCCCCTAGTTAGCTCTTAGGATTGCAAAGACTTCTCTTCTGTCTTTTCATCTCCCATGGCAAGTCGCCCCTTGTATTCTTATTCTACTTCTTCTTGCTTACTATATTCCAATTTATCTATTTCTCAATCTGAGCTAGAGATCCTAATTAATGGAATTGATCCTAATGTGAATCCGGGCCAGAGGGTATTCCTACCTTGTTTGTGATCTGCCTCTCTTCCTCTTTTAGCCTGCCTCTATCGATCATATTTAACAAAAGTGTCTCCGAGGGCATTTTTTTTGCTTCCTGGAAACTTATTACTGATTACATTTACACGGATTTGTCTAAGGCTTTTGACTCCGTTGAACATAATATTTTAGTGCGTAAGCTGAAGAGCTATGGCTTTCAAGGGTCTTTACTCTGATGGTTTTCTTCCTATCTGGTTAACCGTGAATGCATTGTCTCCTTCTGCAATCATACATCTGCTTCTTTCTATCCATCATCAGGTGTTCCGGAAGGCTCTTTCCTGGGTCCTCTTCTTTTTTTACATGTTGACAACGATTTGCCTCAATTCATTCCGTCTCCCTGCCTCCTGTACGCTGACGACTTTAAAGTCTTTAGGACAATCAACTCCATTTCAATCCTGGTGTGACCTCAATAATCTAACGATTAATGTTGAAAAATGCCATAAACTTACCTTTTCCCTCAAATTCAACACTATTGTTTTTCCTTATTCCTTACACAGCAGTACTCTCGTTGAAGTCGATCATTTTTGTGATCTAGGTGTCATATTCGATCGCAAACTAAAGTTTGATCATCATATTGACAATATCGTGCTTAAAGCGTCAAAGCTTTGTGGACTCTTACTAAGAAATTCCACTGCATTTCGAAAACCCGAAACTTGTACAAAACTTTTCAATTCTCTCGTACGTAACTTGGTCGAATACTGCTCCCTGATCCGGTCTCCACACAGCAAATTTGATACAAATTTGCTCGAATCTATTCAGCGTAAATTTACCCGCACTCTACTCTATAAGTTCAATATTCCCTATGCTCCTTACGATGTTCGTCGCAAACATTTCAACCTTGCCACCTTACAACAACATAGAATATATTTAGACGAATCTCTCCTTTGCAAGCTTTTTTTGAATATCCTCGACACTTCTCTCTGCAATTAACTTCTCTTTCGTCACTCTTCTCATCCTTGTAGAAATCTTACGATCTTCGCCCCTCCCTTCACCACGTCTAACCTATATGATAATTCTCCCCTGACTCGTTTACAACGAAATCATGACCTTATGCAGTTTGGTTCCTTCAGTTACTCTTTAAATACTAATAGGATCAAACTAAGAAATCTTATATTTTCGTCTTAATTTTAGTTCTCAAATTTTCTTATTCATTCACCACTGTTCTTTATTTTTATTTACTATACTTATTTCATTAATTAATTCATTTACTCTTTAGAGTTATCTAAGTCTTAGTTTAGTTCATCGCTACTAAGTAATTGGAACTCTTCTGTTTAGTAGCTTTGTCAACAATAAACAATAAACAAGACACTTCGATTGACACCTCAACAAAGTCGATACAACTTTGCTTAGGTGAGTTATGCTCGAAAAAAAAAACTGTCCGCGAAAGTACGTACACACAAAAACATACTTTTTCCAAAAACACTTAAAATATACTCTAAAGACCACAAAACGTAAAGTATGTTGAAAATTTTAATTTCGACTTTTGAGGCGATTACAAGAACTTCCCATATAGAAATTATCCTACCCTGGGTATGTTTGCATAATGTGATATACTTTTTGCTTATTTAGTGATCCCATAGCTGTTAATGTTAAAAGTAAAATGCTTACATAGATAAATTGTAAACAAATGAAAATTGTATTCTACTTTACGTGAAATAAAGTCATATTTCTTAGCCTTGATGAAGGATATAATTGCCTGTTTTAATTTTACATTGAATATAACAAAATTAAAAACTGGATAAGAATAAGTCTTAATCAGAATTCTTTTTCCAAATTATAACATAATTTAAGGAATTAGATATAAAATAAATATTGCACATATCATATTGTTGCTGGCATTCCTGATTTTCTATGAATTTATATATCACAGAAAATGCTTTCTTTCTTTTGAATAGATAAACATTTGAACCTCTTAAATATGTGAATAGAACTTTAACTTGATGCTTATAAAAGCGGTGAACTGGAATACCCATTTACCTAAATCAACGAAAGGAATATGACCTTATCCGAAAATGCCTACGTCAAAATACGCATCAGGATCAGAACATGCCATTCACTGAGTTGGAAAATCAAAGGACTGATGGACACTTGAGACAAAAGGTTCAAATAGGTTGACCACATTTCGTAACGCTAATCAAATATTTGTGCCAATATTCTAGTACATACATTCTGAGATAATGCATTCATTTCCTACGCCGCAAAATAAATCATTGTAAATGATAAGTTGCAAAGTTACTTCTTTCAATATTGAATAAATCAATTAATAAATTATAAATGGATATCATTTGAAAATAGCAATGAACAAAAAATTAACATTCCTTTGAAACGTTTGATGGTCCAAAAGCATTCAGACTGCAGAAAGAATCAACAAATATGAAGCTACATCTTTGTTTCGGGGCAATGCTTCCATTCTTGGAGATGATGAGATTGAGGTGTACGAAATCTACAAGAAGTGTTGAACAATTGCCTCGCGCACTTTTTTAATGAAGTATGCTTTGAATCCTTGTCTTGTTTTAAATTGAAGTTGACACTGAAATAGAACCCATATTTTTCAAGGACTTGCGTGAATTGGATATCTAAAATGTCACCTTCACTTTTGGTCAACTTTTCCATGCCATTTAAACCGCTAGGCTTTACTGGAACGTGACACTGTTGTATCTAATTTCCCGACATTCATGAATAATTTTCTTCGTGTCTAGCGTTGATTACCTGCGGCTTTCTATTAAAATTACACGAATTGCGTTTTTGGATATCGCATATAAGGTTGTTCATCGTTTGAACATTTATCGACTGATTGATTTGACTCATGCAATTACGGTACACTGATTGGTAATCTTTCACTTTTATGCTCGAAATGCTCACTTAGAATGGATTTTTTACAATTCCATTCCGTCATTGTGGTTTCGCAATATTCGCCAATTAAATTGAAAATGAAACGACTGAACGGAAATAATATTTCAAGGATTACCACATTTTTTTTCTATTCTAAATAATTTATAATATGTAGTAAACAAATAATGAGTTGTCTTTTGCTTTAAAATTCGTTATATACTTAAGTTTTTTTCTATAAGTTTCAACGTTACACGAAAAACTAATTTGAAGTAGATTAAATTAGGATAAAACTAATTTGGCATAAATTCATCAATTTAGTGATACCTAAATTTTCGGAATAGGACCGTCCTTTTTGGAAAAGGTATCGCCTATAGCAATCTGTTTGAACGTGTTTTCTTGACGCCCCACACAAAGACTTCCGCAAACACCCGAAGACTTGTTAAAGGAATGGTTAGATATTTGTGAACTTAACTATATATGTGGCAATAACTACACATAAAATGACGACCTAACTAAGTAATGTTATTAACAACTTATTCAATATATATTTTGTTATATCTTGCGGAACGAAAAATATGAAGGATATTTTTGAACACAATCAAGATTAGAAATAATGAATTGGGACTCAAACACGATGGAATAAAATCAAAAACCTACATAAAAATATACCGGAAAACATTTTGAAAATACACAGATTCACAGGTATTCACCGATGAATAGCTTATAATACCCATTCTAGAAAATATTGCGCTTATCTCGTGTATGTTATAGTACTTCATTGCATCAAAACAAACAACAAAACTAATTTCCGACTAAATTAGCTATTGAAAACTTGTAAATATAGAAAATATAACTTAAAAATCACAACAGAACTTTATAATTGCGAAATAATCAAAACTACTTCCTAAAAAAAGTTCAAACTTTGAAACGAGGTGAATGTGACAAGAAAACTAACACCAAACATTTTAAAAAATATATTGTTATATTGTAAATTAAGTATTAAAACGTATTTGCATTAATAGTGTAAGAGGAATTGATTTTTGAAATTGAAAACGTGACGCATTTAATACCACATTAGTTTTACTAATTTGCTTCACAAATGCACTTGTACCGCATTGGCGCTCATTTTGATTTAATCATTTTTTGCCATTGGACCGCCGGCTAACTTTTACAAGGATAACTTTCTCATATGAAAATAAGTTCGGCGTACGTTCTACTCTTCGTGACGAACTTTCGGTTCGTATGTAATTTAAAACAATACTTGGCATGACGTCGACTGTTCAGCAGCTAAAGTGTTAAAAAATTCAGTAGCTACATTTTAAAAACGCAAATTATCAAAGTTCTAGATATTTATCTATCTTGGATTTTTCGTAAATAATGACAGCTAAATTAAAACTGTTTTGAGTTTTTACAAACACTCAGATATTCATCTCAAGCGTCACAGTCTAATACGACCATAATTTGATAATCAAGTGTTCTTGCCAATGTAGACAACTTAAGAAATCTTTGATTTGAGAAGTGTCCAAAAATATCTTACATTTCTCCTTCTATAAAATATTTCAAATAAATCACTTCCTTATGTCCAGAATCATTGAATGATGAACCTTTCTTGATTTAATAAGTAGTCAATTTGCAGTAAAATCTGGTGGTTGATTTAAGGTAAAGTTTCAAAATTGTCGATCAAATCGGCATCTTTAAGATGTCAATCGAAGCGTGTTTGCAATCTTAAGAGCTGATTAGTTTTTAAGGCGAGGGTGGAGGGGGTGGATTGTTGTTTTGTCCCTCTGAAGATCATTTTTGTCATTCGCTTTATCTCGTGAACCAAACATGAAATTCGCATCTTTAAAGTGTCAATCGACGCGTATTAACATTTGTGTGATTCTGTCGAAATTTAAGGAAAATTTTAGGAGTCGTTTTTTAATTTACTAAAAAACATAAAATAAACAATAAAAATAAAAAATGAATAAAATTTATATACTTCAAACAGTTTTTGTAAAAAAATCAGTAAAACTTTTACTCATTATTACAACAACAAAATTAAATTAAAAATAAAAAATCATTAAAAGTCACCATGAAATTCCAGGTCATTCAAGTCAGTCACTATATCTTGCGAACGAAATATAATATTTGCACCAATAAGGTGTCAATCGACGCGTTATAACATTTTTGGGGTGTTTTTAAATTTATAAAAAAAACGTTGGAACCGTTGTTTAACTTAATAAAAAACGGAGAAAATTGGGGTTCCTTCACAAAAAATAAATTTTTAACCTGATTTGTACAACATAGTAATAAATGTTTATAAAATTTATAAACTCTTATCAGTTTTTGTAGAGAAACCAGCCAAATTTTTTTCCATGATTACAAATAATTTAAATAAAAATACAAAATCATTCAAAGTCACCATGTAAAATGTGTTCATACGAATGATACCACCTGATAACTCTTATTCTAAATACATTGTTGGTAAATCAATCAAAGATTATTAATATTTGCATAGTTTGAGCAGATTTCGAATAGTTTTCACAGTACCGTGTTTGAATTTTAATAAAAAAACTCCTTAAATTTTGAAAACCAGAAATAAATCATTAAAAACTGCATTTGTTGTAATCAACGCTTTGAATACATATACTTTAAAAATCATCCATCAAATAAAAAATTGTAGATTTTAGTAGTTTTGTTAACTTCCCAGTTCCCTATGGGAAGTTATTGTAATGGGGTCGATTTTGCGAATCCCAAATTTTGACATATCTCCACGTTTTAAGGTCTCTAGAATCCAAATCCATCGTTTTTAGAGAGATGTCTGTGAGTGTGTATGTACGTATGTGCGGATGTGCGTATGTGCGGATGTGCGTATGTGCGTATGTGCGTTCGGAATAATTTTTCGTCTCGATTATCTCAAGAACCAAAGATTGGATTGACGTGTGACTGGTTTTGAACGACGCGTAATTACGTAACTTAGAACTGAATGACTTTTCAGCAAAATCGTTCGGGCCGTTTTTTATTTAGGATGAAAAAACGGAAAAAAAACGACTAAAAATTACTTATTTTTAAACTGTTGATACGCACTATTAATTCGTGCAGATACCAAATACCTTCATAGTAATGTTGTTATTATTGCGCGTTTTAGCAAAATTGTGATCAAATTTGTAAAAAATGTTATTTAAAAAAAAAGATTAATTTATAAAATTCCAAACTTATATTATCAGGTTTGGGTGAATGGGAGTAGAGACTCTAATGCAGTTAATAATTGGATATGGTTATAAATAATTTAATATTGTTAATAACAATCAAATAATATTAGTTTTAATCTGATATTGTATATATAAAGCCAATTATAAGTATTCAGTAACGGTCAAACATTCTTAATAACGAATGATTATTGTAAATAATAAATAAATACCCTCAGTAATAGTTGTGGATTCCGAGGCCAAAATGGAGAACGAAGTTGAGGACGAAGTGGAGGACAAGAAGGATGACGAGGACGAAGAGGATGAGGTTGCCAAGGCTTTGGTAGAGGATGGCCAGGTGGTGGAGACGTCTTCCTCTACCAAAGCTTTTATGGTTAGATAAAAAATTGATAAAAATAATAAAAGTAATTATATTAATTTAGAATAATAATGTTTAATAATAGTAATTATTAATAAAAGCAAATTATAGCTTTTTATTCACCCCACTGGGAAGTTAGTCGTGTGGGCCTCAAGGGTCGCACTTAGACCACATTTTTCTTTAGTGTTGCTACGAAGTCAATCACTTCCTCCATCATAATTTGTAATATTTTTGTTACATGGAAGTAAATCGATTATTTACTGAATATTCAATGTTTTTCAAGACCAAATGAAAACAGGAAATAATTATTATTCTCATTGATATAAAATCGTGAAAAAAAAACAAATTCATTGTTTATGCCGAAGTCATGGAAACTTTTAGCAAAATTATTCAAAATGGTCATCACGCGACAATTTCTCGTCAATAATTTAAAATAATATAATATAATAATTTAAATAATAAATGACGTAGAAAAGGCTTTGTAGCAACCAACCCTTCAACATCCAGATGAAAAACGAAGACATTGAAGTTCTAACCAAATCTGAAGATAAGCAACTAAGGGAAAAGAATCTAAGAATTTAATCTAAACACAGGAAAGATAATCAAAACTGATGAAGTAGAAAAGGCTGCCCCTCTCACCCTTCCTTGTTTGATCTGCGTAATTATTCAATCGATCAATTAATGGTGCTCATAGGCGCCTATTTGCACAGACCAAACGCAATACGATTAAAAAAATTATGTTCAAGTATACTCTTTCGGACAACACGAGCTCGTACCATGCTCGTACCATGTACCATGCAATTGATGATACAATGGCATCTTTTCCATCACATGAACAGCATTTTTAATGTCAAATCAATTTCAGCTATGAGGCCCATTTCTGGCTGAATGGGTTCATAAATAAGCAAAACTGCCACTTTTGGTATAAGGATAGTTCTCAAAAAAACTTTGAAAGCATCATTACATCCAGAAAAAGTCACTGTGTGGTGTGTTTTGCATGCTGGTGGCATAATTGGTTCAAACCTTTTGTTAAATTTGAAGACGGAACCAAGGTTACCATTAGTGGCGATCGTTACTGACAAACAAATCGTAATTTTTTGATTCCCAAAAACAATGCCAATCATATAAGGGACAATAGGTCCCAACAGGATGGAGAAGCATATCATACAACGCGTGAAACGATTACTTTATTGGGCCGAACCTTTCGTGAACGGAGCATCTCAAGAAATGAACCTGTGACCCATTGGGCTATTTTTAGTGACAGTAGGTCAAATCAAATGTTTATGATAATAAACCAGGAACTATTGATGACTTGGAAGTTCACAGTTGATGCATTATTTGCAACATCAGGTCGGCTATGCTGGAAAAAGTGATACAACTTTGAATTAACAAGATCGCCTACCTAAAACGCCATCGAGGTGAACTTATTCCAGAAACTATTTTTAAACGTTAAATGCCATAAAATTTTCAAGCTACTAAAGCCAAAAAGTTGGTCATTTCAATAATTTAATTATATTTTTTTTTCAAAATTTCTATCCCTTTAAAAACACCATATATAAGAAACTACGCTGTAGTCTTATTTGCCTTTTGTGAAATACGTTTGCAGTGTTAATTTATTCAAAAATGGCTAGTATTTTTAAACTGCCGTTGATTCACAATACTTATGGAAATAGTTTAGTTTCAGTCAGTATCTGCTAGAATCCAAAGGTATCCAAAGTTTTCATATTCTGTCCAAAAAGTACTGTGAGTTAGGTTGTAGTGAAACCATGCCAAAAAGGAATGCATTTAAAGTTCCACCTTATAACTGATTTGAAGCTTGTATTCTGTTCTGTGAGTTAGGTTGTAGTGAAACCATGCCAAAAAGGAATGCATTTAAAGTTCCACCTTATAACTGATTTGAAGCTTGTATTCTGTTCCCATAATGGAAACTAATAAGGTCATGTGTAATGACCAAAATGTGCATATAATCAGTAAGTTCACATTCAGTCTTTACCAAGATAAACGGTTTGAAGAACATGGAGTTCTAATTTATGGAAATGTAAATTAGTGGCTTAAGCAATCAATTTATTTCATCGGTTTGCTGAAATTAAAAAACGATTTGTGAACGTGAGTTCTGATGATTTAATGAATCTAGTCCATAAGGTTCAAATGTCGCATTTATCCCCTACATTTGAACTGCCTTAGAGAAAATCTTAAAACACTGTTTAATATTGCTTTGGAGATTAATGTAACTTTCAATTTGTTTTGAATATCCCCTGATAGAATGAAAATTTTTGCGAAAGGAACAAAAGTTTTATGTAAAAGTACCAGACGTTGTCTTGATTGTGACATTTCACGAAATTTTATATTTGAAAAGTTCATATAGTGTCTACATAAAAATTAATTTGCTCTTCACATTTCTTTTCTTTAACAAATATACTGACTTTCGAATATTTTTGACGCGACCAGTCAGGTCGCGAGTAGCTCAAGTTAGATGATCTTTTGGCAAACAGTAGCAGTTATTCAAATCCCAGGTCACTCATAGCACGAAGCAGATTTTTTAATATACTGTAACTCACTAGAAAATATGAAGAGTTTTCTCGTATGTCTATTCTGAATAAAATCATTGATAAAATTGTCAACACGAGTTTCTCGTTTTTATTTGCATTTCAAGAGTGTTAAAAGGCAACTTATCAAAAATATTTGCTTTGGCAAATGCGAAAACTAATAAGTGTTCATTATTTTGTTGCACTACCTAACAACGAAGGGGGGAAATGTTTGCGAATCAGCGAATTTGTGGGTCACATTATCAAATTGTTTAGCTATAAATTAAATACGCGCATTTGAATCTTTTAAAAATAAATGTTGAACACTGAAAAAATGTTATAGCGGATACACCTGTTTGCCATGAAATTGTAAGAACTCCATCCCAACTTGAATAAAAACTTAGCCAAACGAGGTTGTTCTACTACCTTTATTCATTACTTCTTGGAGGTCAATATTCAAGTTTTTAAAGATTATCTTGGAAAAAAATTAAAACAATATCCGAAAACTGGCAAAAAGAACAATTTATTCATCATTTTTACAGTCTCTCAAATCAATAATAAGTTATTTACAAATATTTATGCTATTGAAGTTTTTTGTCTTTCAAGAAAATACTCTTCATTATATATTCAAATTTAGTGTATTGCTGCAATATGATAATGTCGATTGACTATACTTTATATATGTAACATTTTTTCCTACAATACCTCAAAACCTCATAAGTAAAATGGTCACAACACTATTTTTCACATGATTTCCTAAACAAACGAAACGAAACTTATGAGCTCTGCCACCTCATTAAAGACATAAATGGATTTTCCTTTCGATAAACAATTCCAGGAAGAAAACTCCCACACGAAATTTTTCGAAAGTCTCTTATATTCAACAGTACCTTGACTTTCTTCATTCAAGGTAACAGAAAACCTAACAAAATAAATCTGATACAAACAAACAAAAGCATTGTCTTGCGGTGCTCAATTTTTTTGTCAACTTTTTTCACACTAAAGTCTTTTTTTAAAAGAATGTGTCAACACATCAAAACCCTGGGAGGATAGAACCTACAAACTTACCACTCGACGATTATAGATTTAGTCGTTTAAAACTATAAAATATTGATAATGTTATTGCTGAAGTTAAAATGTGAAGAAAACATGTAAAATAGTATCCGCATAATATCACAAATTTGTTTTAATTACGATTGCTCATCTAGTAAACAAATATTTAGTCTAGTCCTAATCTAGAGAACGTTTGAAATAGGGTTGTGATGGTCAGAAAAATATACTTTTTTCACAATGTAGAAGATTTTCCACTTCAAAATGGGTGTTTTAACATCCAAAACAAATTAGACTTTCCCAAATATTAGTCGAGACATTCGTGGCAATAAAAGTTTAATTGCAATCTTATTAGCTTCCCAGTATATGGGAAGTTCTTGTAATCGCCTCGAAAATCGAAATTGAAATTTTCAACATTTCTTTACGTTTTGAGGTCTATAGAGTATATATAAAGTGTTTTTAGAAAGGGAGATGTATGTGTGTGTGTATGTACGTACGTAAGCCCGTACGTACGCATGTGCGTTCGTGGACACTTTTTTCTACGAGCATAACTCACGTAAACGAAGTCGTATAGACTTTGTTGAGGTGTCAATCGAAGCTTCTTTGCAATCTTAAGCGCTGATTACTTTTTAGAACATTTCGGTCGGGGGGGGGTTGTTGTTTTGACCCTTTGAAGGTCATTTCTGTCATGCGCTATATCTGGCGAGCCAAACATACGATATGCATTTCTAAGGTATCAATCGACGCGTTTTACCATTTGCGTGAATCTATCAATTAATTATTAATTTTTTTAAAAAAAAGTGCCAAAAATTGTGTTTTTTTTCAAAAACAATATATTTTTAACCTTATTGTCAAGTCCAAATAATCAATCTTCATATAATTTATATACTCCAAAAAGTTTTTTAAAAATGCCATCAAATTTTTTTCTCATGATTACAAAAAAAAATCAAATAAAAAATAAAAAATCATTAACAGTCATCATGATCTTCAAGGTCATTTCTGTCATGCGTTATATCTCGCGAACCAAACATACGATTTGCATTGTAGAGGTGTCAATAAAAAGGAGGTTATAAAAATTGTTGGAGCCGTTTTCTAATTTAAGAGAAAAAAGTGCAAAAAATTAGGGTTTTTTCATAAAGAATAAATTTTTAACCTGATTTTAGAAGTATAGTAATCAATGTTTATAAAATTTATATACTCCAAACAATGTTTGTAACACCTATCAAAACTTTTTCTCATGATTACGTAAAACATTAAATTAAAAATAAAAAGTCATTGAAAGTCATCATGATTTTCAAGGTCATTTTTATCATTCACTATATCTCACGAACCAGACTAAGGTGTCAATAGACGTGTATTAACATTTTTGCAACTTTTCTAACAATATATAAAAATTGTTTCAGCCGCTTTTTAATTTAATAAAAAAAATGCAAAACATTAGGCTTTTACGGTTTTAGGGTTTTTTCATAAAAAATAATTTTTTAAACTGATTTGCACAGCACAGTAATAAATGTTTATAAAATTTATACATTCTTATCAGTTTTTGAAGAGAAACCAGCAAAAACATATTTCATGATTATAAAAAAACTAAATTAAAAATAAAAAATCATTCAAAGTTATCATGTATAGAGGGTTCATACGAATGATATTACTTTTTATCTTTTATTCTAAGGAAATTGTTGTAAATTCAATCCAAGTTTTATAATATTTGCATAATTTGAGCAAATTTTTAATAGTTTTTACAGTGTTTTATTGTTAATAAAAAAACTGCTTAAATGTTGGAAATTCAAAAAACCCTTCCGTAGATGATATGATTGATATTAACTCATTCCTGTTACTGCTATGAATACCTCATTGTTATTACTTAAAGTAGTTTTAATTTCAAAATTATTATTGTGTTTAATGTTTTTGATGTTTATGTAGATATTACTGGGAAGTTGACAGTGTGGACCTCAAGGGTCACACCTCGCGGCTTGTTTCAATCTAGGATTGATCTGGACTAAAGCCATAAATTTTTGACTTTGACTTATACCTTTAAGGAAATCACCGTATAGAAAAAAACGCTTAGTTGTATATTTTTCAGATCGTGATTTGTATCTAACAATTTGATTGCAAACCTTGCCAACGAGAGCGACACTAAAATATTTTCTTAACTTGTGCGACGAACTACCTGAAAAAGTTGATGTCATTTGGCATGTTACGAAATAACACTATACAAAAGTCAATTTCCATTTGAATACCCTTAAAATGCAAATTGGAAAGAATCTATATAATTAAACGGCTAACATGAATTTTGTGGTACCATTTTAGCAGTTGTTTCTGGACCGATTTACGTAAAAAATACATGAATGGAAAGAGAATATCCTGTAGATGGGCAGAATTGTATTTTTCGTGAAAATCTCTTTGGAAAATATAGAAAAATAAAAATAGAAAATAGATTTTCTTACTAATACATACATAACGTTGAACGTTCACACAGCGATAAATACGAATGGTATACTAACCTTCACTACTAAAACAGAAACGATAATTTTCTACGGATTGTGAAGTGCATGCGGTGGTAACTTGCCTTTGCACGCGGGAGTCCCAGGTTCGTATCTAGGACTATTCCAAGTGTTTTAGTTTCTATTTTGGATGCTAATTAAATCATAAAATTTCACCACATTTAGCAATATTTTCATTCTCACACATGAACGGTTACACCGTATTGTATTTGACCATTCGGTGTTGTATGACAGCTTTCTCTTTGTGGACCATTCGTGTGTATTGTATTTAGCGTCGACGTTCGTTATGTAAATGTATACGCACATTTCATCACTATTTGGTCATATTTTTTTTAGTTTGTTTTGCTGAAGGTCGTCCAACATTCCACGAAAAGGCGTTTTCAGTTGAAGAAAACTTTCAAGATTTAAAAACCATGTTTGATTTTCGTAACATTATTTACACAAACCGGTTTGGTGGATCTCAAGAATGTGAAAATCAAATGATGACATGCGCAAAACGCTTAGCATTGTTATACGTTCGAGACGATTTGAAGCGACAATAATTGAATAATGATTTTTAAACGTTATTAAAATTCATAAACATTATTAATCCCAACAGAAAACCAAATTTAGCTTGCCGTTTTATTATATTGATTGATGATTTAAGTTAAATTCAAAAACCTTTTCTCAAAATGCACAGGGACTTGAAACGCATGTTAAAAAAATACAACATCGAAGTGGTACCAAAGAGCGGTATTCAACTAAAAAAAAGCATATCGACGGAAAAAGACAAACTGGAAGGAGGAGAAAAAAGTGGCATATACCAGATTACGTGCGGGAATTGCCAGCATATCTACATTGGGCAGACGAAGAGGCTTGCGATCACAAGATTCGAGGAACACATGAAAGAGGCAGCATTAGCCAGAAGGGGAAGGATTAATACTGTACGATCATCGGTAGCAAAACATATGTTAGACACTAATCATAAGATAGAAATAGAAAACCTTAAAGTAATAAAACAGGTAAGGAAAGTCAATGAGTTAGACATAAGGAAAACTATAGAGATAAGAAAAGTACCTGTCGGGATTAGAATGAATAATGACTAAGGAAATGGATCAATTAAGATGATTAAATATTGCGATGAAAATGTAAAACGTGAGGGATTAAAATAGAAACACAAAATTTAGGGAATTAGTTATACACTGAAGATGTCTGGGTGTGCCAGACGAAATGTACATCTGGTTTAATAGTTTAAATACACGTTTTTAAGGAAATTTTGTAAAAAGGTTTTTGAATTTAACCTAAATTTGTGAAAGCATGAAAATAAGGGTTCTAACTGAGATTGATGATTATTCGATCGAATTTCTAGAGTCAGTTATAATAAAATCATCATTCCACTCGAATTTTGAGTGCTGGGTTCTGCTAGTAATACATTAAGGGGTGAGAGAATAATTGGAAGAATATTGAGGTATGCAGCAGATAAATCTGCAAACGACCGGATGCGGGCTTCACATGAATGGACCAGCGCTTCAAAAAATCCCTGTGGTTCGAAGTATTTCATAGGATTATCGAGCACTTCCCAAAGGAATAAAAATAAAATAATTATATTTATGGCACTACCTATGGATATTTAAATTTTTTCCGAAAAGAATAGCTTCCGAAAAATTCAGGATGGATTAGGATCGCATGGCAGATATCGGATATAGCTTAGCAGCAGTTTTTAGCGCAGTTTTTTGTGCTGGTTATAAGAAAATACAAGGTGGGAGCTGAATTGTTAGAAAATTAAAAAAATGGAGCCACGTTAATCCTTTACTTCATTATAAGGTTGAAGTGTGTGGTACAATGCAACAATACGCGGTTTTTTTAACACATAAACGCGTAGTTTTGTTTCAGTCACATATTTAGAAAAAAGTGTTATTTTAGCTAGTGTCATCTTCAAAAGTTCAATATCCACGTCTGTTAAGAAACACTAAACAATAACGCAGAGAATAACACACATGCTACGCAATATGCAGTCAAATGTGTTGCAGCTTACAGATCAAGTCCATCAACACTTTTCGCAAGATTGCCCATATCTTCACATAGCAAATTTTAGGGGAAAGTATATATCGTCGTGGAAACCGCAATATGTCGTTTGTCAAAAAAAATATTTTTTTATTGCATCAATATCGCCAAATTGTTGAGCAGCACAACATACAAAAGGTACTATGTCAGTAAACCAATTAGAACTTGAGTATCCCCACCTTGCAATAAGTTGATCTAACATCAACGAAAATTGAATAAAAATTGTATGCATATGTCAACGTAAACCATATATAGCAATAAATTTAAAAATATATATATACGACATTATAGTTCTAAGGTAAAACAAATAATGTTTAAGCATTTAAAAAATAAAATGGAAACATAATGACCTGTTGAAACAGTGTTTTGTCCCTCCTGAAAAAGTTGTTTTTTGGACATACGACATATTGCGGTTTCCACGACGATATTTACTTCTTGAATAGTATTCATATTTCGAAAGCAAAATAAAACCTTTAAGTCCAAAATAAATTTAAGGTAATAATAAATAATCATTATCTTGTCATAGAGTCTTCATGTTAGTGGTGTGGTCCATGTGACAATGCGATGGGTTTGACTTTCTCGAATAAAAAAGTTAGGCTATGGTTTATGTCCCAGCCATGGTTCGGGGAAATGAGAAAATAGGAATCTAGACTTCTTACCCCCTAGTATTTTTTCCGTCTAGACTATGCTTTGCTTCCCCAGCGTCGAGTCAATATCGTTAAAAAAGGATAAAAGTGGAGTATTTTTTACGAGATTAAATAAGTTTTTAAAATTGAACATAAAAAAAGAACACAAATGAATTTTTAATGTTCAATATTTTGAATTCCCCTCGCTTCTTCAATTTTACCGACTGATGATTGATTAATGGCACAAATTTGGCCTTACTAGAAATTAAAGAAGATAGTTCTGTGGAAGTATCAATGATTCAATATTAATTGTACGTTTCGTGTTATTTAAAACTCTTCTAACTTCTCATGCATTGAACTTAGCATTCTATTTTCAGTTTCAAGAAATGAAACTAAAACTGATTGTTTTATTACTTAGTATACCTGCATGGACATCTTTTTAATTTCTCCGAATACAGGAATATCAAATTAGTTGCACTCTCAACATATGATATTATATTCTATTTGTATGCTGTTATGCAGACTTTAATTTTAGAAGACTTTACTATTTCACACGTGAGACACTCGGCTTCATTACGTGTTACAAAAGTTCATACGTCATATAACACTCTTTGTGGCATCACTGCAAATCCATGTGTGTTGTAAATGACAGATTTTAAGGTCCCTAAATGTTTAGTTTATGCGTCATGACATATGTGTACAATAGCATATGTAACAGAAAAACGGGAGTAAGTTTCATCGTAGATAAATCGGTTGTTTGTCAGCTTTCGCTTCTTTACCCCCAAGTTCAAATTTGCATTTCATCATAGCGTCTTTCTAACAACGCAACTTGGCGGTTGCAGTAGCGTACGCAGGATTTTGATAAGGGGGTCATATTTTTGAAGCCTTGACAAGGTACGTTTGCTAGTGCTTCGGTGTAGATATGAAGATATAATTATGTAATCATACTTAATCATACTTTTTCACCGGTAAAAGTTGGAGTCCTCCAAAAATAATTCTGGCAGACTATAGCGCGATTGCATGCCTGGTTTCATTTACTTGAATCATTCATGATATTTTCATTCAAATTATAAAATTATGCGCTTGACGTGTGAAAGAATCTGCACTGTATTTGTAGACTTCCTTGGAACCGTAAAGTGTATATGCATGTTTGCAAGTACATATATTGAAACGCTTTCCATACCTACAGGCAACAAAAGAAAGCAACTAATGAAGTAAATGCCGTGGGAAAGTGAGACTGTCACTAAGGACAGACAGAGTATTATCGTAATCAGGGCTGGCTAAGCTTGTTTGCAGCCCATGCAGGGAAGCAACTCTGCGCTCTCAAGCAAATTTGTCGTCATTTCCACGTAATCCATGAGGTAGACTTTTTGTACGCGCTTCTTTTTAATTAGGTGTCCCCAATATGCCTAATCCTAAGATCGCAAATCATATGACAAAATAAAAACAATCTATTTTTTGAGGATTCTGATCAAAGATAGTAAGAAACATTCAAAAATATAACTGTTGCTACTAAGATATGGGTACGAATTAAATGAATTACACTTTTCTGGAATTTCATTTCGAAAACTTTCAATCAGGTGACCATATTCTAATGTTCCTACCAACTTTTTATCTTTATATAAAATTGCTAGGCTTCATACAATAAGTAAAAGATAACGGCACACACGGATCCAATTTGTGCAAATTATGGCTGTATCACCCCTAGGTGAGATCTCTAAAGCACCATAAGCCGTAAATCGGGCCCATATGGGTTTTACTGTGAAATAGATGAAAGATCCAATTGCGTAGAGATGCTGAATCTCACCCAACTCCCACGTTCCAGAGTGTCTCGGCGCATAATTGTTAAAGTGGGTGACTTAGTGGTTAACGCTAGTTCAAGGCTCCTTGTCGACAAACAGTTTTCGGAAATGAGATTTAATGCCGCACTATCATTTCACTCAGCTGTGAATGAGAACCTGAATCAAATCAGGGTTATAATCACGGGTGAGCGTGTTCCTGACCACTTCACATCCTTGGTCAAGTAAATGAAATAACTCTAATATTGCCTGAAGGCCCAATTTTGGCGGTTGCGCCATCGATTATAATTTTTACCAACCTCTTCCCAGGCAATGACGAAGCCTTGTGTAAATATGCTTGAGATATATAATCCATAACATTCGAATCTTCGAATTTTCTAAATTTACGCGAGGTGATCAAAGTTTTAAAATGCCGATAATGATACAAACTTAGTATTCAAAACTCATCTAAAATAACGGTGAGAAACCGTGTAAAATGGGAGTTAAATTTTATGTCCAAGCATAAAATAAACCCTTCGCCGGATAAAATTATAGTGAAATATCTAAACGCCAATTTTTTTTTTCATTAGCTCATTTAACACATCTTCTGTAGATGGAGTGAGATCTCTATGAATATTTAGAAGTGCCAATCCATTTAGCCGTTCATTGCTGGTGGAATTTCGCAAGTTTGTTTTTAGTCGTCGTAATGTTGAAAATGATCGTTCGTTTGTACACGTAGATACTGGGAGAACAGCCAATATTTCTAGCAATTTCGATATATTCGGCATAATGTTTGAATTACACATGCTTAACCCATCTATGGCCGCTTTTGGGCGGTTTACTATTTCAAGATGCCCTATCTTTCTGTACCACAAAGTCAACGCAGCATTCAATTCTTCTTCAAGGGGGGGGGGGTGTAACCCGTAAACCTTGGGTACGCCACTGGGCGGTTGTATGAAGTGTATCAACCCAATATTATCCAGTATGAACGATGCGCGTTTCACACTTACCTAGTAAAGCGTCTTCAGTTTATTTCAAATGCTAGTGAAAAATATGATATATTGAATGCTGCAGGTTGAATTCGCGTACGAGTTTCACAAAACCATGTTTTTGATTTACACTCAAATATCTGGCCTAAAAAATTTATAACGACTTCAGACTGTCGCATTGTCTAGTCATTTAAAGATATTGCTTTAAAACAAGGCAACAACATCTCCCAATCAACCGTTTTACAATGATGTAGGATAAAATTGGGAGAGACGCCACAGTTTTTACAAGTGTAAAGTTTTTTATGAAAAAATGCAATATACTTCAAGGCAGGAAAGTTACTCTCATACACTATGTAGCAAAAAGCAATTTACGGTATTATTTCAGAAGAATAGAAATCTAGAAATTTTTTCCGCGTGCCATTTTCCTTCCACAATTATTGCATGGGGAAAGTACATTGTACATTTCTCATGTCGATATTTCAGGCATACACCACATTTGATCCAATCGCTTTTCTTCTTTGTTCAAAAATTTTGTTCCCAACACGCACACATTATTATCATCCTTCATAGAATTAGACTCATTTCGTTGAGAGGTTGACGATACACCCGCTGATCAGGAACCAGTAAGCTTGCGTTTTTTTTAGCTCGTCCTTTTATCATTTTTTAGGTTTTGCGGGGATGTGAGAACACACGCAACTTGTTTGCGTTTTACTGAAGGAGCAAGTAGTGTTGGAATTGGGTTTACTTGGGCAACGAGCTTTGTAGATTTCTTTTCGTTAGAAGGCGCGACTGATGAAGGGACTGTTGAGGGCACTTCATCAGTTAGATCAGATAATACGAAGAAATGATCTGGAATGATAGTTGAATTCAGGGAAAAGATCCCGCAAGCTTTTATTTCACTTTTTTCCTAACTTTTTCTATAGCCAATTTCAAATTTTCTTCAGTCCACAGTTTTTACATATTTTCTGAGCATTCTGAAAAACTAAATACCTTGTCCAAATTTAGCAGTAAAACACCCATCATATACATAAACATGGCGTCTCTCGTTACAATATTACTCAGTATAAACAATGAAACAAAATATTTTTTATCATGTTAAAAACAAGCTGAACAAAACATTAACACAGGTTTTTACTTTAATCTATCTCTGTACTCATGGCATTCACTAAAACACAATATGCTCAAAATTTCCATTGAATAAATTGCGCAGAAAAAATATTTCTTAACAATACGTAAAGCATTCAAGGGCAACTGATCAGGCACTGAGTCGTTAGGTCAGCAATGTCGATAAGTACTTATTTCCAGTATAAAGTATAGGGCTACTTTTTTCAACATCGCGAGATAAAGAATGTGTGGCATCTCTGCTCATCTCCCACTTCTACTATAAGGAGATTTACTAGGGAGTAGGCATCAGTGAACATTAGATGGAACATCGAAGAATATAGTTTTAAAAAATGATCAAGAAAGATATTTTAAATTTTTTATCAATTTTACGGAATTAAATGCAAGAAATTAATCTCAGACACATGAATTTCATAAAAACAACAACAGTCAATTGGAGTTGAAAATTATTACAAGAGAAACATAAAATACCTGAATTTTCCTTATTATGAAAGGCTACTCGACTCTTCAGTACGAGATATTCGCGTACTGAGTGTGAGCAGGAGCGAATGTGAGCTTGATATTTCCTTAAAAATATGGTCGAAATTTAATAATCTATCAGCAAAAGTACTATCTGACGACAAAAAAGTACTATCTGACACCAAAGCTCTATACAAACACCACTTTGAAGATTGCCAAAATTGCACTAAAATGGGAAAACCGTAAAATACATTTATGTGCTTCAGAAACCAAAAAAATGCTTCAACCTTGACCACGCTAAACAATAAAAAAATATTTCATTGAATTCTATAAAAATGTTTGCATCGCAAAATGTTTGCTCGTGTCTTTTCACATTTGTCACGCGAAGTTATATTCTATCGATGCATATAAAACATGCAGTTGATGTTCAGTGAAGCTGCTTGCGAAGCTCTCTACAATATTTTTGATAGTTTTTTTTAAATAAAATTGTTCAACAGTTCTCAGAAGAGTTTAATTTCTTTCAACACTAAAAACACGAAGCTATCAGTCGAACACTTCTAAAATTTTCATAAACAAACGGCTTATTGAACCTTTTAATTAGATAAATACAGGCTTAAATATGTTGGTCTATTAAAAATGATGTCCAACCCAGTATCCCATCCACATTAGCTCCGTGAATTTTTATTTTAGAGGGACATTCATGAACCAAAATTATCACCAGCTACTAAATCGTTAAAGAAATTTAGGACCGAGGAAATAGTTTTTTGACTGCTAAAATTTGAGTGGTATTATCGCTTTATTTTTTACAACCACCAATATGAATCGCTACGCATGGCGACATGTAAAATGTTGCATTGATGTGCTACTTTGCAAAGGTTAATATGCGTAAAGTTTTATTGATATTTATAATATAAAACGCAAAAGAAAGTTGTGTCATATTTTGGAATAAAACCAAAATATAAACAGATAACCAGGAAAACAAAGTCTTAAGTTGATATTGGAAGGAAATTTCGAAGCACCATTTAAATTTAAATACCACCACATTGATAAACTATGTAATTATTTCATTTTTGCAAGACGTGGTATCAATCGGCACGAATTAACCTTTGTATGATCTTTTTCAAATTTTAAAAAAAAATATTGCAGCCGTTTTTTTACTTTATTGAAAAAACGTCCAAAAATTAGGGTTTCTTTCATAAACAATAAAATTTTAACCTGTGCAAATCAGCAAATTTGTAAATTCTTACCAGTTTTTGTAGAGAAACTAGAAAACCTTTTTCCATGAATATAAAAAAAAGTCAACTTAATTCGCCTAACGTAATCAATGGACACGTTTTTAGATGATACGATAAATATTAACTCATTCCAATTACTGTTATGAGTACCTCTCATATTGGTTAAAGCAGTATTATTTTAATAATTAATATTGTATTTCATATTTTTAATATTTATGAAGATATCACTGAGAAGTTGGCCGTGTGGACCTCAAGGGTCGCACCTCGTGGCTATTGTCTTTCATAACATATATTCGTTTTAGAGCTAAGGTTTGGGAGGCCATGGAATAGTTTTCTTGGAAAATGTGTCTTTTTCGTGTGGCACCATAAATGGTGCATTTAGCATCATAATGTGTTGAACCTTCCATAAAATGATGAAATAAATCAGTAGCAGCTTTTCTCTAAGTACAAAAAAACAGTAAAGTAATGATACGTGAATACCTTTAAATGCATGTGCCAGCCGTTCTTTCAGAGTGTAAAGGAAATTGCGAAGATATTTTTCCGGTATTTTTTCGAGCTTAAAATAACTCTTATTATTGGTTTATCAGACTTAGCTGCTTACGTATGCATGAATGAAAGTAGCATTACTAGTCTTCTTCTTAATGCCACAGACATATATATATATATATATATATATATATATATATATATATATATATATATATATATATATATATATAATTTTGAACTGTTGCCACGTTTCTGTAAAGACGATGGCCTATTTTTTGAGTGTATCAACAAATGTTATGTTCCATGAATGCAGTATAATATATTGTAAGGCTGTATAGCTATGTTTTACGGACAACGTTACCGTTGCCAAAATGTCTGCTAATTTTTTTTTATGAAATATGAAACTAATCAATCTTTTAAAGTGTTTGATGATAGATTAAAATCAAGTAATATACTATTTTTTTAAAGAAGTAAACCAGCTAACGAGTCTGTGCTAGTATTGCATGAACGTTATAAATGAGTTATAAAACGCATCCTGATCAAAAGCCCTCGTAGACCATCCCATTCACAGATTTCACCGAAAAAATTGACCCTTGTAAGCTCCGCAATCCAGCCTTAAGAATATTGCCTGGTGGTTGGTGGTTGTAGGTGTATTTTTCGGTAACGTACCAGTCCATGTTCTTTGCCAGTGCGGGACTCACGAAGGTCAAATCAATTATTGAGCCGGTACCCCTTTTGCGGAATCTGTTGACTCCACCGACGTTGGCGTGCACCAAATCAAAAGATTCTAAAAGAACTTGCCCCCTAGCATTTGTCAATTTACTACCCCATTCCACTGCCCATGCATAAAAGTCACCAGCGATAACTTTAGGGTTAAACTTTCTTGCATCTATGACAAGATCGTCCATCATGCACTGAAATTCCGCTAGTGTTGCGCACGGAGTAGCATAGCAGCTTTAGACATAAACACCAATTATTTTGGCCCTCGTAAACCCAGCTTTTTCATCACCCATGGTTCCTTGTAAAGCTTTGTTGCCACATGCCCATATTGCAGCTTTCTTGGTGGAGTCCGTGACCCAGATGCCGTTGTGAAGGCTCCGATACGGTTCGCTAACTATCGCTATGTCCACTCTGGACTCAAATATAGTCTGCGCAAGGAGGTCTTGTGCAGCCTCACAGTGATTGAGATTGATCCGGATCAATTGGCAATCTCTATTTGCGTTTTTCCGGAATAATATAGCGAAATTACGTTTGATTTATATCTATTATCGTATTGATTACGCTGCATTTATAATTTTATTAACTTCCCAGTTTCCTATGGGAAGTTATTGTAATGGGGTCGATTTTGCGAATCCCAAATTTTGAAATATCTCCACGTTTTAAGGTCTCTAGAATCCAAATCCATCGTTTTTAGAGAGATGTCGGTGAGTGTGTATGTACGTTTGTGTGTATGTGCGTATGTACGTATGTGCGTTCGTAATTATTTTTCGTCTCGATTATTTCGAGAAACAAAGATCGCATTGACGTGGGACCGGTTTCATTTGACGCGTAATGACGTAAATTAGAACTGAATGACTTTTCAGCAAAATCGGTTAAGCCGTTTTTTATTTAGGATGAAAAAACTGAAAAAACCACTAAAAATTGCTTATTTTTAAACTGTTGATACGCACTATTAATTCGTGCAGATACCAAATACCTTCATAGTAATGTTGTTATTATTGTGCGTTTTAGCAAAATTGTGATCAAATTTGTAAAAAATGTTATTTAAAAAAAAGATTAATTTATAAAATTGCAAACTTTTATTATCAGGTTTGGGTGAATGGGAGTAGAGACGCTAATGCAGTTAATAATTGGATATTGTTATAAATAATTTAATATTGTTAATAACAATCAAATAATAGTAGTTATAATTGGACATTGTATATATAAAGTCAATTATATTTATTCAGTAACGATCAAACATTCTTAATAACGAATGATTATTGTAAATAATAATTAAATACCCTCAACAATAGTTGTGGATTCCGAAGCCGAAATGAAGAACGAGGTTGAGGACGAAGTAGAGGACAAGAAGGATGACGAGGACGAAGAGGACGAGGTTGCCGAGGCTTTGGTAGAGGATGAGCAGGTGGTGGAGACGTCTTCCTCTACCAAAGCTTTTATGGTTAGATAAAAAATTGTTAAAAATAATAAAAGTAATTATATTAATTTAGAATAATAATGTTCAATAATAATAATTATTAATAATAGTAAATAATAATAAAAGCAAATTATAGCATTTTATTCACCCCACTGGGAAGTTAGTCGTGTGGGCCTCAAGGGTCGCACTTAGACCACATTTTTTTAGACACAACTAAACCCAAAGGCAAAACGATCTTTACTGATCTAATTGACACGAGCATCAGAAAAAACAAAAACACCGGGAAATTCCCGTTATCTTTTGTTCTACGGAATCGTAGCTGCGTTTTGAAAGTTGCTTAGATTTTGCACAGCCTTTTTGTTGGTGTATTTTGGTTTGGTTTTTTTAAAGAACAGATAAAATACTGATGTCCTTTTTTTATTGCAGAGCTTTAGGCAACATGCTAACGTGTAAATTAAAAACAAAAATAGGGAAAAAAATCTTTATATTTTGATTGCAATTTTCTCTTTCATTCCGACATGTAGTGAGTTGCTTAAGTTTCGTTTCGTATTTATATATATGTATATATATGAAGCTATTTATATATATGAACATGGAGCCAACACTTGCAATTGGATTCTGCAAGAGGTCAACGATCCTAAACATTGGGATTGTCTCCGTACCAGAAAAGAATAAAACGCAGTCATCACAAAGTCCACACGCGAACTCTATGGAAAACGTGTAATCCCTTATGAAGGAGAAACTAAAAGGCATGTGTTTTCGCACTTATTTTTCCTTTCTTTGCCTGTTTGTGTTATTTCCAAAATAAGAAGTCAATGTCGGCTTTCCTCAAATATAAACGCTGAAATGCCATCTCACTAATCTCAATCGAAGCATTACAATTTAACTTCCAACATGTTCAACCAAATCTTCACAGTTCGTTGGAAAGAGTGACGAAGAAGAAGTTTCCAGCTTATCTATGGAAAACCTTACCTGTTCCATCCACAGACAGTGTTCATTTATGCCTCGTGAATAATTTAAACAAGAACCACTAATTAAAATCTTTAAAGCAAGGAGCAATTGTGGCAGCAAGTGCTTTGATAAGAACAACTGCCATGATTATACTTTGCTGACCTTTGGACAAATTGTACAAACTAAGGCATCTCAGCCCTGTTAAGCAATGAAACTGGAAGTCGTGAATGAAATGTACGTGTTAATTAATTTTTCCACTCGTCCTTGGTATCCACATAAAGCATTCTCAGTTATTCTGAACGAGAAGGTCTTATAATTGCATTCTCTCCTTTGCATAGTTTTATTCAGATAGCCCTGTATGTATTTGGCGCTTAGAATAACTCTAGGTTTTAAGCTTCTCGAGCGTGAAATTGAAAAAAAGGAAAATATAATGTGATAATTCGTTGGAAAAATTTCAAGTGTGAATACTGCAGCTCTTGCTTGCCCGCAACCGAGATGCGAGTGTAATGAATAGTTCCGCCAAAAACAGGCAACATGAGTGTTTCAAATTGGTGAATCTGATAAATGGACTTCATAAGTCACTTTTACATGAAATATGCACATCGCCGCCAGAGACTATTATTTACAACGTGCATTTGAAAATGTTTGAAACTTGATAGTTTATACTTGTGGAGTCTTTGAGCGATTGTAAATATGACAGTAAATTACGTTAAATGAATGATGCATGCTTTTCTTCCTTTTCCAGAATTAATAATACAATATGTAGTCTACACATACATATATATGTAACAACATATATAGAAAAACAGAAAAATGACATGCACAAGCTCCAAATGCCACCAACGAGGAATGATATTCATCTAACCCTAACGAACAGAATGAATACTGTGAGGGACGTATCAATAATTAACAACTTCAATACAGGAAGTGACCATCGTCTGGCTAGAGTAAAGCTCTCCCTGAATCTAAAAGCAGAAAGGCTTAGATTAGTAAAAAAGCCAACAACAAAACCAGATATGAATACTGACTATATCAAAGACAACGCCAGCCTCTATCAAGAAAAGTTCGAAACTGAAATATGAAACAAGGACGCGTCATATAACGCAAACGCTATCATAAAATGTGCTGAACAAGTAGATGAGGCACGAGTGGACACCAGACACCACAAACTATCAAATGAAACAAAAATTCTACTCAGATAACGCAGGGAAATGAAATTATCCTCGAACATCCAAAGGATTGAACACAGAAACCTACAAAACAATCAGAAAGAGAATATCAGAAGACATTATGAAATACAACGAAAAACGAAAACGCCATCGAGAGTAACAGAAGCCTTAAGAAGACGAAAAGGACACTGGCACAGGGTACATAAGGATAACCGATAGGAAAGAAATACTGAAAATTATAACCGGCTTCTACCAAGCCTTCTACAAAGCTCCCGAAACAAGCTACACATTTACAACGACTCGAAGAAGATATACCAGAAGTTCTCATTGGCAAAATGGAACTGGCGCTTAAGCAAATGAAAAATAATAAAGTACCTGGCAATGGTGGAATCACAACGGAACTGCTAAAACAGGCGGGCAGACAAACATGGAAGATCCTGGTGAACGTATTTACAGGCTGTATCTGAACCAGGCAAATTTTGGGCCAGTGGAACAGCGCCAACATAATTGTGATCCACAAGAAGGGCAACAAGGAAAACATTAGAAACTATAGACCAATAAGTCTGCTCCCAGTGCTCACCAAGATCCTCAACAATAGAATCCAATCGGCCCTGAATGTAAAAGAGCCACGAGAACAAGCTGGCTTCAGGAGTGGATTTAGCACTGTCGATCACATCCACACATTAAGAGAGGTCATCAGCAGAACAAGGGAATAAGAACTCCCCCTGGCCCTGGCGTACATCGACTTTGAGCAGGTCTGCGACTCAATATACCCTGTAGCAATAATAAGAGCACTCATAAGGGTATTGACAAGCCCTATATATAATCACTGGCCAACATCTACAAGAACGATAAAGCGAAAGTTGAAGTGTTTGATGACACGTCGGAATTCCCCACGCACAGAGGGGTCAGACAGAGGGAAACTATATCACCAAGATAGTTCAACGCCACCTTAGAGGAAATCCCAGGCCTAAAATGGTATAATAAAGGACTAATCATAGATGGAGAGCGACAAATCGCCCGAAATCCACATGAGCTACAGGTGCTGCTCTAAGATCTAAGCGCAGCTAGCGAGAAATCAGGCCAGAAAATGAACCTTAGATAAACTAAAGTTATGTACAACGAAAAGCCAGGGTGAACTATCAGTAACCAAAACTGAACTGAAAGTTGTAGACGAGTATCTGTATATGGGCCAATCAGTACACAAGTCGGGATCGCTAATACCGGAAATTAGCAGAAGGATCAAGCTAGCATATGCGTTCGGAAAGAACTACATTATATTCAAGTCAAGAATGAAATGCCACCTGAAAAAGGAAGCTTTCGATCAAAGCATCCTACCAGTCATGAACTATGGCTGTGAAACATGGACTCTAACAACAAACATCATATAGAAGCTCCAGGTTGCCCAAAGAGCAATGGAGAGATGTATGTATGGACCGTGAAAATCATGCACAAGAGGAGTCAAAAGACGACTTCCGAAGCTCAGATGGGACCACGGCATAAGAAAACGAAGCGGCATCACCTTGACACGTACAGCAAAAAATAAACAAGCATTGAGAAGCCAATGCGTAGGGCAGGCTACACCATGATTCATGTACATGGTTGACAAGCTGGCAGTGTTGTTGGTATACGGTGTATAACTTTAAATCCGCTGTTTTTTTTTGTCAAAAAAAAAACACATGTTTTTTCATAGAAAGCGAAAAGCAAATTTATTCAAAGTACTTGCTTTCGCTAGATACACATTTCTCCCATCTTTCGGGCAATTTGTGGATACCACGCCAAAAAAATTCGAGGCGAACCACTCATTAAGCCATTTTTGGACGTCTTCGGAAGAATCGAAGTGCTGCTTAGCGAGCGCGTGGCCCATTGACGAAAACAAGTGATAGTCGGAAATGGCCAAATGGTAAATTAGCGGGATGGGGCAGTACCTCCCAGTGGAGTGTCTCCAAGTAGTTTTGGACCTTTTTTGACGTGTGCGATGGTGCGTTGTCGTGGAGAAAAGCAGAGCACGGTGCAATTTGATCAGTTGTTGGTGGTAGCGGTTAGCGTTGACATTTTCACCAGGTTTCAAAGTCTCATAGTAGACGACACCCTGCAGATCCCACCAAACGCACAGCATCGTCTTCCGTCCTAAGCGATTTGGTCTTGGGAAATATGTTGATGGTTGTATAGGATCAACCCATGATTTTTTGCGTTCAGGGTTCTCGAAATATATCCACTTTTCATCGCCTGTCATAATCCGATCCAGGAACGACTTTCTTTTTTGTTTGGTGAGCAAGATTTGGTGCATGTGTTTTGGCGTCGCTCCATCTGCTTGTCATTCAATTCATGCGGTGCCCATTTTCCAACCTTTTGAACATTTCCCATGGCACGTACACGCTTCAAAATGGCTGGTTAAGTAACACACAATTGCTCAGCAAGCATTTTCTGCGATTACGTATCGTCCTGGTCCAAATAAGCCTGCAATTGATGGTATTCAACCTTCTTGGGCCGATTTTCACGCTTCTTGTCCCGCAGGTCAAAATTGCCGTCTTCGAATAGAACTAATAAACTAATAAATAAAGCACTGTCGCCATACGCCTCCACAAGCATTTGATGCGATTCGTACGCCGTTTCTTGAAAATTGAAGCAGAACTTCCCGCATATGCACCTTTTCTGGCGCAAAACTGGACATGATTTCCCAAGGAGAAACAGACTTTGTGCTATGAAATTGCTGACAATGTATAATGATAAATGTTGACAGCCGTCAAACTCATGAAAAACCAGTATAGTCTGTCCATGGTAGCTCAAAACGCGCACTAACGCCATCTATGAGCAAACAGCGGATTTAAGACTATACACCTGATATATATATAACTATATATATATATATATATATATATATATATATATATATATATATTTCATAATTAGGGTCTGCACTACCGTAACTGTTACTTCAATTCTACAATTGGGGAATTACCCGTTATTTTCCAGGATTTTTAACTTCCCAATATATGGGAAGTTCTTGTAATCGCCTCGAAAATCGAAATTGAAATTTTCAACATTTCTTTACGTTTTGAGGTCTATAGAGTATATATAAAGTGTTTTTAGAAAGGGAGATGTATGTGTGTGTGTGTGTACGTACGTACGTTCGTGGACACTTTTTTCTACGAGCATAACTCACGTAAACAAAGTTGTATCGACTTCGTTAAGGTGTCAATCGAAGCGTCTTTGCAATCTTAAGAGCTTATTAGTTTTTGGGACACTTCGGTCGGGGGGGTTTGCTGTTTCGCCCCTTTGAAGGTCATTTATGTCTTGCATTATATCTCGTGAACCAAACATACGATTTGCATTGTTAAGGTGTCAGTTGACGCGTATTAGCAATTGTGTGAATCTATCAAATTTTGGAAAAAATTGTTGGAGCCGTTTTTTAATTTAAGAAAAAAAGTGCAAAAACTTAGGTTTTTTTCAATAAACAATAAATTTTTAATCTGATTTACGGAAGACAGTATTCAATTTTTATAAAATTTATATACTTCAAGCAGTGTTTGTAAAAACAACATCAAAACTTTTTCTCATGATTACGTAAAAAATTTAATAAAAAATAAAAAATAAATAACAGGCATCATGATTTTCAAGGTCATTTCTGTCATACGTTATACATATCTCGCGAACCAAACAGACGATTTGCATAGTTCAAGTGTCAATGAATGCGTATTAATATTCGTGTAAATCTATCAAATTTTGGAAAAAAATCGTTTGAGCTGTTTTCTAATTTAAGGAAAAAAAGTGTAAAAATTAGGTTTTTTTTCATAAAAAATAAATTTTTAACCTGATTTGCGAAATATAGTAATGAGTGTTTGCAAAGTTTATATACTTCAAACAATGTTTGTAAAAACACAATCGAAACTTTTTCTCCATATTACGGAAAAAATTAAATAAAAAATAAAAAATCATTAAAAGTCATCATGATTTTCAAGGTCATTTTTATCATTCACTATATTTCACAAACCAGATATAATATTTGCATCATTATGGTGTCAGTTGACGTGTATTAATATCTTTGTGAAGTTTTTAATATTATAAAAATTCGTTCCAGCCGTTTTTTGAATTTAATAGAAGAAAATGCGAAAAATTATGGTTTTTTCATAAAAAATAATTTTTTAACTTGATTTGCACAGAACAGTGATACCAGTTTATAAAATTTAAACAATCTTATCAATTTTTGAAGAGAAACCAGCAAAAAGTTTTTCCATGATTATGAACCAACTAAATAAAAAATAAAAATTCATTCAAAGTCACCGTGTAAAGAGGGTTCATACGAATGATATTACTTTATATCTTTTATTCTAAAAAAATTGTTGTAAATTCAATCAAAGTTTTAAAATATTTGCATAATTTGAGCAGATTTTTAAGAGTTTTTAGAGTCTTTTTATTGAAAAAACTGCTTAAATTTTGAAAACCAGCAAAATTTCAATCAAATTTGCATTTGCGGTATCATCGTTTTGAATAGTAAAATGTTTTGTAGTCAATACTTTGCAAGATCATATGCTTTGAAAAGCTTTCATCGAATAAAAAATTGTAGTTTTTAGTAGATTCATTTTTCAGTAATCGTAAGATTTCAATAACCAGCATCATCTGTAATACATTTTACTTTTTACATTCAATTGAACCTATTTTTGACTGCATATACAAAATTTTTCAAGACCAAAAAGCCCCCCACTGATTGATCCGCGTGAATATTCAATCTGTCCTCATCGACCAAAAACCTTACGTAATCAATGGTCCCTTTCGTAGACAATATGATTCACATTAACTCATTCCTGTTACTGCTTTGAATACCTCTCATTGTTATTACTTAAAGTAGTATTATTTTCAAAATTATTATTGTGTTTAATGTTGTTGATGTTTATGTAGATATTACTGGGAAGTTGACCGTGTGGACCTCAAGGGTCACACCTCGCGGCTTGTTTCGAACGAATTTGCGCATATTTCATTGCGACAATAGGATAGGTTCAGCAATCATTTCACACGTGTTGCTGAAGTAGGTAGTTCGGAGATTTTCAAAATAAAATTATAAATAAAGAAAGTGGTTTAAGTAATAATTTAGCTTATCAATATGAGACGTGGTAAAACTTTAACTGCACAAGAAAGAACGCGAATTAAAACACTGAAAGAAGAAGGTTATTCGAACAGAGAAATCGCTCGGAGGATAGGAAGAAGTGCGAATGTGATAAATTCGTACGCCAAAGATCCAGAAAGCTACGGAAAAAATCAAAAAGGAAGTGTAAAGTGCGCCAGTGAAAGAGAACGACGTCATATTTTAAGGGAAGCGTCCAATTCAACGAAGACAGCCAGACAAATTGCTGCAGATGTAGGCACCTCAGTAAGTATCAGGACTGTGCAAAGGATACTGAAGATATCTCCAATGTTAAAACACCTTCGATTAAAAATGAAGCCAGCTTTAACACAACGACATCGACAAAGTCGTTTGGAGGTCGGTGGGGATCACATGGCATGGGTACGGAACGGCGCCAAGTAATTTTCTCAGATGAGAAAAGATTTTCCCTGGATGGTCCAGATAATTTTTTATCCTCATATTCAGCCGTTTCCTGAAAATTTTTAAACCGAACTATCCTATTGTCGCACTTAAATATGCGCAAATTCGTTCGAAAAATTCCTGGAAAATAACGAGTAATTCCCCGATTGTAGAATTAAAGTAACAGTTACGGTAGTGCATACCCTAATTATGAAAAATACCAAATTCGGTTTACTTTGCATTGTATGACATGCAGACGCAACAAAATTGCCGAACCTATCCTATTGTCGCGCAGTGTATATAGACATTGTTTCATCCGATTTCAAGATTGAATTCTATAATAAAATAGATACTACTCATATATATATGTATATGTATATATATATATATATATATATATATATATATATATATATATATATATATATAATTCAAGCTCTTATTCATGAATATAATTATCTCAAGAAGAATTATCTAAAGAAAAGTCAATAAAAATATATTAGAAGCAGCTCTTTACACTCGTGTTCTTTTTGATTTCGATTTATTTTACTTGCAGTGGACAAACGTTTCTTAGAATCGCTGAGTTTCCTTCATATTTGTGATTTCAAAAATATCAAGTAGCGACATCTATTGCATATTACAATATTTATTATCACGTTGTTTGGATCCATGATTTTGTCCAAAATACGTTCTGATGGTAGTTTATTGAATAATACCTGCTTTTGAACTCAATATCGACTAAAATCACAACCAGTGACAATACAATATGTAATTTTATGACAGTACTAAGCTAGGAATTAAAATTCGATTTTAGACCAAGTACAATCGTGATGTCTACCGCTATCTTTTGATGGTCTATTGCGTGCAAGCCTACTTCATGTGAGTGAGTAGGTCTTCCATATAGTAAGTTAACTGTGATCAATGATTCCACCTTCCTCGAATTGGAGTAGAGTAGTTCTCAATTTTACCAATGGAGTATATTTAACTGAGAAGCATTTGCTTGGAAAAACATAAAAACTGTTACTTTTTACAGAGTTTGAATTTGTTCCAAACAGCGTCTGTTTAGCAAGAATTCGGCATGAACTTGGCACTATAAAATATTTATCATAAATATGAATACAGAAATTTTCTCATGATATTATGACTCCGAATTTCTAATTCTTGATACTGATTTTAAAAGACATGATCATAGTTTTCCATAAGTTTAATCTTTTCGTTATCAAGCTCTCAGAGCATTCAAAGATTCGGTTAACTCAAAGAAGGAGCCATTTGAATCAACTTATTGAATAAAGAACATAAAATTTGTCCAAGGAAACACAATATATGCAATTTCAGTTTCTTGTAATTTATGTGTTCACGCTGTGTAAATTAGCTCATAATCATGCATTTATCGAAAAACTTTTGTCTCGAATGTAACAGCATGAGCTTATCGCATATTTGCTATTATTCAGCTGACAAAGTTAACGTGAATTCCAGGAAATTTAAGGCAGTATAGAAACTAATATAAACATAAATTTTTTGCGCCATGCGTGAAGTACCCATCTGATGGCTATCATCGCATCCAAGAGTCGAAAAACTTTTAAAATATTACCGAGCCTTAGATAATTACTTTTCAAATCTAGCAGCGTTTTCCATGTGAAGAAAGAAAAAATGTCTTTTTGCGAAATTGTACCATATGCAAAACACGTTCTATACATGAGTTCAATAATTCTGTTTCAATCAAACACTCTTCGTGGCAATGAAATACAGAAAACATTTTCAACGCCAAAATATAACAAGCCGTGAGGTGCGACCCATGACGTCCACACGTTCAACTTCCCAGTAATATCTAAAAAGATATTAAAAATATTAAACACAATAATAATTATGGAAATAATACTGATTCAAATAATAAAAATGTACTTCTCGTAAAAGTTATTGGAATGACTCAATATTAATCATACCATCTACGCGAGCGTCAATTGATTACGTAAAGATTTTGGTGCATTGGTTTGATTGATTATTCACGCGGATCAATCGGAAGGAGGACAGGTTACAAAGAAGTTTTTTGATTAAAGTTAAAACATGGTGCTGTGACGACTATTGAAAATCTGCTAAAATTTTGCAAATATTAATAAACTTTGATTGACTTTACAACAATGTCTTTAGAATAAGAGAGAAAAGTGAGAAAAGTTTTTGGCGGTTTCTCTACAAAAATTGATAAAATTTTATAAATTCTACAAACATTTATTATTACGATGTGCAAATCAGGTTAAAAAATTTTATGAAAAAAACACTACTTTTCCATTTTTTTAAATAAATCAAAAAAACCGCCTTAACGATTTTTTTAAAATATAAAAACATCATAAAAATGATAATACGCGTCGATTGACACCTTAATGATGGAAAGATTATATTTAGTTCTTGAGATATAATGAATGACGTAAATGACCTTGAACATTTAATGCTTTTTTAATTTTTTATTTAATTTTTTTGTAATCAATTAAAAAACTTTTGCTTGCTTTTCCACAAAATCTATTTGGAGTATGTAAATTATATAAACATTACTTAGATTTGAAAATCAGGCTAAAAATTTTGAGTTTTTGAAAAAAAACCTAATTTTTTGCATTTTTTTTTTAAATTAAAAAACGGCTACACGAATTTTTTAAAAAATTTGATAAAATTACCTCAATGTCAATACGCGTCGATTGACACCTTGAGAAAAAAATCGTACGTTTGGTTGGCGAGATATAACGCATGACAAAAATGACCTTCAAACGGGCACAACAGCAAACCCCCCGACCGAAGTTTCCCAAAAACTAATCAGCTCTTAAGATTGCAAAGACGCTTCGATTGACACCTTAACGAAGTCGATACAACTTTGTTTACGTGAGTTATGCTCGTAGAAAAAAGTGTTCATGAACGTACATACGTACGTACGTACACACACACATACATCTCCCTTTCTAAAAACACTTTATATATACTCTTTAGACCTCAAAACGTAAAGAAATGTCGAAAATTTCAATTTCGATTTTCGAGGCGATTACAAGAACTTCCCATATACTGGGAAGTTAATAACAACGTCAATCTTTGCTTCAAAAGACATTGTAATGAAGCTTAAAGATAACATTAGTACTTTCCTAAAACATAAAGCACTATATCAATACCAAAGTGTCAAGAGTTCAAAAGATAATTAAAATGAAAAGTAGCTGAACTGGACTACCATTTCCCTGTTTTAATTTACCATTACTCTGCCAATAGTACGACTCCCCTGACAACACATTTTCTCCTGGAGCCTCTAAAACTTTTAAAAATAGATATGTCTTCCGGTTTTTACCACAAAAACAAAAACAATGTCAACTTGTAAAATAATAAACACTAAATTAAATAAACTACTTTTTCATCGGGAACCCCAAAAATCCGAATACTCGCCAAATTGTATCAGAATTTAAGTGTTTTATTTGTTTCATGACAGAAAACCTTTTCCATGACTTTAAGTGCAAAGTCCGTATCACAGGAAAGAATTACTTGAATAATATATTGTAGCTAAATTCAACCTGAAAATGCTGTTGCGAAGCTTCAAACTTACATGAATTGTATGACAAATTTATAAAGATTTGTTGAAATTTTATTGAGTAGAACAATAATAATGCTTCCTGCTGAATTGACAGTTTTAAACGTAACAGAAAGAAATGTAAACATATTAAAAATCGTCCAATTGTTCGAAAATTTCTTTCAAATAAACCTAACAAACACAGTTTACATTGTGTCACAATTATTTAAGCATTTTTAGCATGTCGTCATTTTCCTGTACTTCCGGGTACTTTTGAATGATGTGCTGTAAAATTTCAATACTATACATATCTAATTTTTTTAAGGGTGCATCAATTTTTTTTATTGAAACAACTGCATAACGCCAGACGGCAAATAATCACTTGCGAAAAACACACTATGAGTAACTAAAATACAAAATTGAATCATTCACTATAAAATCATTTGTTGACTAATTTAAAATTATCATGCAGAATCATGCGAATGATACAAAAATCTTCGAATTGAATAAATTCACCCAGAAATTTCAGTTGCAGTTGTTTAATTTTTTGTGAAAAGGTTTACGAATATTCATAATTTTTCAATTTGCCTAAAATATTTGAGCATACTTAGTGCAAGTAGTCATGAAATGCGCTCAAATTAGTTGCTGCCAATCATTTTAAAATTTAAAAGTCAAAAACAAACAAAAGGCAGCAATGGAAACCATTGAAATATTTAAATAATAATAATGTTCATTATATATAATCTTTCATGGTCGTTCAAACGCTTATTGCAATTATTAAACGTTTTTCGTTTAAATAAAGTAGAAAATTTAAGCATATTTTCTGAGAAGATAAATGAAAGAATATTGCATTTTAAAAACCCTCCGTTGCCTTTTCGTTTCCAGTCAGTTAATTGCACACTGTCAGGATATACTTTTTCTTCATTATTTTGCTCAAAAAATTTTTGAGCACCCAGCAGTTTGCGGTTTACAATTCAAGTTAAAATTGTGAAACAATGTTCACATCATGTGACCGACATCATCATTGAGTTCACAAAAGTTAAATTGGAGTTCACTTAGCTTTCGCCTAGAGCGATGCTTTATGGACAATGATTTAATTTGCAATAAAGGCAGCATAATAAACAAATTAAAACGACCAACAAGCATTTTCTCCTCTTCAACCTAAAACTTTTCAACAAATCTCGCAAAACCATAGCGATATTCACGATGATAAGATTTACAGGTAAAAGTTTTTTATACTTAAAGAGCATCGAAATGAAATTATCCCCTAATTTAAGATAGCAGAGCAAATATTGTCCCGACTTTTTCCATTAACGCTCCTTGAAATGAAATTCCTCGGGAAAATGTCGCAACCTTGTCTTAGGTTTCAATTGTTCGCGTATTTTTCATCGCTCTTTCTTCTTAATTGTAGAAGGATGTGGCGAGGAAGAATAGCAGAATTGCTCTAATAAGTGAAGATTGTAGATGAATATTGAACGATATCATAAATTCTTATCAGCTCTGTCCACTTGAACCATCAGTTACGTTCTTGAAGAAAGTAAAGATAAGTCGTGCCAAATAAATAACGATATTTTCTTTTTGGTCGATTAACACTATTTCCAAACTATTTGGTTGTCCGCCAACGTACAAGTGATGTTTTTCGTTCAAACATGATATGAAGCCAAAGTACGTGCTGTTGAACTAAAGCCGAAGACTTACTTCCATCTTGTTTTCTTACAGGGTGTGTATAAATAGTTTCCATTTTTTTGGATACAAGTGTGCACTTTCAGTAAATATTTGGTTTATCTCATGTAATATAAATATTTTGGATACTCTTTTTGAATTTTTTATAAAATTCGAATCCGAGCTTTAAACAAAGTATGATGATATTTTGTTGTTAAACGTAACAAGAATAAATTTTCATACAATTGTACGAAGTGTAGCTTAAGGAAACTGTTGCTGCTACAGAAAAAGTATACAAGTGCCAAACGCAAGCGACCAACGACTGTTTTGACTAAAACCTGTCCCTTTTAAATACAGTACCTCTCGCTTCTGTGATCAAATACGTATAACCGTAGCCTATGTTTACATTAGTGTTTTATTTTTGTCAGAAAAGTGTTACGTGTAACAAACCGAGCAACGGATTGTTGTGAAATTTCACTTCAAGCTTGGAACAACGATTTTTACCTTCCCAGTATGTATGTATATGGGTTCTTGTATTCGCTTCGAAATTCGAAATTAAAATTTTCAACATTTCTTTACGTTTTGAGGTCTATAGAGTATATATTAAGTGTTTTTAGAAAGGGAGATGCATGTGTGTGTATGTGTGTACGTACGTACGTACGTATGTACGTTCGTGAACAGTTTTTTCTAAGAGCATAACTCCCGTAAATAAAGTCGTATCGACTTTGTTAAGGTTTCAATCGGAACGTCTTTGTAATCTCAAGAGCTGATTAGTTTTTGGGAAATTTCGGTCGGGGGGTTGGCTGTTTTGCCCTTTTGAACGTAATTTATGTCATGCGTTATATCTCGTGAACCAAACCTACGATTTGCACATTTAAGGTGTTTATCGACGCGTACTAGAATTTTCGTAATACTATCAAACTTAAAGAAAAATTGTTGGAGCCGTTTTTTTTCATTTAAGGAAAATAATACAAAAAATTAGGTTTTTTTTATAAACAATAAATTTTTAATCCAATTTGCAAAATACGGTAATCAATGTTTATAAAATTTATATACTCCAAACAGTGTTTGTGAAAATGTCATCAAAACTTTTTCTCATGATTACGCAAAAAATTAAATAAAAAATAAAAAAATCATTAACATTTACCATGATTTTCAATGTCATATCTGTTATCCACTATATCTCACGAGCCAGATATAATATTTGCATCATTAAGGTGTCAATCGACGTGTATTCACATTTCTGTGATGCTTTTAACATTATAGAAAAAAAATTTCAGCCGCTTTTTAATTTAATAAAAGAAAATGCGAAAGATTATAGTTTTTTTCATAAAAAATATTTTTTAACCTGATTTGCTCAGCACAGTAAAAAAAATAAAAAAATAAAATTTATACATTCTTATCAGTTATTGAAGATAAACCAGCAAAATCATTTTCCATGATTATGAAAAAACTAAATTAAAAATAAAAAATCATTCAGAGCTACCATGTATAGAGGGTTCATACGAATGATATTATCTTATATCTTTTATTCTAAGGAAATTGTTGTAAATGCAATCCAAATTTTATAATATTTGCATAATTTGAACAGATTTTTAATAATTTTTACAGTGTTTTAGTTTTAATAAAAAAACTGCTTAAATTTTGAAAACCAGCAAAATTTCAATCAAATTTGCATTTGTGGTAATCAACGCTTTGAATAGTAAAATATTTTGTAGTCAATACTTTGCAAAATCATATGCTTTAAAAAGCTTTCATAGAATAAAAAAATGTAGTTTTTAGTAGATTTTATCTTTAGTCATCGTAAGACTTCAATTACTTCCTCCATCATAATGTGCAGTACATTTTACTTTTAACATGCAATTGAACTTATTTTTAACTGCATATTCAAGATTTTTCAAGACCAAAACAGAGATTCAAAATGAATTAATCTCATTGATGTAAAATCGAGAAAAAATATAAATTCAGTATTATGTCGAAGTGATGGCAATTTTGACCGCAACTTTTCAAAGTGACCATCACGCGACAAAATCTCTTCAGTCGGCGTAATAACAAAAACTACATTCATTTTTGCTAGCGCCCTTTTGTCCTTCAAGCATCGATATGAAAACAACAAATTACGTCGAAAAGGCCCCCACCGATTGATCCGCATGAATATTCAATCAAATCAATCTGTCTCCATCGACCAAAAACCTTACGTAATCAATGGACCATTCCGTAGATGATATGATTAATATTCACAATTCCTGTTACTGCTATGAATACCTCTCATTATTATTATTTAAAGTAGTATTATTTTCAAAATTATTATGGTGTTTAATAATTTTGATGTTTATGTAGATATTACTATGAAGTTAACCGTGTCGACCTCAAGGGTCACACCTCGCGGCTGGTTTTATCAAATGCATGCGATTTTGAGTGGTTTAAGCGTTTTCAAGATGGCCGAGAAAACGTTGAAGATAATTAGCGCCCGGGTCACCTTTCCATGTCAAAAACGGATGACAATATCAAAAAAATCGATAATTTGATTCGCTATGATCGTCGGTTTAGTAAAAATGTGATTGCTCAAGCTGTAGGAATTGACAAACAATGCGATCGAAAATGCTTAAAATTCACACGTTTGAACAACAAGAAGTTCGCAAAAATATTTGTACTGACACATTGAATGCTATTGAAAATGACCCAAACTTATTGGAAAGAATAATAAAATGTAATGAATCGGGCTTTTTTACTTATGATTATGAAACAAAGTGCCAATCAATGCAATTAAAGCGTGAAACTTCACTGAAAATCAAAACAAAGGTTCAGATGAGAAAATGAAAATTCAAAGTAAGAATGATTTTATTTTGATATTCAAGGAAACTTTACTTTCATTGGTGTGCTAGTAGACACACTTCATTCATTTTATTACTGAGCTCCGTGAAATAATCAGAAAAAAACGACCCGAACTGTGGAAGGACAATTAATGGGTTCTCCACCAAGACAATACGACAGCTCATTCTGCATTGCCTGTCAAGAGACTTCTATCCAAGTACAGCATCCCAGTCTAAGACTATCGATCTTATTCGCCATATAGTGCACCGTGCTAATTCTATCTATTTATTAAGGTGAAATCTGCATGAAAAAGAACAAGATTTGAGTACGATGGAGCTCTAAAAGAAAATGCAGCACGCATCCTCATGGAGTTGACAGAAGAAGACTTCCAACATTGTTTCAAACGATGGAAGATTCGCAAAGAGCGTTGTAGGGATCGAAGAGGGCTGTATGTTGAAGTGGATGAAAGAAAAAAATATGGAATCAAAATAAATTTTTTAAACAGCATCCGTCTTGTCATTTAATATCCACATTGCAGTATAAATAAGGTAACTAATTCAACCTACATATGAAGATTTCCAATAAAAAATTTCGTCATTTTTTGAGAGGGTCCTAATAGTAGGGCTAGCTATGATATGGCAGCCAGTGAGAAAATATGCAAAGGTATCTTAATCGGACCTGACATATATTTTCAAATAGCATGTTTCATAGTTTTGTATATATGACACATCCAAATGTGGTTGATTTAACTGCAACGATAAGAGGAATCCATCATGTGAACTGAATATTTTAAAAATAAATGAAACGCTGAAGTTTTAAAAGAAAATTTCTAATCATAAAAATACTCCGAGTTTTAATCATACTTTTATTTTGCTCTGTCTTCTAAACGAAGTAAAATTTGCTTTTCTGCCACTAAATATTTCATATGTTCTGATGATTGTTATTTGAAATGCTTCATCAAATTTTAAATTCGTAATTTATCAAATCTCCAGTATCTTTTGGAACTTTACGGGGTAATTTATTGTAACTCGATGAAATTTTCAATGAAAATAATAGCCTGGAATCAAAACGATGCTGAGTTATATTTAATGGTAGCAATCAATTAAAGAGAAAATGTTTTAGTAAACGGGAAATTAAATTCAATCTTGAGATAATAAATTTTTGGAAATTATCATTTAAGAGCGGGTGGTTATGAATTATTATTAGAATTATTAGTGGTTTAGTATTTTCTCCTAGATTTGACAAAATGATATAACATTATCAGAAAATATTGCGGAAGAGCTCAGTAACAAGTTTAAAATTACAAATTATTTCCAAATACATTTGTATGTTATATAGTTCTGAATAGAATCCGCTAAATGCTTTTTGGCGGAATGACTGTAATGGTGGCAATTTTGGTATGGAAGAAAATCTGAAATTGAATTATTCGGTATCGAGTAGTCCTGAAAATAATTGTTATGCTGAAAATTTTCGTAGTGTATGGCATGGCAATTAAGATTTGATTCCTAACAACAAAATTTTTGTTAATAATCAATTATTAAAATAATCAGACATTAGTATAAAAATATAAGCAACAAAGACTATAGTTTTGATTATTGTTTCATTAGTATGAGCTTTAAAGTTTTGTTTTTAATGCCAACAGTTTTGGATAGATCATAATTATCTATAGCATATAATCATATAAGTTGGTAAAACCTATTTATTTAGATTTAATAAAGTTGTTTCATGCGTCAAAACGTTTCTAATGTTTTTTCCTACGTTTTGAAGATAATCAGCAGCTTCCGAGTATATAAAACATTATGTTTCTAGCTTCAAACAGTTTCGGCGGTTCATAGTTTACCAGACTTATTCAGTACTGAGTTAGGATAGCACGAAGGTTTGGAAATCAGTGGCATTTTGCAAATTCATCACTTCTTCCATGCACGCTGATAATATAGGATATGTACACTCATGAAGGTATATTTGGGACATCGTAAACGAAAATTAACCAGATACATCTTGTTGATATGTAGATACCCAAAAATGAAAGCAATCCAGATGTAAGAAGAAATATGATAATAAACTATCGGTGGAATCTCCTATCAAATAAGGCATCCATCAAGCAGGGAAAGCAATCTAAACATTTTTAATAACTTTCTCCAGAACAATTGCACTAATAAAGTTACACTTTTCCTAATTGAAACTAACCGTCCAGTTTGAATACGAAAAACCAAAACTTAAAAAGTTAGACCATTTACCTTTAGAAATCGAACTAAAAACAAGTAAATGTGAAATAGTCCATTTGATCTAAATATTTTTAGAACCTTATGAAGTCAAACCTAACTTGAAAATGGTAGGATTACATACTGCTCATGATCCAGATCGCAGCAGTTCTAGCTACAGTCTTGCTGTCACGCATAACTGAGTACAGAAATGCTAATGGAATTTTATTCCATGGAATTTCAGAAAATTGTGGATCTTTTATTTTTTAACAATATCAATGGAAATGATGATTGAAGTCAGTTTCGCAAGTAGTTTCCTTCTCCATGAAAATGATGGCGATTTCCAAGCTACATTTATAAATCTATATCTTTTTTGATCCTTGTTTTACATTCAATCGTAAGCGTTTTCTAGGCAATATAAACAACTATATATGGAAATTTTATCTAAGAACCTAAAAACAATTTCACATAATTTTAATTTTAATATTGATCGATTTCTTTTGAGTTAAAAAACAGTGTTACATATAGAAGTCTGTTAGATTACATTAAATAAATGAAAAATGAAAAAAAAACAAAACGATTTGAGCACAGACTCAAGTTTCATAGTGAAGTGTATTACAAATAGAAAAAAACAAGAAGAAAACATAGTTCAAATTTCATTGAAATTTCAAGACTACCCTGAAAACCCAAAGCAAAAATCTAGCGGACTAAAAATTCAAGCCTTTTTTCGAGTAAAAGAGGTATTAAGGCTGATAATTGTTCATATTTTAGCCAGCAAAGTTGGCATGATTAGCAATCATCTCTGTAAATATTTGAAAATTTTGGGGATCTTTGTTAAACCTTGATAGTCCGGCATCTAACCTTGCAAAAGAACATGAAGTTCTTATCTTTTATTATATTATTTGAGTCTCAGTCAAAAGTAAAACAAAATTAGATTCGCTTCTTCGAATATTCCATGTGAGCTGCGTAGTAGACAGAAAATACCGTCATTTTGGAACTTTCATAGTGTATGCGTCACACAGAAAAAAAAATTTTCAACTAATTTAAAACTTAATAAAATTTATTGCAAATCAATATGAAAAATCAAATGCGAAAAATAATTGAAACTAAGTTTTGCGAATATCAAACATCACGTATAAAGTATATACAGATGGGGTTTGTTAAAGTAACTTATGGTAATGTTTCCATCTGGAGTTTTCATTATGATGGATATAATCACAAAGTCATAGTTACTTAAATGCCTTTGTGATATTTATTTCTTATCCCATGCTATGTACAATTCGATTATGTTTGCCCTCTTGTTTGTCCGTTGTGGTCGAGTGGGGTTTATGATGTATGTTTAAGAGTCATAACTGGAAACTAAAGAAGCCATGAAAATTGTTGGGATCATGCTTGATAAAGAAATCTTCAAACTTAAGGGCAAAGTGACCACATTCGCATCCATCACCAGCTCTGTTAAATGCCGAAGAAAAGCGTTGTTGGCGATCCACATTCGATTATTCAAATTGTATGGATACCCAAAAATTTGGACGGGTAATCATTTGTAGCATAAATTAGTTTCATTCCGAGTGGTTTTGTTTTATGAATAAAGGATGGGAAAGGAAATTGGATCTAGTTTCCACTTTATCTTCACTCCACTCACCAGTCATACGCCAATTGACTTCAACACTCACGTTACTTTGGTTACTGACTACCTTTTGCACAATGTCGTCAGCAAGGTATATAAACTACCATGGTATGATCTGTTTTTACGTCATCCGACGCGGTGGGCTTGGCCAAATATACCCAAGTGGAATTTCATTCTCACGTTGAATGAAGCCAATTTTTTCTTTTTCCGACTGGGAATGCAGTTCTTACGAATATGACATCGTTAGAGAATCGAACAAAAAAATTTGTAACTGTTATTGGTTTGACGATGAATGCGCTTAATGCCGAACAGCTACAATCCTACTATTATTGTTAAAAATTGATTGAAATGTCTTGCGAACTAACTAAATGACAACAATTGACATACACAGTTGATTAAAAAAATTCGCCTCTTCAGCTTAATGGCGTGTGAATTCAAGACCAGCTCTGGCATGTAACATTAACTATTGCTTTCATGCATAGTGTGAAATACATATTATTATGAAGTGAACAGGGATGCCCAAATATTTTCAAATCTATTTTCTAAACAGGTTGGCAGCAGTAGTGTGAGCTGATGGAGATTCATTTACTTCCAGATTAAAGGCTGGTTCCATAATTTAACCACACTTCCCCACTTAATTAAATTATGGAACCAGCCTTTAATCTGGAAGTAAATGAACCTCCATCAATGTGCAAGCATAGTGTTAGCAAGTTGCTAACCAAAAAGCACTTGTAGGCGAAAGTTGTTGGCTAGACTAGGAGGTTCAAGTCCTTACTAATATATACAATAGCGACGTAGGCACATACGAACTAAAAATTGACAGTCATTATACTTCGCGGATACAAATAATTATAAAAATTAGTTGAAGTATGATGAGCTTAATCCATCAATAAGCCTAATCGTGGTCGTGCTGTCTGGTGGCGGATGGTAAATGACAGCACCTGAAGAGAATGCCGTCCGTCATGTTGAAACCACACTTCCCCTCTTCATTCAAATTGAAGTTGTTCGAAGCCCTGACCATCGAAACAAATAAGATTACCATGACGCATATTGTTTTTTTAACTTTAAAAGCCACTCTTATATGTTACGTTTTATTGTTTTATAGGTCAAAAGTTTTCATTAAGATTTCACAAATCTCATTTATAGAGATTTTCGGGAAACTGTTGATCCAATTGATGCCCGTCGAAGCTCAATTGAAGTTTAAATAAATATACACCAAGCTCAGCATACGATCTTTCTCACGAGGCGGTACTGTATGCAATATTTGGACAATTCAGGAATCTAACCAATAATATTTCACTTCTTGCAAAAAAAAACATAATCTTTCAAGCATTGTATTTCGAAAGTTACTAAATACATAGAGTTTGACTGGGTCCCAAATCGTATTTAACTTTATTTAGTTTAAAAAGAATTGGAAAGACATTTTTGTGTAACTCATTATTTGCTAGATATTGAGCAGAAACCAAGGTGCCAAAATATTGAATTGTTCTGGCTAGTTAAAAGCTTGCACAGGTCTTTCGGTTTGGCTGACATTCAAATACCTTAATAAAAAGTTCGAACTATATGACCTTCGTAAGGTCTAGCTTTTTTCAATGTCTTTGATGACTCGCCTTTGAGCTAAACTTTTGATTTATTATATGAGAGTTGTTTTACTGACTTACTTTGTTAATACATATAAAAGCTACAAAATATCATGACTGCAATAAATGAAACTAACTTTGAAATTCAATACTAATTATTTTACACGCTATTCAGACTTGCAAATTTCGTTTATTTTTCATAGAGTCTAAGTGATAGAAACTCACTGCATTGTATTCCAAAAGATAAATTTGTCAGCATAAACCGAAACTATGGAGATTTTAATATAGATAAAAAAATAGGTTTGATCAATGAGGATACTTCTTCATTCGTACACCATGCCTTTTCTTTCGTTTTATCAGATTCAACAATCGTATCAAGTACTGTTTAGCGTGGAAGCAGCAAGTCCAACCGAAAATTGTATCAAAAGACGTAACAATTGAACAGGTTTTCCGACACTCCATCCAAGCTTGATGTACTTACTAGCTACTCGCCAATTATTCACTTCTATTACTTTTGTTACAAAGGATAAACCATCTTCACGAAATCAAAGTCTTTAATTAGTGAATACAAGTACGACGGCGTTTCACATAGATAACCTATTCAATTTGCCCATCTCGAATTAAACCCATAATAACATACGTACAAAAAGTCCTATTGTGTCAGCCGCCCTTAAGGCTTTGCTGTTGCAATATAATATCTATTATGCTATACTCGTATATTTTCTCTCAAATTGATTGAAAATATTATCTTTCAAAAACACGAAAACGTATTCTGTCTGAGATATGATTATCAATAAACAAACTGTTTACATATAAGTTCATTTCCCAATAAACCAACATTTTTGATAGATACATATTTACTTTCCATTTCTTTGCAGGAAGGAAATCACGCAACGTTTAATAAAATAAATATAGTTGTTCGTCTTTTTTGACTATATTGGATGAAATATTATCAATTTTCGTATCCAGAACACTTGTCAGTTAACAACGTGCTTCAAAAGCAATGTTTTGACGTGGATCCATGGAAGCTATTAGAGGATATTCTGATATACGTAAATGTAAGCAAAACATTCTCACAGCCAGTTTAAGGCAATTTGAATTCAAGATCAAGTTTTCCATTTGGAAATCTTTTTGAGTTTTCTAATTGAATTTCAACATCAACGAGCAATGAAAAATGTATTTTTTTAAAATCCCTGTCTCCTTTGCTCAAGGACTAAGAAATTATGTATTCTTATGCATACTTCATCAAATTGAAAATAAACGATGATAAACAAGATTGTCATTGGAAATAGCATACCATCAATTGAATCGTTTATTTTAAAACATGACATGTTCACATATGCTCGAAGATTGGTTTTTCGCTTATAAAGCATATGAGGGGTATTTTACATTTACCTGTGAAACAGGTGGCTCTATAATTTTGGCTCTAAAAATACCAGTTTATTTTCAAAACATGATACGTTCACGACATGTGATATTTTAAAAATAAATGAATTTCGCATTTGTTTACTTTTCGCATAGTCTGAAATGTGTTACTTTTAAAAAGTGAAGCCCAATGAAGCGCAGTGAGGCACATTGGTAGTAATGAAAATTGTATGTGAAGTTTAGCTTCTACCAATAAGAATTTTATGTTAATCCTTGCACAGTTACAGTCCCGCTACAAACCATATGAAATCCTAGGTTCCTGGCCATTTACAATCTGTTTCCAAAACAAAGGTTGAGTAATACAATTGCCTCGATGTGCACATGAATCAACAGCAATAAAAAGGATACATCACAATTGAGGCAGGAATTGCATGCGTTATGAGCAATAGTGTAAGTAATTAACGGTTGAAAAGAAGAGAATAATAAGTAAAGCAAGACAGATACACTAAACATGGTGAACCCAGAAGCAGATCATCAATCTAATTCGCTCGCACTTTTGAAACACCTGACGTCATTGATTGCGTAAGATTTAGTTTGCCAAATTTAAAAATCAGAGTGGGCACATCTGTCAAAGACTAAATAAAACGAAATGTCTTAGTTGAATCACCCGTTTCTTAAACGCCACATGTTGTTACAAAAAATTACAATTTCAGGAAACAAATACTCATATGGATTGTAGTGAATATTTAAGTTTGAGGCATATACAAATATTCTCTCAATAATGTTCAAAAAGTTGTCGCAATATAAAAACCAAAATAGCATACAAAAATTCGAACACATGTTGTTTTTGCAAGTATTGACTAGTTCCATTGGATATAGTAAAGAAAATTCCAAGATAAATGAACTTGAATATATAAAGCCCAGCAGCTTGAACACCGGAATATATGTATCCTTTACTAACAACTTTTATTTTGTCTAAATACCTTTTAAGTAAGGTACTAACGCTTTATTCTCTAGACGTATGCGTGTATACGGATGAGGAAACGAATTTGCGTGAACGCAACATGTTAGGCAGATCGGTAGGTAATATTTGCAATCCTGGTTAATATATTTCGAGGAAAGCCTTCGCACATTATGAGAGAAGATACCTAAAGCAAGGCAAGCTGATTGTTAACCAGTTCTGTACCTTTATAACTCCTACCAATTGCAAAATTTGTAACTTCGGTGTGATAACAGTAAAATATCTAATTTTGATTCCAATGCAGTGCTTAGATAATCTTCATACCTTTGGCAAAACATCAGAAAGATACAAGCCACGAAGTGAGACCTTTGAGGTCTACACGGATATCTTCCAAGTAATATCTACATAAATATGAGGAATATTAAAAATAACAATAATAATGAAAACACCAATAATACTGATCAGATTATATTACAATAAGTGAAAAATAAGTAATATTAATTGTATCATTTTATGAAGAATCCGTTTATAGAGTAAGCAAGGCTTTTGGTTAGTGGCTGGATTGGTTTCAATCTTAGCGGAATGCGTTTAGAGAAAAAGCAGGTTACAAACCTTTTTTACTATGGTGGCTATTTTCATTCCCATCCAAAAACAACGCCCGAAAAGATTGCTACAAACTACTGTTTCGTTTTGTCCTAGACAGAAAAAAATGCCTGTTATAATATGACATTTATATTATATTATTATGTTTTGCATGACCTACTCAATAAATCATAATTTTTAAATTTACAAATATTTATCTATTCAAATTATTCTACGCAATATATTTTGAAGTTCATCGGAGTCTGCGGCTTTATGCGATACGATCCTACATGATTTTTGTTTTTCCTGTTAATGAAGATCCATGAAAGATCCCACCAATCGATTCAACTTGGCAAAGAAATTTGAAATATTTAAAAAATTTACATTTACACCAATTTCCCGTATATCCATAGTCTCGATCTGTCACTTTCTCTACTCACTATTTATCACATTCTCAATTTCCCCTTGGTTGTTTTTAACTTCCCAGTATTTGGGAAGTTCTTGTAATCGCCTCGAAAATCGAAATTGAAATTTTCAACATTTCTTTACGTTTTGAGGTCTATAGTACGGTGCTATCCCTTATACCGATCTACATCGTCTGGGAAGCACCAAGGTACGGCAATTAATAAGAACGAAAATGAATGAATGATGGAGAGAGTGATCAGGAGGAGGAGGTGGTTTTAGCCGGTAAAAATCCGGCATGCCGAGAGGCGGGAGCTGATCGGCATCTTTTGAAGATTTCCACCTCCCAACGTTGAAAAAAAAAATATATAAAGTGATTTTAGAAAGGGAAATGTATGTGTGTGTGTATGTGTACGTACGTACGTACGTACGTATGTCTGTACGTTCGTGGACACTTTTTTCTACGAGCATGACTCACATAAACAAAGTCCTATCGACTTTGTTAAGGTGTCAATCGAAGCGTCTTTGCAATCTTAAGAGCTGATTAGTTTTTGAGTAACTTCGGTCGGGGAGGTTTGCTGTTTTGCCCGTTTGAAGGTCATTTCTGTCATGCGTTATATCTCGCGAATCAAACATACGATTTCGTTAAACAAGGTGTCAATCGACGCGTATTGACATTTATGTAATTATATCAAGTTTCTAAAAAAATTCTTAGAGCCGTTTTTTAATTGTTAAAAAAAGTGCAAAAATTGGTTTTTTTTCAGAAACAATAAATTTTTAACCTTCTTTTCAAGTCAAAGTAATCGATGTTTATATAATTTATATACTCCAAACAGTTTTTTAAAAATGCCATTTAAAATTTTTTCTAATGATTACAAAAAAAAATTAAATAAAAAATAAAAAATCATTAACAGTCATCATGACCTTCAAGGTCATTTCTGTCATCCGTTATATCTCGCGAACCAAACATACGATTTGCATCGTTTATGTGTCAATGGACGCGTCATAACATTTTTGTGAATCTGTCGAATTTTTAAAAAAATCTTTAGAGCCGTTTTTCAAATTAAGAAAAAAAGTGCAAAAAATTAGGTTTTTTTCCCATAAACAATAAGTTTTTAACCTGATTTGCGAAATATAGTAATGAATGTTTATAAAATTTATTTACTCCAAACAATGCTTGTAGAAAACCCGTCAAAACTTTTTCTCATGAATACAAAAAAAATTAAATAAAAAATAAAAAGTCATTAAAAGTCATCATGATTTTCAAGGTCATTTTTATCATTCACTATATTTCACGAACCAGATATAATATTTGCATCATTATGGTGTCAGTTGACGTGTATTAACATCTTTGTGTTTCGGCCGTTTTTTTAATTTAATAGTAAAAAAATGCGAAAAATTATGTTTTTTCATAAAAAATATTTTTTTAACTTGATTTGCACAGCAGAGTGATACCAGTTTATAAAATTTATACATTCTTATCAGTTTTTGAAGAGAAACCAGTAAAATTTTCTTCCATGATTATGAAAAAAACTAAATTAAAAATAAAAAAACATTCAAAGTTACCGTGTAAAAAGGGTTCATACGAATGATATTACTTTATTTCTTTTATTTTACGAGAATTGTTGTAAATTCAATCCAAGTTTTATAATATTTGCATAATTTGAGCAGATTTTTGATAGTTTTTACAGTCTTTTAATTAAAAAAACTGCTTAAGTTTCGAAAACCAAGCAAATTTCAATCAAATTTGCATTTGCGGTATCAACGCTTTGAATGGTAAAATGTTTTGTAGTCAATACTTTGCAAGATAATATGCTTTGAAAAGCTTTCATCGAATAAAAAATTGTAGTTTTTAGTAGATTCATTCTTTAGTAATCGTAAGATTTCAATAACCATCATCATTTATAATACATTTTACTTTTTACATGCAATTGAACATATTTTTGACTGCATATACAAAATTTTTCAAGACCAAAAAGGCCCCCACCGATTGATCCGCGTGAATATTCAATCTGTCCTCATCGACCAAAAACCTTACGTAATCAATGGACACTCCCGTAGACGATATGATTCATATTAACTCATTCCTGTTACTGTTATGAACACCTCTCATTGTTATCACGTAAAGTAGTATTATTTTCAAAATTATTATTGTGTTTAATGTTGTTGATGTTTATGTAGATATTACTGGGAAGTTGACCGTGTGGACCTCAAGGGCTTGGTTTTACATCACATTCGCTCAACCCGTGCTTAAACACTCTTTTAATTTTGACGCTGTCGGGTGGATAGTAACAGCCTTAGTCAGTGCACATTGTCAGCAATTTCATACCAAAAATTTACATTTTGCCTTTGGTAATCATGTGTAGTATTGTGCCAAAAAAGCAAGAAGCTCTGCTTTTCTGCTTTTATTTGAAGAAGTTGGCTGCTGAATCGCATTCAATACTTATGGAGGCCTATGTTGACAGTGCTATGTCGGAAAAAACGTGCCAAGATTGGTTTCGTCGTTTCAAAGACGACAATTTTGACTTGTGGGACGAGAAGTGTGAAAATCGGCCTAGGAAAGTTGAAGACCATCAATTGCAGGCTGTTTTGGACGGAGACGATACCCTATTGCCAAAAATGCTCGCCAAGCAATTGTTTGTTATCCAACCAGCCATTTCCATGCCTCTGCGTGTCATGTGGAAGATCTGTAAAAATGGAAAATGGGTGCCGCGTCAATTAAATGATAGGCAGATGGAGTGACGCCAAAACACATGTACCAAATGTTGCTCACCAAACAAAAAAGAGAGTCGTTCCTGCATGGGACTATGACAGACAATGAAAAGTGGATGTATTTCGAGAATCCGAATCGCAAAAATTCATGGGTTGATCCCGGCCAACCATCAACATATTCCCCAAGACCAAATCGGATGGATGAGACAGATATCGTCTTCTATGAGATGTTGAAACCTGGTGAAACTGTCAATGCCCACCGCTACCACCAACAACTGATCAAATTGCACCGTGCTCTCGGCGTAAAAAGAACAGATTATCAACAAAGATATGGCCAGCTAATTTTCTTCCACGACAACGTACCGTCGCACACGTCAAAAACAGTCCAAAACTACTTGAAGACACTCAACTGGGAGGTACTACCCCATCTCTCTTATTTACCAGACCTGGCTCCTTTTGACTATCACCAGTTTTTGTCAATGGACCACGCGTTTGCTGAGCAGCACGATTCACGATTCTCGAAAAAAGCTTCATGAGTGGTTTGCCTCGAAAGAGAAGAATTTTTTGGCGTGGTATCCACAAAGTGCCCGAAAGATGGGGAAAATTAGTAGCTAGCAAGGGCAAGTACTCTGAATAATTTTTTTTTGTTTTCTATATAAAAAAAAATGTGTTTCGTGACTAAAAAAATAGCGGATTTAAGCTTATACACCTGGTACATTGCACTGACAGGGTTTCATTTGTCAGCTACACATGTTTGAAAATAATGGATGTCTAAACATTTATAAACGTTCGTATGAATACTCTCAACAAAGTCCTTATACCCCTTGAAATTCAAAGGGAAAAGCGATAAAAATATATTTGAAATCGATTTATTTATGTTGCAATGGACAAATTGTTGTCAAGAGTACTGTATTTGTTAACATATTGTGTCAAATACAGTAATGAGTTGAACTAGCGACATCTATTGCATATCAAAACATCGGTTACTTGCTTATTTTGAATCGTGATTTTGTTCAAACTACGTATCGGAGGTAATTTGGCAATGCATTGAAAAATACAAAGCTTTGAACCCAAGTTGATCAAAATCAGGAATATAGCTAAAAATATGTAGTTTTGTAGCACTGTAAATAGCCTAATACATGGTACGATTTTGGAGGAAAATTTTAAATTCACCGATAATATCCCGTAGTAAGCCATAGTTTTTTCCTTAAGACTGCGATTTTGGGATTATATAGCTGTTTTTGAAACGGCATGGCAAATTTTATACCCTTGAACAGCATGGTGCTTATGTACATGCAAAAATCAACTCATCTTATCAACGTACACCTCGCCACAACAAACAAAATAATATGGTGACGTAAGCATTTGAAAATACTTATTTTATCAGGGGAAATACAACAAAAAATGTGCCTAAGGATATAAAAGTTTAGTTCAACATATCCAATTTCAGTATGTTTGTTAACCACTTTGGCACGATATTTTTGATGGTATGAGAAAACACACGTTTAAGTTGGGAAAAAATAAACGGATCCGTGTCATTGCCAGCAGATCTTGCGCACAACTTTATTGAATTTAAAAAATTAAACGATGTCAGAAAAGCGACTCAGTATGTGCCATACTGTTCATCAAAAAGTAGTGAAAATATTGATATGTACTCAGATAATGAAGCTGAATAATAAGTAAGCTAAAAATTAAGCGTAACAATATATTTCATATACTTTGCGAAAATAATTCGCTCTTACCTGAAGTGGACCTTTTGCTGTATAGATATATTTCAAATAACACGATTTCACGTTTCAAAACACAACATGTACACTCTAATTTTTAATTTGTTTCACACACACAACCTGTGCAAAGCTTGCGATTTTTGATTAATAATTTCGGACCTTTTTTATCTTATACCAAAAATATTGGGTTTTTTGTTGCTGATATGAAATCAACAAAGATGAACAGGCCACTTTTTGAAAATAGTTAATTCAATCATTAAATTCTGTTCAATTTTCCATGCGTAGTTGTATGGTTACAAAAACAAGTGTTGCCAATTTTTTAAACCACCCTGTTCCGAATTAAAGAAGATTCATCGCGAAAAAGAACAGACAACTTTCCTAGACGTGCTCCATTTGGAACCGAGAATTGACTATATCTCACGACGACTGCTGCTTACTAAATAGTCAAGTCTCCGATTTTCTATGAATGGTTTGCATTCACCCCCGCAGAATGAGAATGACGACGAACGCTCAAGATTTTGCAAAGTCGTTTGGTAAAGATATCGCTATCAATGATTTTTTACGAGCAAATATTCTCTTCAATTTTTCATGTTACCTTTAGCAAACCGAATTGTTGATCACATCCTGTTTTTGGTTACACAGATAATTTTTTATGTCAGTCACGACTACACAATGTAACTAAGCTGAAATTATTGTTGAATCGTAAAACAGCACAAACCTGAATAAAATATCAATAAAACTCACGAAAATATTTTTTAAGGTCTATTTTCATATATTTTTTTTAAACAAAAACCAAATCGATGTTAACAATTTCGCGTCGACTATTTTCGAAATTATATTGATCCTGTGAAATTGATTGTGTAGACCAATACCACAACTTACTGTCACGATTCGATGTTAATTATCATTTCCCGGGAGAGATTCCTTACGAACTTTTGTCTTTCACACTATTCACTGCACGATTCTCGTATCCTGGAAAATTGTCGTCAGTGCCAGCTTCAACTTGCGAGAGTTGACCCCACCGACAGTCTGACACTTACTACTTGTTGGTCCATTTGGGTGGTGCGGATTTTGCGAACATCTTTTTTGTTGCTGTGGACTAATTTTCTGTGGAAGATCTGCAAAGGAAGCCATGGAGGATGAAGCTGCAACACACAAGGCACCGCAAAAAAAAGCTTTGAAGCCAATATGCGTAGAAAGACAACGAAACGGTGTATAAGAGCCAATATGGTAAATAGAGATGTAAGGGACGCGGAAGAAACACCAGAACGCCTTTCAGTTTAGGAAAATGTCAACTAGTTTCTCCTGACAGTAATTCCTATAAGTTAAGGATGATGAAAGGAACGCATTTCTATTAGCATGCATGTGATAGTTTTGCGTTATGTACCATATGAAACTAGCCTCTGATTTTTGTTCAAAAATATCTTTGCCACCTAATAATTATCTCATAGTTTTCTGCAACAATCCACAATTGTTTTCATTAAAAATTCTTCATATACTTCATCATCAACTATTTCCTCCAACTTTTTTTAAACTTCACAGTAGGATGATTTTTTGTTTTAAAACATCCAAGGTCATTGATGTAATGCACCATATTTCGAGGACTAAAAGTTAAACTTACAACGTGAAGTTTCTATTCGGTTCATTATTATTTATGATCACTGATGGTGGATGACTGTTGTCAGAAGAACGAAATCCGCCTGAAATGGGTAGCCACCTCAGTAGAGGCTCACAAAGAACTACTTGAAAGAAAGTTTCGATTCATAAAATATGTAGATATAATGAGTCTGTCCCAAATCAGCCAAGCGTTCAACAGCCGGTTAACAAAAGGCCAAGATTGGTCACACCCAATCGTGTTAAAAGTAGTAGGTTTAAGGAAGCTGCCAAGGACAGTCTTGTATGATTTTTTTTCATTGCATGACTTAGCCCTAGCTAACAAAAATTAGGATCCTTCCTTTATTACGGCAATCCATTGAGAGGTTCTGGATATCACTCTGACGAACGAGCACTTGTACCATACTATCAAGGAATGGTACGTATTACAAGAGTGCTCGTTCTCCGATCTATACATAAGGTTCGATGTGGAATTTGACCATCTGACAAATCATATCCTTTAATAACAAAAAAACATATAGTATAAAAATGTGGATGGATTGGGTCAAATAACAATCAATATTCGAGTCTGCGCTTGAACGCGGATCTCCAGAGATTGAAGATATATGCGACTTCGGTGAAGCCGTTGGGACCTTTACATTGGCCTTCAATGACGCAGCACGTACTCCAACGAAGCCTCCGGGGAAGTCTAAGCCTCCATGCTGGAACAGTGGCATTGCGGAGCTACGGAAAGAATGTAGGAAGTTTTCAATTGGGCTAAAGAATCCAATGACTGGTCATCTTATGAAATACAACTTAAAGAGTTCAAATCCTCTATCAGAAAGGCCAAATTCACCTCTTAAAGGAGTTTCTCTGCAGAAATAGAAAACTCCAAGGATGTCAGTCGTCTGCGAAAAGTCATGACGAGCTCAACCCCCCTTTTAGTGCCTGATTAAGACGCAACGCAAGTGGTGACATTGAAGAGGCTTCCAACAATATCAGCCATAAGGCTATTGGCAAAGCATTAGGGGAAAGTAATGCCGATGACAACCTGATGGGGTTTATCGGACAACTGATAAGCAGCAGGTACATCAACTCCACGCTAGGAAACAGTACCTTAAGATAGAGGATTTGCAGAGGCACACCACAAGGTGGAGTGCTATCATCCTTCTATATATATATCTATGGAACCTAGTAGTGGATAAACTCCTGTCAGTAATAGCAGCGACGTACTGCAAAGTCGTAACCTATGCCGACGATGTTCCAATAGCAATATCGAACAAATTCTTTTGCACCTTATCTGAAAGACAAAACTTTGCCCCTGGAACGAGTAGAGCAAAAAATGTGGTCCAAAGATCAATCTGCAGAAAACGGAATTTGTGCTGAATGTACAAAAATGCACGATTTCTCCCATCTAAACTTTATGAGATAAGCCTCATACAGTCTCATCAAATTAAATATTGGGGTATAATTCTGGACTCTAAACTCGCATGGAAAGCGAACACAGCAGAAAGAGCACGCAAAGCTGCATGCGCAATCTACTGCTGCAAAAGAGCTATTGGGAAAAAGTGGGGATTGAAACCCAAAATTGTATCATGGCTCTATACGGCGATAGTCGAACCAATCCTTCTGTATGGCGCAGTTATTTGGTGGTCTGCTATGGCGAAAGCATCAAAGGTAAACCTGGTAAACAAGGTCAGAAGGATTGCAGCTATTACAACCACCGCGGCTATACGGACTACCCCGATAAAGGCATTATTTACGCTTTTAAGTTGGATTCCGACAGAGCTACTTACGAGACAGCAGGCCAATTGCTCTGCGGTTCGGTTGAAAACTCTACGACTCTGGCATAAGGGAAATATTAGGCACTCCACAATACTACGGAGCGATATACCAACGCCAGGGAAAGTAGACTTTGCTTCTCCGATTCCTTGTTTTCACCACGGTTTTAGGTCAGTCATTCCGAGGAGGGATGACTGGACCATAGAAAGAAGTGAGATACAGGAATCGATCGACATCTACACTGATGGATTAAAAATGGATGGAAGAGTTGGCTGTGGCGTGTTCTCAGAACAGCTAGGCCTGAAACTATCCTTCCGATTACCAGACCACTGCAGCGTCTTTCAAGCAGAGGTCATTGCGATTCACAAGGCAGTAGACTGGCTGAGAGTTCAGAAAATTTACACAAAAAATTTAAGCATCTTTTCTGACAGTCAACTTGCTATCTAATCGGTATCCAGCCTGCATACCTCATTCAAAATTGCAATTGCCGCTCACAACTGAACGTGATATCGCTTCACTGTGAAATGATTCTTTGCTGAATACCAAGGCTTAGTAATATACCTGGGAACTGCGAAGCTGATGCTCTAGCTAGAGCTGGCACTAAGCACAGGATTATACACTAACACCCCAAGTCGGCCAACATCTAGATTCCAAACGTACCCTGCGGCTCCTCAACACAAGCCTGAGTTCCATCGTTTCAATGATTTCTGCTGAAGTTGCAGATCAGAAGAAGAGGGAGAAACAATCAAACACTTTCTGTACGAATGCCCAGCACTGTCCACGAAGCACTTAAAAACCACCCTCCTCGCCCGCTCGCCCTTCCTGGACAACCTCCCGGAGGCAGCTGATTTAGATATAAGCTACATGGCCGGCTTCATACGAGTATTTGAATGTTTTCCATCAAGCCGCAGGTTTTAGTGCCAGCCTTATCTTCTGTGGTACCACAATGGACCTATCGTGGCCTAAGTGAGCCACCTTTCGATAAAGGGAGCGGCCGCAATGAGTGGTGAACCTTACATAGTTGTGATTGATTGATTATGATTGAACAAGCTTTTGAATAATGATGAGAATAAAATGCAAAAGCAACAACAAGTGCAGCAAGAAAGATATGTAAGTAATGAATGGCTGCAAAACTTTAGGCACCCATCATTTCTTAAAAATAGCAGACAAAAAAAATCAAAAAACCTTCAAACAGGCAACCTTTTCGTTAAAATTCCAGAGAGTAGGGAATAAAAATTATAAGTACGAAGTAACAGTCCAGAAGGAGGATGAATCAGGAATTTCTAGAATTGGCTTCTAGAGAAGATATTTATAGACCAGATCTGATCTGAAAAATTGATCAGAAAAGTAAATGTAGATAGCAAGCATGTACTAGTTCATTAGTCTATCACAAGGTAAAACATTTAATTGTTAGAGAATCACGAAAACCAACAGTTTTTCAAAGTCGGATATCCAACTTTCGGTGCGTTTATATAGGCAGCAAAATATAATTTACTTATATAATTTCACTTACCTACCTGCAAACAATTACGCAAATGTTCCAACTATTTCAAATGGATTAGGTCTACATAAATTTTTAAGTTATTGCTTTATATTAAATAAACAATGCTCGCTAACGTATACCATCTCGAAAATTGTGCTTTTTTGTGCTTTCACTATTCTGTTCTAACTAGCGGCTCCTGCGTTTTGAATTCTGTTCTTTAGATCATGAAGTATTGGATATAGAAGCATTTTCGCTCAAAATCAAGAGGAAAAAAATCAATATCAGTTCATTAAAAATCGAGTTTGTAAAAAACGTCATCAATAACACAAACATCCAAAAAAACTTACCTTTCTTCGGTAGCTTCTTCTAATGCACTTTTCAAATAAATTACATTGTTTTCGACCAGAGAAACGAAGATAGAAATAAGAGGGTGTATTTCATTTTTTATTATAATGTTTATAAAATAAATGTTCATTCTTAAAAATAAGTCGAGAAAGTAACAACACTTCTATTTCTGTTTGTTGACAGATTTTTCATATTTTTTTAGGTTATGGCTTAAATACAGCAAAAATGAAAAAAATCTCTCTGTCTTTCAAAAGCAAGACTTTTTTAAAAACAAAAACGCATCTTCATCCCGTCCAATGTCCTTTTGTAATTTTAATACTTGAGGTTTCGTATTTATTATGAAGAATCAAATCGAAATGCTTTTTGAGTATTCAAACTGATATTAAGAATTCAATTCTTTAATAGTTTTCGTTTTATGTTCCTGTGACTTGTTTGTTACAGTTTATTCTGTAAGCGTTTCATCTAGAATTTTCGGCGTCGCTAAATCACCTCTTCAGAATTTGTTATGACAAATGATTGCTTCACATTATATTGAAATCAACTTCAATTAGAACGATCATTTGTACCGGAACACCAGTTTTTATTCAAAATAAATAAATCGTTCAAATTAAGCGACAGTACATTAATAAATTTTCTACTTAAAACAGATCAGTCTTCTCATACTGAAATGGCATTTTACGCATGAGATTTTTCATCTGCAAACATGAACCCAAACCACCAATTCTCGGACAATGACTCAGGGCATATAATGTCCTTGAACAATTTCCTCTGCTTCTTGTTTCTTACGTTTAGTGCGTGGATCAGCGTTTTGAGTTCTACACATTCAACAAGTAGTAAAGCTTTGCAGTGCAAAGTTGCTCCTGCTATTACTAGCTTTTCATCCCCAACTAAATATTTGTGCAGAAAAGCTGCAAGTGCGACTTGAAACGAAGATTCCAAATTCGTATTCGAGTCCTGTGACTGGAATAATTGCAGCAGTACCCATTAAGAACCTGGTCGGTTTGAAGTAGGCTCTACAGGTGGATTTCCTGTCCGCACGAGCGGACAAACGAAAGGTTGTTTATTTACATTTCCTGATGATAGCACTTAATGACGATAGATACCATACGCCAAAATGAGCACAAAGGGGATGAGACAATATTGATTTGCTCCATTGAAGATTCCTTGCCAAATTAAATACTTCGGCGTCAACAAACTTTTATGGAGGAATTCTATTAGATTCACGTAGTGTGCTCGGTTTGCGTAGTTTTCGTCTTGGGAAATTGAAAAGTTTGCTCAACACAAATACGTTTGATGTCTCCGGAGGACGTGTGGACGTGATAGGTGCTGAGACAACTGTCGATCTCAGAAAAGTGGGTAGAGTTCGCGGCTGTACATTCTATGGATTGCGAATACGCCCAGACTACTCACTTAATTTCCGAGCGAACTGAAAATAATGTTGGTTTTATTGAGTTTGATTCGGGGAAAATGCAATACGTGGACACCAACTTGGTGCGATTAATTACGTTGCCTTCGTACTAGCAGTAACAAACTACAGTTGTTAAAATACTAAACCAATAGCACAGATCGAGTTTAATTCGCAAAATTGATTTATTTGAGTTTATATAGGGGTGATTTCTAAAATACTTCAATAACAACAGCAAGTAAAGTAGGCATCTAGCTTTAACTGGCTTTGTGAAATTTTAAAGTAAATAAACTGGCTGCAATGCTGTGTTTCTGGCCGTGTATTGAATAATATTTTGAAATTTCGTAGAACTATTAATTTTATAGATCATAAGTAGAAGCATGGACAATTTTATATAGATTTAATAATAAACTTCATGTTCAGCGCTTGTTGTACAAAAATTAAATACTACATTCTCATCCATATTCGGAATGTTTCAGTGAAGTTTATAGGGGTGCATTTTTAACTTCCCAGTATATGGGAAGTTCTTGTAATCGCCTCGAAAATCGAAATTGAAATTTTCAACATTTGTTTACGTTTTGAGGTCTATAGAGTATATATAAAGTGTTTTTAGAAAGAAGTATGTATGTGTGTGTAATTACGTGCGTTCGTGGACAGTTTTTTCTACGAGCGTAACTCACGTAAATAACGTCGTATCGACTTTGTTGAAGTGTCAGTCGAAGCGTCTTTAGAATTTTAAGAGCTGATTAGTTTTTGGGACACTTCGGTCGGGAGGGTTTGTTGTTTTGACCCTTTGAAGGTCATTTCTGTCATGCGTTATATCTCCGAAACCAATCATACGATTTCCTTGAACAACATATCAATCGACGCGTATTAACATTTATGTGATTCAATCAAGTTTTTGAAAAATTCCTTCGAGCTGTTTTTTAATTTATTAAAAAAAAGTGCTAAAAATTAGCTTTTTTTCCATAAACATTAAGTTTTTAACCTGATTTGCAGCACCCAGTAACTAATGTATACAAAATTTATGTGGCACAAATAGTGCTTGTAAGAAAACCAGCAAAACTTTTTTTCATGATTACCTTAAACAAGCCGCTAGGTGCGACCCTTGAGGTCCACACGGTCAACTTCCCAATAATATTTACATAAATATTAAAAATACTAAACAAAATAATAATTATGAAAATAATACTACTTTAAATAATAATAATGTACCTCTAATAACCGTAACTGGAATAACTTAATATTAATCGTATCATCTACGGGAGCGTCAATTGATTACGTAAGGTTTTTGGTCGATGGGGACAGATTGATTTGATTGAATATTCACCCGGATCAATGGGGGGGGTTTTATGTTGTTTGTTATTTTCATACTGATGAAAGCTTTTTTTTATAGCATATCATCTAGCAAAGTATTGACTACATTTCTACATCTAACTACATCAAACATTTTAACATTCAAAGCGTTCATTGCCACAAATGCAAATTTTATTAATTTTTTTTGATTTTCAAAATTTAAGCAGTTTTGATATAAAAATTAAAACACGGTGCTATGAAGACTATTAAAAATCTGCTTAAATTATGCAAATATTCATAAACTGTGATTGGCTTAACAACAATGTCTTCAGAATAAAAATAGTCGGGTGAAATCATTCATATGAACACTTTTTACATGGCGACTTTGAACGATTTTTTATTTTTAATTTAATTTTTGAAACATCATGGAAAAGAATTTTACTGGTTTGACCCCAAAAATTGATAAGGATTTATAAATTTTATAAACATTTATTTCCGTGTTGTGCAAATCTGGTTAACAAATTTATTTTTTATGAAAAAATCCTAAATTTTTGCATTTTTTTTGTAAAATTAAAAAACGCCTCCAATGATTTTTTTAAATATAAAAACATTACAAAAATGTTAATACACGTCGATTGACACCTAAGTGATGCAAATATTATATTTGGTTCGTGAGATATAGTGAATGGCAAAAATGACCTTGAAATCATGATGACTTTTAATGATTTTTGATTTTTAATTTAATTTTTTTTGTAATCATGAAGGAAAGTTTTGTTGGTTTATGTACAAAAACTGTTTGGAGTATATAAATTATATAAACATTGATTACAGTGTTTTGACAATCAGGTTACAATTTACTGTTTATGAAAAAAACCTAATTTTTTGCACTTTTTTCAAAAAACTTAAAAAACGCTTCCATGAATTTTTTTAAAAACTTGATAAAATCACACAAATATCAATACGCGTCGATCGACACCTTAATAATGAAAATCGCATGTTTGGTTCGGGAGATATAATGCATGACAGAAATGACCTTCAAACGGCCAAAACAACAAATCCCCCCGACCGAAATGTCCCAAAAACTAATCAGCTCTTAAAATTGCAAAGACGCTTCGATTGACACTATAACCAAGTCGATACAACTTTGTTTACGTGAGTTATGCTCGTAGAAAAAACTGTCCACGAACGCACATAGGTACGTACGGACGTACGTACATACACACACACACACACATACATACTTCTTTCTAAAAACACTTAAAATAAACTCGTAAGACCTCAAAACGTAAAGAAATGTTGAAAATTTCAATTTCGATTTTCGAGTCGATTACAAGAACTTCCCATATACTGGGAAGTTAAAAATGAAATTAAAAATAAAAAACCATTAAGTCATCATGATTTTCAAGGTCTTTTTTATCATTCACTATATCCCACGAACCATATATGATATTTTCATCATTGAGGTGTCAGTCGACGTGTGTTAGCTTTTTTGTTATGTTTTTAACTTTATAAAAAAATCCTCTCTGCTGCTTTTTCCATTTAACTTCTATTAAATGGGAAAAACGGCAGATGGGAAATATTAGAGTTTTTTTCATAAAAAATAAATTTTTAACCTGATTTGCACAGCTCAGTAATAAATGTTTATATAATTTGTACATTCCTAATAGTTTTCGAAGAGAAACTGGTCAAATTTTTTTGCATGATCCAAAAAAAACCTAAAAAACGGCTCGTGAAAAAACACAAATTCAATGATTATGCCGAAGTGATGGCAATTTTGAACAAAATTATTTAAAATGGACACCTTGCGAGAAAACCTCTTAAGTGGGCGTAATAACAAGAATGCATTCATTTTTGCTTGCGCTCTTTTGTCCTTCAAGCATCGATATAAAAATAACAAATAACGTAAAAAGGGCATTATAGCCCGCCCCCTCCGATTTATCCGCGTGAAAAGTCAATCAAACCAATACACCCCCCTCTCACCCCCATCCAACAAAAGCCTTACGTAATCAATGGACGCTACAGTAGATGATATGATTGATATTAGCTCATTTCAATTACGGTTATGAGTTCTTTTCATTTTTATTATTTAAAGTAGTAGTATTTTCATAATTCTTTTGTGTTTAATATTTTTAATATTCATGTAGATATTACTGGGAAGTTGACCGTGTGGACCTCAAGGGTCGCACCTCGCGGCTTGTTAATATATTTTTTTAATGATACGATTTACATATTTTCTATGTTTATAAATTATCAGCCTACTCATAGTTATATGAAATTCTGTAACATTTCTTCACCAATATCTGAAAGTATTATTATTATTATTATTATTAGTATTATTAGCTGTATGGTGATTAACTTATCCACTATCAACAATTAAGCTTTAAACAATCCTAAAATACATATGAATGTAGTTCGGATGACTTGGCGATTAGAACGTTTTCTATCCATACATCTAATATTAGGTTTGAGGCTGCTTGGCAACAAATAGTTTTCGGACATGGAGTTTTATGCCCGCTGTAAATGAGTCAAATTAGAGTAGTTTTAGCCGAATTTGGACTGCTGTGCCATTGTTTAGTGTTGCAAAAATATTTTTTTTGAAGAAATTATACCTTTACCACGTCGTTGGAATATGCTTTTTTTGAAAATTTTCTTCACTTTAAGAAAAATGTCAAAAATGTTTTTTTGCAATGTTTGTATAAGTGTTTAGTTAAGCATGTATACAAAATCGCCTTAAAATATTAATTCAAAATGCGCAGGCCTCTTGCGATTTTCTATGTCCAGTTATTGTCACCGGATATTACGACCTCAATACTACAGTTTGTTCAGTAAGCGTCTACATTGCCTCACAATGACTTTCCAAGCCAAGATGTTACGACCACTTAAGGCCATCGTTAGTATCCCTTTGCTGCTTTCTAGTGAGTATAACCACAGCGCGTCTCAAACTGACTCCAGGAAGTCACTGCAAATGCAACCCTTTGAACATACGCACCTGCCAAATGGGCGTGTGCATATTTACTGTGTGTTTGATAATCTCCTTGCATCAGGTTTTAACGCAGCCTACTTTGTAAGATTGAGAAGAGATTTTCGAAAAGTTTGATGTTTTTAAGAATGAGCTGAGTTTTTTAAATTTGGAGATAAGAAGCGCTTATTTTGAATGATGTAGGCACAATAAGAGTTTCTGATTCTTCCCACCACATAGGGAAATGATTGTAGTTGGACCGTAATTTTCAACTTATCTTTACGTTTTGAGTTCTTTAAGGGAGTACGGTTTGTTTCGTCTAAAAAATACCTTTTTTCATGAACTTTTTTTAGAAAAAATTATTACTGTAGGTTTATTTTACTTATTATTATATGAAATTACAACATGTGAAGGATATTTAAGAAAAATTTTGTTCAAAAATAGAGACAAATATTGGATTTATTGTAGATCTCCGCAAGCGCCTAGAAAAAAAGTTTTTGTGCGGTGACCAGCCTACAGCATCACTGGATCATTTGAAACCAAAAAATCGAAATGCCTTATTCACTTTATTACTTTATCTCTCCAGTGACGTCGAGTTTTTTAAATTATTCAATTTTTTAATTTTTGGCACCATTTTGAAGCCAAAATAACGATTTTTGACGAAAAAAATCGACTTATTTGTTATTGTAAAATTGTTAGAAATTTATTTTTAAAAAAAAACTCAACGTATCTAGAGAGCTATATATATGAAAAATATGTGTACAAAATTTCAAAACGATCGGTTCAGTAGTTTTTTCTGTAGGCTGGTCACCAACTTTAAAAATTACATGTTTGGGAAAATCGATTTAGAGTTTTGTACACTGAAAAATGAAAACATCTTGAGAAAAACTGGATTTTCTTATAAAATACGTACATGTCATCATCGATGCCGGGTCCATACCGTATATCACTATCATCCACGTTATCTAAGGCATCTTTTTGCTCCTGCCGATAAAAGTAATACAATAGAGACCGAAACAGTTGCCGCTTGCTGCCGCTCAGCGCAGGTAGCTAAATGACGCGCAAACCTAAGAGGTACGGTTATTCAACCTACTGTAACTTCGTTGGTTTTACTCCGAATGACCTACAAATTTAAAACAATATTCTTCAGATGTTGTACTTTCAGAAAAAAAGTAAACAAAAATGGAAGAAGAAAAAAGTTGTCAAACCTTACCCCCCCTTAAATTACTTAAAAGTATTATTAGCCACGTATGCATAATTTTATAGTCCTGCTTGAGGTGTCAAACGGAGCAATTGCTAAGAAGCAATGGGCTGAGCTTGGCTGATTACATTTCAATAAGATTCGTGGCGTTTTGGCTCATCTAAGGTCATTGCTGCCACGAATGATATCTTTACGTTTTGAGGTGTTTAAGTTACACTAAAAATGTTGTTGGAAAGACGTCTGTTTGCTTGTGCGCGGGGGTGTGCTTTTTCTACCAGCATGACTCACGTAAACGAAGCCAAATCGACTTTTTTGAGGTGATTAGTTTTCGGGAAACTTCGGTCGAGTGCTTTTTTTTACTTCTCCAAGGTCATTTCTGTCATGCAATATATCGTGCGAAACAAACAATCAAATTTCGGAAAAAAGAGTTTCTTCTAAAATAAGTTTTTCATCTGGCTTGCAGAACAAGCAATCAATGCTTATGATATTTGAATACTCTAAACACTTCTTGTAAAAATACCAGTAAAGCAAAATGAAACTAAAACGTTTAATAGTCACCGTGAATATAAGGTTGAATTAAATAATATTACCTGTTGTCTTTTATTTTAAAGTCATTGTTATAATGTAAATCAAAACGTATTAATACTTGCATAATTTGAGCAGATTTTAATAATTTTCACAGGGCCGTTTGTTATTTTAATGAAAAATGGCCTGAAATTTGAAAAAAAAATATATTTTTTAATTTCAAATTTGCATTTTTAACAATCAATACTTTGAAACTTAAAATATTTGGAATATATATTACTAAACAAAAACAACGTTTTTCATGATTACCGAACATATTTGTACAAAATCATCACACAATTCATATTTATAATGAAAAAAGATTGATAAGAAAAATATTACCGAAATTCTCATACTAAGGTTCCGAAAAAAACCCTTACTATTTAATTTGCACTTCTGCTAATTATGGTTTTTCAAAATCAGATGTTTTGAACTTCCATCAAATAAAACATTTAAGTTTTCTTATGCTTCCAAAAGCCATTCAAGAAACAATACACAAAGAATATGTATAATGAATAATGGAGCGTCCATTGAATATTCAAGGTTCATTGTTTGGATTTCATTAGTTGTAAGGATTCGTTAAAATTTCAGTTACGTCTTCCTCTATGCAACGTAGAATTTTTTGTTTTGTGTTACATATAATCAGACATCGAAATTTTACTGCGTATTATATGTTGTGTTAAGATTAACTTAAAAATAATAAATGGATATTAGTGTTCAAAGGTAAGATGGTGTATCAGAGCAAATTCAATGGTAGTTAATACTTTTCAAAACTATCTGCTGTATGAGATAAAAAATCGTAGTTTTTAGTAGTTTAATTTTTTAGGGTTCGTAAAATATCTTTGAATTTAAGTGAGTATACGACCTCTTTATGATGTAACAAGTTTTTTTGTTACATCCAAATATGAATATATACACAATCCATTTTCAGGCGCAGATGTTTGAGTGCATCAAGGCCACTTACGAGTCAAAATGCAGCAAGAAGAATGAAAGCGTAAAATTGCTGTATAATGAAAAATCAAAAAATATAGATATTGACTTGGCATTTTTCAATGTTGTAGCTACCGAATTATGCAAAAAATATAGAAGTTTTTTTAACACAAGACAACTTCCTTAATATCTATGCAGCAACCATGAAAACTTCGGACTCAACTATTCAAAATGGCCATTAGAAAACCAAAATCTTTTCAGTCGCCGGAGGAAAAATTGTTTCCAATACCCGGCCAACGTTTTCGCTATCGCACTTTTGTATTTCAATTTCCGGTGATAGTTACGAGTACCTTTAATAGGCATAAAAAGAGTTGTTAACGAAACTATTCCTTCGCAAGTGTTCAGGCTCTCACGAAAACTTTTGCGAATCGGAAACACACAACCTGATCTCAAAAACTTCACCGAAGCCATATCGAGGTTAAAGCCAACTTCAAACCATAAACCTAACCTGTCTGAAATTCGTTTGCTAGTTTTGATTGTTAAGTATCAATTTTATTTGAATTTCGTAAAATATAAACGCTGTAAGTAAAAACTGTTGGTTTCATATAACTATAGCACAAAAAGGTTATGAAATCTGAATTTCGTAAATGATTCATTCACCCAAAAAGCGTCGACCGCTGTTCGAATGGTATTGTCACTTTTCATTAATTAGGTCATTTACCAAAAACTTAACACAAAAAATTAAATCTTTTTCGTCTATCTCTCTAAATTAAAAATGAAGAAGTTTGAGATATTAAAATGTCACATTGTCAAAACCCTACCTTACCAAATTATCAAATCTTAATCAGATCCTATAAGGTTCGTTTTAAATTAGAAGCTTGAAGTGGCATTAAACTGCCTATTTAAAATTGCAGAAATAACTTCATTTTATTTTTGGATGATAAAGACTGAAAGCAGAAATTTCAAAAAGATGTCTACTTAAGTTTAGTGTAATTTGCCAATCTCAATTATTATATAAAAAAATATCGATTAGATGAAGTATTATCGAATGCAGATATCGCTAATGTTGACACTATATTAAACCCAAAAATCTTACCAATAATAGGAAAAGTTGCATGGTTTAACATACCCTGGATGATACATTGTAGGGAATGTAACATTAGCTCTTAAACTAAATGGTTCTATCCTTATATTGCTTATAGAAAAAGAAATTCTTCATATTTAGTATATAATGTAAAATATTTATTCGTTTTGATTAAAAATTTGATCAGATATAAAACTCACTTCTCAAAATTCCAATTCTATTTGAAATTATATTCCATATTTTATAGAGAGTATAAATGATCTCAACATGAGTCTCCACAAAAATGAAGCTTCCATATTTCATATCTCCATATTTAATTTTCAAAGTATTCAAGGTACTCAAGCGAATGTAGAAGCGCTTGACAGCGCTTAAATTGCCAAATAGTTTCACTACGTTTTCTGTGCTTGGCGCATATATGGCACTTTTACAAAGGATTTTGTTTTGTACTTGTTGGTGGAACGGCTCCCCAAAAAATTAAAATTCCTCTAATGCACCCTTTTCTGTATTATTGCTATCGTCGCTTTCATATAAAAAGTTTTTTAGTTTTTTAGTCAGATATTCAATGAATTTGCTGTTGAAATATGAAAAGTCACTACATTCAATAACTTTTATTATTTATAAGTTATTTTCCATTATTAATATACAAACTAAAACAAAAGATTTGCCCGAAATCACTATTTTGCTAATCATCTTCAACACGTTGAAATCACATTTGAAATCGCAAAACAATTAACTACGGGAAAACAGCAGCAGTTGTTTTCTTTCGCAAAACATTTGGTACATAACGAACCTTTCAGGAAAAAGTGTTAAATGTGGTAAAGGAATGAAATGAAAAGAACGTATAACATGAAGGCATTTTTTTCTTCTTACTTTTTCAGAAATTTAAATGGCTTTTACGCATTTAAATACATAGTGGACGTAGACCGTCAAAGTCAATTTTTGTACTAAAAATTAATAACACACGTCATGTCCACGGAAGTGGTTACCTGTCGATTAATTTACAGAGAAGCAATCACAACCAAGAATCATTTTCACGGAGAACATATCCATCAAGAATTTATAAAGCAACAAATATTATGTACTTGAACCCTCTGAACTAATATATGGTTTTACACTTATCCAATATTTACAAATTTGAATTTTAGATCTCTTCAAGAAATTAAATCACAAGCAACTGAAGTGAGTTGGTTAAACCTTTTCCGCTTTAATTCCTACTTTTATAATGAACAACACCCTCTTAGAATTTAATTTTCAAAACCGTCTTATTGATAGGATTTTCTCATTGATCCTTCAGAGTAAAATTCGAAATTATAATAAGTTTAACTTTTATTCCTAAATCAATATTTAACTATTACAAATTGCACCATACCTTCGAATATGTTGAATTTTTGCTTTGCGAAAGTCATGCGCAGAAAAACCATATTTGCTAGCTTCGAATTTTGAAATTACCGAATACCCGCTCAATACTTATTCTGAGATGTTCAAGTTATATCTCCCCAGCCCAACAAATGTAACTAGGCAATACGCCCTGAATATCAAATCCAAGTAGCTCTGCTATGATTGAAGTCTATGTGTTGGTGAATCTCTGCCTAGAATATTTTCACTTGATGTAATATAAAATTTTACGAGGTACGTTGTCTGTTAGGGCTGAGCTTCCGTTCATAATCCTTGTTGTTTATTCACAGCAACAGAATTCATTTAAGACTCGAATAAAATTGCGTGCTGCTCACGATGTTCACAGGGCAAAAAGAGTTAAACAGACAATTTATAAGCAGTCACCTGCTTCATGAACTGTGAAAAGCGTTATTAAAATGTAAGCCTAGAATATTTACTATTTTGAGCAAACGTTGAAAATTTCAAAAATTAGTTGATAATGAGTGAAATGCTCACTGTTTCTATTATTTGTTACATCACCTCTTCAAAAAATGGCCATGAATAAAAAAAAATCATTTAATTTGCTTTGAGAGACTTTAATATTTATTTCGAAGAAAATATTTTTAATTTTCATGGTGAATACATATACAGCTTTAACTAAAGTAATGGCTCTGCTCAGCAGGCAAATATGAAATATGTGACTGACAATAGATTCAAGATTCAAGTATCAGAAAATGAAAGCCAAATTGAAATACTAGAAATCGATTCTCTCTCACTTTAGCCAATTCCATAAGGACTTGCAGGCGCGAATCATTTACTAGCTTTGAAATGCTGCCTTGTAGGTGCCACTATGCGGTGCTGTTCCTTATCAATCCCGAAGGATACAATTCTTTTTCAGTACTTTATGCTTGAAGGCTATTCGTAGATTACGTTAGCTTTCATTTTAGCACTTCTCACTTTGTAACTTTCAATTTGTCACCAAAAGCAAAGTTGATTCAAAATTCAAACTTTAGCAGTCAAAGTTCCTTACCATGCAAAATTTTAATAGTTTTAATCAGGATCAAAAATTATTTCCATTTCATTTAAGGGATAACTTTAGAATAATTTTAAATAATTTCATTTCAAAATTCGACGAATTTCACTAGTAAAAAATGCACGTTTTATAATGCTGCTTTTCATTAATTGTAACTAATTAGTAAACATGTATATGTAGAATCAAAATCAGATCCTCCTCTTGTAACTAAATGAATAGTTGGCGAACGATATCGCTTCGAAATTTCAAGGCAACAAGACTTTCGTCTTGTTGACCTCAAGGGACGTAAAGTTCCGGGGACGAGACAACGAACCCTCGTGTCGTTCAGACGAATTCGGGTTCAGCCGCTACTTAACTAGAGCAGTGATGGCTCCGCTCGGCGCGTAATGTCGTGGGTGCGTTCTCTAGCATCAGTCCCAAATCTCATTTCTAGTGATTTATAATGAAAACATCACAAAAATGTCAATACACGTCTATTGACACCTTAATGATGCAAATATCTGGTTCATGAGATAAAGTGAACGACAGGAATGACCTTGAAGGTCGTGATGACTGTTAATGATTTTTTTATTTTCAATCATGAGAAAAACTTTTGATGGTGTTTTTACAAACACTGTTTGGAGTAGAGATGAGCGATATTTCAATACCGGTGATTTTATCACGGTGATTGAAAAATCACCGATACTCCCAGTGATCGATTATTCTAAATCACCGTGACTGCTGCAACCAGTGGTTTTTGGATACAGTGAAGAATATCCACTGATCACCGGCCATACGCAGCAGTGGCGAGGCGCTCATATAAGCCGATTCCCATCGGCTTCCTTTTCCAAATATGTTCCAAAAATGTCTAACACTTCAGTTTTATAAGGGAATGAAGTGTTTATTTACTTGCATGCATCACTGTAAACATGCACAATCGTTCCACTTGATCTCAGTGTTTATTCCATCATACTCCATTCTCTTCATTCTACACATCCTCACAGTTCCATAATAGCCAGCAAAGCTATCAACATCTATAAGAGTTGCAGCAAAGCTTTTCGAGTCTCGAATTCTTCAATAATTTAAGGTGCCGTGGGCATTCAACTCCCGTTTGTTGGAACGGCAGCTCGGTTTTCCTCAATAGGATATGGAAACAAATCCCGTCTTGCGAATCATCTGTGAACCACATTAATTTTTCACCCCTCGCCACTGATGCGCAGATATACTCATGTGCTGCTACCATGCTTGGGTGCAAAGCGATTAGATGAACTGCAGATTAAAACGATTTAGCCCACACTTAGTGATACGATTTCAAAGCTATCGGTGTTTTAGGCAGTTCTGTGATACAATTCCGTGAATTTGAAAATACCTAAATTGAATTCAGTTTCATTGTAATTTCGCACTAGTGAAATGTGGCAGTTATTTGAAGTGTTGGACGATATTTATGCAAAATGTAATTTTTACACATCCAAAATATCTTCTATTGTACTTTGTTTTTCATTTATGGTTTCCAATATACATATTGAGCCAAAATCAAAGCAAAAGTGAGCTATTTACGTAGAAGCTTTCAACCCAATATTAAATTGCTGAATATCGTGATCACGATCACGGTTTCAAAGAACGGTGATTAAGAAATCACGGTCACCGATAACGGCGTATCTAACAAATCACTATATCGCTAATCACTAGTTTGGAGTATACAAATTCTATAAACATTGATTAATATCTTCCTTAAATCAAGTTAAAAATACATTGTTTATGAAAAAACCTAATTTTTTGCACTTTTTTAACAACGTCAGATGATGAGATAGAGATATTCACAAGCACATAATTATTAAAATATATATTTCTTATCAATACAGCACTTGCAATCTACCGAAAAACAATATATTTACTAGTGCTCAACAGGATTAACAGAGGTTTTAGATGAGGTTTCCAGTATATGTGTGTGATGTTTCATAATGACCGCCTAGCTACTTGTTTTGAATTTTTAACTTCCCAGTTCCTTATGGGAAGTTATTGAAATGGGGTCGATTTTGCGAATCCCAAATTTTGACATATATCCACGTTTTCAGGTCTCTAGAATCCAAATCCATCGTTTTTAGAGAGATGTCTGTGAGTGTGTATGTACGTATGTGCGTATGTACGTATGTGCGGATGTGCGGATGTGTGTATGCGCGTATGTACGTATGTGCGTTCGGAATAAATTTTCGTCTCGATTATCTCTCAACCAAAGATTGGATTGACGTGGGACCAGTTTTAAACGACGCGTAATTACGTAACTTAGAACTGAATGACTTTTCAGCAAAATCAGTATAGCCGTTTTTTATTTAGGATGAAAAAAATTGAAAAAACGACAAAAAAATTGGTATTAACTATTAACTATTAATTCGTGCAGATTCCAAATACCTTCATAGTAATGTTATTATTGTGCGTTTTAGCAAAATTGTGATCAAATTTGTAAAAAATGTTATTTAAAAAAAAGATTAATTTATAAAATTCCAAACTTATATTATCAGGTTTGGGTGAATGGGAGTAGAGACGCTAATGCAGTTAATATTCGGATATTGTTATAAATAGTTTAATATTGTTAATAACAATCGAATAATATAAGTTATAATTTGATATTGTATATATAAAGTCAATTATATTTATTCAGTAACGATCAAACATTCTTAATAACGAATGATTATTGTAAATAATAATTAAATACCCTCAATTATAGTTGTGGATTCCGAGACTGAGATGAAGAACGAGGTTGAGGACGAAGTGGAGGACAAGAAGGATAACGAGGACGAAGAGGACGAGGTTGCCGAGGCTTTCGTAGAGGATGACCGGGTGGTGGAGACGTCTTCTTCAACCAAAGCTTTTACGGTTGGATAAAAAATTGATAAAAATAATAAAAGTAATTATATTAATTTTGAATAATAATGGTTAATAATAGTAATTAATAATAAAAGCAAATTATAGCTTTTTATTCACCCCACTGGGAAGCTAGTCGTGTGGACCTCAATGGTCGCACTTAGACCACATTTTTATTTTAGTTTATATTAATTTTGTTGGAAATAAATAGTAACTTGATTGAAATTATTAAAATATAATTATAATTATCTTTTTGTGTATTTTGTTTCGAAAAGTGGATGTTACCACTTCTATGATGACGCCCGAAGTGGGATATGCTAACAACACATATTGATGGCCATTATTTTTTGCTTATACGAATAAGAAAATGATTGAACACTTGTTCTTTCCACTAATGAAATTAAGGTACTAAATTTGCGAAAATTTCATTGTTAACTTCCCAGTATATGCAAAGTTCATGTAGTCACTTCAAAAATTGAAATTTTCGAAATTTCTGTTGAGGACTTTTGAGAATATCTAACGTGCTTTTAGAAAGAGAAATGTGTGTGTGTGTACGTACGTTCGCGGATAGTTTTTTCAACGAGCATAGCTCAAGTAAACAAAGTCGTATCGATTTCCTTAAGATGTCAATTGAAGCGCCTTTGCAGTCTTAAGAGCTGATTTGTTGTTGGGACATTTCGGCCGGGGGAGGGGGGTTGTTGGTTTGAACCTTTGAAGGTCATTTCTTTCATGCGCTATATCTCGCGATTCAAACATAGGATTTGCATCATCAAACGAGTAATGACATTATTGTCAATATAACAAATTATAAAAAAAATGTTCGAGTTGTTTTTAATTTATTTAAAAAAAGAGCGAAAAATTAGGGTTTTTTCAAAAACAATGCATTTTTAACTTGATTTGCAAAACACAGTGATTTATAAAATTTACAAAATTTATATACCCCAAACGATTTTTGTAAAAAAAACGGTAAAACTTTTTTTCATGATTACAAAAAAAATTAAATAAAAAATAAAAAATTAAAAATCATTAAAAATCATCAAAGTCCTTTATGCCATTCATTATATATCGTGAGTCAGATATGATATTTGCATCATTAAAGTATCAATCGACGCTAATTTATATTTTTGTGATATGTTTTGAAACTCATAAAAAAATCGTTCAAGCCGTTTATTTAATAGAAAAAATGTGTAAAAGTAGTTTTTTTTTTCATAAAAAAATTTTTTTAACCTGATTGCACAACACAGTAATAAACTATTATCGTTTTTTGTAGTGAAATCTGCAAAACTTTTCCTCATGATTAAAAAAATAAATAAAAAATGTGGTCTAAGTGCGACCCTTGAGGCCCACACGACTAACTTCCCAGTGGGATGAATAAAATGCTATAATTTGCTTTTATTATTAATGACTATTTTTAATAATTACTATTATTTAACATTATTATTCTAAATTAATATAATAACTTTTATTATTTTTATCAATTTTTTATCCAACCATAAAAGCTTTGGTAGGGGAAGACGTCTCCACCAAAGGCCCGATCTAGCTATTTAGCCGCCCCTGGCAAAAATAATTTTTGCCGCCCTTTATAATGAAATATTGTAAGTCATTAGCATGTTTTGTGTATGAAATATTCGCATATATCAGTCTATTATTTTGCCGCTCTGGGCATTTTCCCGGCTGGCCCCTCCTTAGATCGGGCCCTGCCTCCACCACCTGGTCATCCTCTACCAAAGCCTCGGCAACCTTGTCCTCTTCGTCCTCGTCATCCTTCTTGTCCTCCACTTCGTCCTCAACCTCGTTCTCCATCTCGGCCTCGGAATCCGCAACTATTATTGAGGGTATTTAATTATTGTTTAAAATAATCAATCATTATTAAGAATGTTTGACCGTTACTGAGTAATTATAATTGACTTTATATATACAATATCAAATTATAACTAATATTATTTGATTGTTATTAACAATATTAAATTATTTATAGCAATATCCAAATATCCAAAAATCACCCAAACTTGATAATATAAGTTTGGAATTTTATAAATTAATCTTTATTTTTGTTTAACTAACATTTTTTACAAATTTGATCACAATTTTGCTAAAACGCACAATAATAACAACATTGCTATGAAGGTATTTGGTATCTGCACGAATCAATAGTGCGTATCAACAGTTTAAAACTAAGCAATTTGTAGTCGTTGTTTCAGTTTTTTCATCCTAAATTAAAAACGGCCCAACCGATTTTGCTGAAAAGTCATTCAGTTTTAAGTTACGTAATTACGCGTCACATGACACCGGTCACACGTCAATCCGAACTTGGTTCTTGAGATAATCGAGACGAAAAATTATTCCGAACGCACATACGCACATACGCACATCCACACATCCGCACATACGCACATACGCACATACACACATACGTACATACACTCTCACAGACATCTTTCTAAAAACGATGGATTTGGATTCTAGAGACCTTAAAACGTGGAGATATGTCAAAATTTGGGATTCGCGAAATCGACCCCATTACAATAACTTCCCATAGGGAACTGGGCAGTTAATAAATTGAAAATAAAAAGCCACTCCAAGTCACCCTGTAAACGTGTTCATACAAATGATATTACCTGTTAACTTTTATTCTAAAGATATTGTTGTAAAGTAAAGTAAAGTTTATTAATATTTGCAAAGTTTGAGCAGATTTTTAATAGTTTTCACAGTACCGTGTTTCTAAAGTAAAATTCAATTCAATTCAACTAATTGAATTAAAATTAAAAAGTTTTAAAATTAAAATTTTAATAAAAAACTCCCTAAATTTTGAAAACCAAAAAAAATCAATCAAATTTGCATTTGTGGTTCTCAACGCTTTGAAGTCAATACTTTGCAAGATCATATGCTTTAAAAATCTTTCATCAAATAAAAAATTGAAGATATGGTAGTTTTGTTCTTTAGTGTTCATAAGATTTCAATTACTTCCTCCATCATCATTTGTAATACATTTTACTTTTTACATGCAATTAAACTGATTTTTGATTACATTTTCAATCTTTTTCAAGACCAACTGAAAAAAAGAAATAAGTATTAGCCTGTAAAATTGAAAAAATACAAACTCAATGATTATGCCGAAGTCATGGCGATTTTGAAAATGGTCAACACGCAACAAAATCTCTTCAGTGGGCGTAATAACAAAAACTGCATTCATTTTTGCTAGCGCTATTTTTACCTTCAACCATCGATATGAAAATAACAAATAACCTAGAAAAGCCTTTGTAACCTGCCCCCTCCCTCCTTCGATTGATCCGCACGGATATCCAATCAACACCTCATTCACCAAATTCTTATGTAATCAATGGGCGCTCCCGTAGATGATACGATTAATATTTATTTATTCCAATAACTGTTATGAGAGGTACATTATTATTATTTAAAGAAGTCTTATTTTCATAATTTTTATTGTGTTAAATATTTTTTATATTTATGTAGATATTACTGGGAAGTTGACCGTAGGGACCCCAAGGGTCGCACTTCGCGGCTTGTTTTATTTTCATTTGAAACACCGTCGACTTGAAACATTTTCAAAAATATACAGGGTGTCCAGAAATTGCCGCACAGGCTCCTCACCACGTGATATTTTGGACAATTTTAAGCAGAAAATATTATGAAATTTTTTTTCGATTTCTTAACCCTTTAGCTGCCACAGGCGTTTTAAAATTTTGAAAAAAATGCCGTTCTTTAATTAGTAAAAACACAATATCTTCACAGTTAAGAAAAATACAACACTCAAACAAACAATAAAACGCAGAAAATAGTTTTTTGCAACTATTCAAAGCTATTTGGTGAATATGAAGTGAGCATATTGGGAGCGACAGTTCTCGAAAGTCGAAGAAATGTTTTTTTCTATACGAAAATTTTGCATTTTTCCTTATTCTCCTTTAATTTTCACGTCCATAATGCAAAATCTTTTTTCAAAAATTAAATCTCTGTTGTGTTATTGTTAAAAAGTTAGAACATCATTTTACTCTAATTCATCAAACTTTCATTGCAAAAGGACTATAAATGCAAACAGTTTTTACCAAAAATTTGCGTCTAAAATAAAATTTGCGTTCTGAATTGAAGTATTCGGCTGTCCCCACACGAAAGTGCTTTCAATCACAATCTTTTGAATGAACAATAAAACAAATATGTATTTGAAATGTTTTTATTAAAATTATTTACAGCATATGTTCAAAGTGGCTTCCTTCCATTGTCAAACAAAACCTGCTTCTCTTTTTTAAGCTCCGTATCGAACTTAACAACATCTCGCTTGTTATTTCAGCGGCGGCATTGGTAATTTTCGAAGAAAGTTGTTCCAAGTTGTCAGGAGCCTCCTTGTTAACAATTTCTTTTAAATGTCCCCACAGAAAATAGTCCAACGGGTTTAAATCCGGAGATCTTGCAGGCCACCGCACGGGACCATAACGCCCTAGCCAGCGATCCTGGAATTCTTGGTGCAGCAAAGTTGTAACCTCTCCGAAATTATGTGGAGGTGCTCCATCATGTTGAAACCACATCCTACTTCTCCTTGAAAGTGGTAGGCTGTCCAATAATGTTGGCAATACATTCTCCAAAAAATGTTTGTAGCCTTGGCCAGTTAAGCGGTCCGGGAGAATATATGGCCCTATAAGCTGATCTCCAATAATACCTGCCCAAACGTTAAGTTTCCATCGAACTTGGTGATGTCCTTCACGTACCATATACGGATTGGCTTCGCTCCACCAATGGGAGTTGTGGCAGTTGAATATTCCTTCCTGGGTAAAGAGACATTCGTCCGTAAACAATATTTTTTTTTTTCAAAGTTCGGGCTTCGTAGAATTTTTCTCTGTAGCCATTCACAAAAATCAACTCGCTTTGCGTAATCCTCTGTGTGTAATTTTTGCACCTTCGAAAAGTGGTAAGGGTGCAAATTTAAACTACGCAAAATGATTTGCACTGTTGACTTCCCAATTCTCTTGCTATTCCCCTTGTGCTGCAAGTTGGGTCTTGTACAACGAAATTGAATACGGCTTCTTCGACGGCAGGTGTTCTTGAAGACCTAGGTCGGCCCACGTCCGATCGCGCACCTTGAGCAAGTCTCCCTGTTTCTCGTCCTCAAATTTCAAGCTTCCGGAAGACGTTGGCATCTGTATGTCGTCTGTTAGGGAATCGTCTTCTATACTCGAAGGATGCACGCTGACTATTTGTTTCAAATGCTCCAAGCACAAGAATCATGTCGAAGTATTCATTGGCTGAGTACTCCATTTCTGATCGTTAGTAGTCAATCAATAAAAACAGTTAAATAATTCTACAAAAAGATATTTTTCTCCTAAAATACTGCTTTCTACTTGTTATTATCGTATGACGACCAAGCGTTGCCCCATCCTAATTCATGGATGTGAATTTTCTAGCCCATAAGTGTTGACTGATTATATCCGAATGTAAATGCTTTCAAATCAATAAAAAATTAATTTTCAAAGGTTTTATGACTGCTTATAATCAGCTCAGGCACTAAATAATCACAAACACCGTTTACCAGAGTTGTCTGAGAAGGTTCTACCTGCTCGGTTTTTGTTAGTAGGCATATTAGGCACTTTTTTGAATTTTTGTTTTAGAATTTGCAGGCGTGTAACTATTAGAAATTGGCAAATTAGAATAAAATGATGTTCTAACTTTTTAACAATAACACAACAGAGATTTAATTTTTGAAAAAAGATTTTGCATTATGGACGTGAAAATTAAAGGAAAATAAGGAAAAATGCAAAATTTTCGTATAGAAAAAAACATTTCTTCGACTTTCGAGAACTGTCGCTCCCAATATGCTCACTTCATATTCACCAAATAGCTTTGAATAGTTGCAAAAAACTATTTTCTGCGTTTTATTGTTTGTTTGAGTGTTGTATTTTTCTTAACTGTGAAGATATTGTGTTTTTACTAATTAAAGAACGGCATTTTTTTCAAAATTTTAAAACGCCTGTGGCAGCTAAAGGGTTAAGAAATCGAAAAAAAATTTCATAATATTTTCTGCTTAAAATTGTCCAAAATATCACGTGGTGAGGAGCCTGTGCGGCAATTTCTGGACACCCTGTATAGTACATTATTTAAAATTTATGGAAAATTGATCAAACGGCGTAGCTAACTGAAAATTTTAATTCACTGAGGCCCTTTGCGGAAATTAATCATGCTACTTTGTAAACAACTACTACGAAAGGACATGCTCCTTTGAATTTGGTTATCAATAGAATTTTCAATGGAAATGAGAACCGAAAACACTGCATTGCCATTTTGACCTCTCTCAAGATATAAACAAGCTGCGCAATGTACAACTAAGAATTTTGGAATATCGGACATTGTTTTCTCAACATAATACTATTTACTCAAATTTTGAACTTATTCCGCATTTAGATAAAATTTGAATTTATTAGGATTTTTTGTTTACGAAATAGGTTTAAAGAGATGAAAGAAATGTTAGCTATAAATATATGGTAAAGAATAGATTTTTGAATATACTATGTTCAAAACATAAAGTGAAGAAAAATAAGTCTTTGTTTTACCTTAGTTTTAACCTTATCTGGGAAATCAGACGGTTTACCTTCATCTAGTTTTTTTCTGTCGGGAATGAGTATTAAAGAATAGTTATCGATTTCCATTATTGAATATTCTCGCTGGGCGAATACACATTACCTTATCCACCGAAAAAGGCCAAACAAATAGTAAACGTGTGTGTGTCGAATTGTTTTCGATTTGTGATTTTCACCCTGAAACATTATATAATTAACAGAGTGGCACTCATTATGAAGCACAGAATCATTTCAATAACACTTTAACAAACACTTATCATAGAGGAATTTCCTATACTCACATTTGATTGACTGTCGTGGCACCTCGGTGTAATCGACAGCCTAATCGACGAATGTCAATCGATATCGAATTCATAATACCATTTTCTACTGTCAATTGTGAATTGACATGCAAATCTCATTTGCAATGTGCGTTACGAGAGCTGTCGATCGATATCGACATACTTAATAGGATTACACACAAAAGATCGACAATCGAAAACGATACGACATACATAATAGGGGTGAGAATGTTTAGTTCGCGCGATCTAACGCATGACAGAAATGACCTTCAAAGGGGCAAAACAGCAAACCCCCTCAACCGAAGGTTACCAAAAACTAATCAGCTCTTAGATTGCAAAGACGCTTCGATTGACACCTCAGCAAAATCGATATGACTTTGTTTACGTGAGTTATGCTCGTAGAAAAACTGTCCACGAACGTACATACGTACGTACGTACACACACACACACACATCTCCCTTTCTAAAAACACTTTATATATACTCTATAGACCTCAAAACGTAAAGAAAAGCTAAAAATTTCAATTTCGATTTTCGAGGCGATTACAAAAACTTCCCATATACTGGGAAGTTAATAATAATACCTAATAATATTAACTCTTATTATTTTTTCTGTAAATAGTAATAATGAAAAAACTCCTACCTTAAAGAGAGTCCATTTATTACGTAAAAGCTTATTCACTTCGCAAGCAAAGATACAAAATTTTGGTATCATTCGGGTTTATAAAAACGAATTTTCCATAAATTTCCAAATTATCTCCGAAACGTAATTTGGACAACACTTCGGATCAAAACAAATTAGTAGTCCGTGTTGACATATCCAATAGGTATCACTAGTTTATATTTTCGAATACACCACCACCACGGATCAGTTGTAGGGGGAAAAGGTTCCAAGGACTTTTTTCCGTAACTGACTATTTTCATATCGTCGCTTGAAAGACGAAAGGGGCGAGAAGAAATTTTTGAGAAATTGGGAATTCAGCGTTATTGAATGCAGGTTTTTGTTTCTACGCTGACTGAACTAGATTTTGTTGCGGATAGTTGTGTTTAAAATTTCCATGGGTGCTGTAATTACCTGAAATCTGTACTATTACATTTATCGCATTAGTAAGACTAGTAATCATTTCTTATTTTTCAGATGCTCTTGAGAAACAATATGTAATATTCTGAGAAACTTCGATTTCAGATTACATGTAAAACAAACAGAATCTATAGTTAGAGAGAGAAGAAGAAATAAATGCAATTTTACAAACACATACAATAAATAAGTTTGTATATGACAAATGATCCTTTCGTATTTAATGCGCTCTTTTTTATTCATTATATGTATTCCTTGCATATTGTTTCTTTATGAATATTTTATGTAAGTATGAAAATGTATATTGTGTTCCATTTGACGACAACGTCTGATTTCGAAAAGCAATAATCAGCAGAAGTTGAATCGATTTCGTCAAATAAACAAATTTTACACAAAATTCAAAAGAAGGTTTTTTACATTAATTTCAAAATTATTTAGTTAAAATTAAATCTATTAAAAGTACAGCAGAAGTGCAAATAAGATAGAAGAAATTTTTTTTTGGAAAAATAATTGGATATTTTTGCAGATTTTTTGTTATATTGAATAAATCGTTTTGCTCCATTAATTAAAAATTCCATAAAGCCATAAAAATGGTAATTTACATCGATCGATACCAACACAAAAAAGAGTAAGTAAAATGAAGTGAAATTATTCGTATCAATCATTATTAATTTTAAATATTAACAACTAAGTGTTTTGTATGAATATGATTCGCCCTCATGAATAACAAGTAGACCACTGTGGACAGTGCGATGGCGTTCCCAGAATAACACAATTAATATTTTCTGAAAAATAAACAAATTTTCTGCGGATTTAACTATTGATTAGAAATGTATGTAGTACGCTAGGCAGGAGATCTTGGTGAAAACTCTAAACTTTACAAATTTAAAAAGTTCGATCACTTCATTGTATCATGTTTACACAAGATTTGTCTGAATGGCGAAATACATAATTGTTAATGAAAATGTGTGCATCAATCGGAAAATGTCGTTAAACATTTCGGAAACAAAAAATTATACACCGCATTCCCATTCTCCTGAAACTCAACAAAAAGAATAAGTTTTTAAAAATGTATACAAAGAAACATGTATTAGAGAAAATTTTTTAATCTGATTATCGGAATAACACTTTTTTTGAAAATTTTTGTGCATGCAATGTGAATATTCAAATTAAACCAATTTCATGAATGATAGCACAATCAAGTTGTCACGTTAAAAGCTCGTTTGAGTTTGATTCCAAACTAAATTTAGAATGATTTCAAAATATATAAAAGATACGCTTCGAAAGAAGCTTCAGATCTACTTTAGATAGTACTTACACCGACGCTAAAGTTGAAACGCGACACCAAATAAATCTTATGATAGCTCTCGGCTTTTTCTTTCTCCTAAAAAGTCACGACCTGTAGTCACAGCGAGATTTGCAAATTCCTGTCAGCTTTCTTTCCTTTGAGATTCACTTCCTTTGATTTGTTTGCCTAGTACACATTTTTTGTGTGCTTTGGTAAACACTATGGTGAAATACATAAGATGGATTTAGAAACCTTCTTATTTGGATAGAACTGGAACGGCAAGGGCCTTCCATGTAGTGACGAAAATTTTACAGTGCACTATACTTGAGTTCGTTCAAGGCATAAAAAAATAAGAATATTCACTTTCAGATATATTCTTCCCATGAGAAAAGTAATATTTCACACTATTTTCTGATACATGATGAAGGTACTTTTATGCAATGGGACGAAAATCGCCAACCCCTTCCCCAAAAGAAACACATTTAACAATGCATCATAAAACTGAAGACTTGTGCACTGATTGACTCAACTTTCACTGTCTAGGTGCAGATTTACACATTTTCTATTATTGCTTCTTTTGGCGAATCGTTTTGGGGATCTTACCACTCATAACGCTGTGGTTTAGACTTATGTCTTATGCGAAATTGTGTGGCATAAATTTCTCGCCTCCACAATTTCAATGGTGATGTGGACCCAAATGTAAAATTTTATGGACTACTCAGGCATTCGCCGACAAAAACATAATACGTGATGTTCAGTTTGCACCATCTAGTATTTTGTTTTCATATTTTTAAGTTTGTTTGCCAATGATTGAAAATAAGTAGAGATTCAAGTTAGATGCAACTTTCAAAACACATTATGTGTGCCAGTTTGGAAATGTAAATTTACTGCTTGTCGATTTTCAAAAGTTGATTTAGAAGAATCCGCAATAAAAAGCATATGGTACTTTACTGCAGTTGACTCTGTAATCCTACCATAGCAGGCGCTATGAATTCATTAGTTATACTAGAGCAGCGTTTTCCAAACTGGGAGGCGCGCCTCTCTAGGGAGGCGCGGACTAATCTAAAGGGAGCCGCGAAAATTAGTCACAGGGAAATTACTGGTAAAGTTTTCTATGTAAAAAATGAGAGAATAAATGTAAAAATACCATCGTGCTTTATCGCGCATAGTTCAACTAAACATTTTGTAACTTAGCATCCATATACCTAGACGTCCTAGACCCCGGCAAAACTTTTGAACCAAGGCCGTCGTTAATTTTGCGACACTAGCGTCAATGTCGCTTCAAACAGGTACTCTCAGCAATTGCGCGTGACTGCGGGCTTTTACAAACTCGACCGACACAGCTTAACAAAAGCCAAATGCGCGCGCACTAACGCCACTGGACGCCATAGATGCTTATGAATGTGTACATATTCCCAAACGGAGATCACCGCTCTCCTGCATCCAGAAAAGATCGACGCACGTTTAGCTCACCAATTTGTTTCGTGTCACAGCTAATATTTAATTGGTTCAGCAGTGTTAGGTGGTATTTCTATTGTTATTGACGTGATTGCCCACTGATCATAATATTAAGTAATGTAATAGTTTTATTTTTAGAATAATATAATATTATTCCTAATATTTCCAGACAAATGGATAAGTTTTTGATAGGATATAAGCGAAAATCCACTAATAATGAAGATTCTGATGTTGGCACAAGTAGTGGGAATACAATCCACAAGGAACAGGAAGGAAGAACTCCCAAGACAAGGAAATACGACTTATCCTATTTATCGTTCGGATTTACTAATGTTATAAACGATAATGTGGAAAAAGTTTTGGCTGCTTGAAACTATTCACTCTGAATACGTTGGTAAGCCCCAAGAGTTTTTTCAAAGAAAATTGGATGAGTTATCTAAAAACAAGCAAAATTTCAAAAAAAAATGTTCATGTTCCATCAAATGCCTTACTAGCATCATACCTAGTGTCGTACAGAATCGCGCAATGTAAAAAACCCCACACAATAGCAGAAACCTTAGTTTTGCCAGCAGCTATTGATATGGTCAAAACAATGTTTGGCCAATCTTATGCGAATCAGCTGCGACAAATACCGCTTGCTGATAATACAATTGGCAGAAGAATTGATGATATATCTGAAGATCTTTATGACCAATTAATTTCTCGAATGCGTACTTCAAAATTCGCCATACAAGTAGATGAAGCTACTGATGTAGCTAAAGACGCACATTTAATTGCATATGTTCGATATGTTGACGATACCAATATAATTGAAGATATTTTATTTTGCAAACCAATTTCTGACAGGGCCACATCCAATGAAATTTTCAAAATAATAGACAGATTTTTTAATGAAAACGACATAATGTGGAATAATTGCATTGGGCTCTGTACTGACGGTGCACAATCAATGGCGGGACACAAAACTGGTCTTCAAACACTAGTTAAAATGAAAACACCTGAGGTTCTCTGGACGCACTGCATGCTCCACAGAGCAGCTCTCGTATCAAAAACTATAAGCGAGGAACTTAACAATGTATTTGCAAAAGTAACGAAAGTTATAAATTACATAAAAAACAGTCCATTAAAAGCAAGGTTGTTCGCAAAACTGTGTGAAGATATGCGAGCTAATTACACGTCCCTTCTGTACTATTGTGAAGTGCGCTGGCTATCTCGTGCAAAAGTGATTCAAAGGGTACTTGAACTCAAAGAAGAAATTGCTATGTTTCTAGAGGAAAATCATAATGAAGACGGCAAAATGTTTAGGGATGATAATTTTATTGTTAAACTTACATATTTGGTTGACATTTTTGAAAAATTGAGTGTTCTTAATAAATCAATGCAAGGACCGCAAATGCATTTGCTTATACAAAAAGACAAAGTGAAAGCATTTATTAAAAAAATGGAGCTATGGAAATCAAATTTGCAAAAAAATAAGATTGACATGTTTCCACGTTTAAATTTATGCGCCCGAGATAACATAGAAGCAAACAAAAATCTCTTTGTGGAACACTTCAATGGTTTCTTGCTTCAATTTTCGAATTATTTTGTTGATCTTGATTTTACAAAGTTTGCGTGGATACAGAATTCATTTATCGACGAAGAAGATGATGAATTTGGATTGAGAAGTATTGAAAAAGAAAAATTTATTGAATTATCTTGTGATACTACATTAAAAAATAAATTTCAGACTGTATCTCTGGTTCAATTCTGGTTGAATCTTCATACAGAATATAACACTTTGTCAAACAAAGCTTTGAAAGTACTGCTGCCGTTCGTAACATCATATTTATGCGAAACGGGATTTTCTACCTTGGCTGCAATGAAATCCAAATATCGAGCTCGTTTAGTTGTAGAAAAAGAGCTACGAGTAGCCATATCGTCACAAACACCAAGATTTGATAAACTTTGTGCTAATAGACAGGCACATCCATCTCATTAAAAACAATAATAAAATATCGTTTTCCATTAGTTTGTATGAATAAATTTTATAAGAGTAAAAATGTTTGTGTTTTTATTTTATGAAATTTTCAGAGGGGGCGCCAAATTATTAAATATTTTTAAGGGAGGCGCAGTAACATCAAGTTTGGAAACCACTGTACTAGAGTAAGCCCAGATTTTCTTTAAGCTGTATTGTTTCGCTCAAAGTCGATTTTTTATCGCGTATTATTATTATTATTATTTAGAGTAAGATTACTTGCATTATTTGTATGAATCTCTCTCTCTATATATATATATATATATATATATTTACACATATATATATACTATATATATATATATATATATATATATATATATATATATATATATACAGTAGAATCTCGAAAAAGTTAACTCTCGTAAAAGTTAATCGCTCGGTTAAGTTAACCGAATTTCAGCTTCCACGTGCCGCTCTGAAAAGTTAACTGAAAAGTTAAAAAAAAAAGTTTTCAGTTAACTTTTCTGAGCGTATGAATTTTTCAAACCAACCGCTTTTTTCGGTCACTAAAAGGGGCAATTTGGCTCCTATCAATACGATAGTGAAGACGACATTCTGTTGTCTAAATTGATTAAATCGAATAGTGCCTACGACGATACACTTCGAGAAGTTCAATTGTTGATGTCGAAGCTGGGTGATAATGTTGACATCAGCATTGATGTTATTGAAAATTGCAACAAGGATCAAAATGCGGTAGATGACGATGATTTCGAAGTTTCCGATAATGATAAGGACGGGTCAATTATCGAGGATGATATTCAACAACCAAAAGTGAGCTTCTCGAAAGCAGTTGAAAGCATCAATATCTTGATAAAATTGTTTGAAAACAATAACGATGCAAATCAGGTGGCAGACCTTGTCCATATGCGTACGAAAATGATCAAGAGCTATTACACAAAAGAAAAGAAACAAACAAGTCTCGACTGCTTCTTCAAACGACTCCACAAAAATTAATTAATATATCGCACGAAAATGACCAAGAGTGACTGAGAACCATAAACCAGCCGGTACAAATTTTTTATGTAATGATGAAAACTAAGTCATTGAAATAAATTTAGCGTGTTATTTACGAAAAATCTATACTTATTATTGTTTTTTTTTCAATTTTGAAAACCACTTAGAAAAGTTAACAGTTCGAAAAAGTTAATTACCCTTGGGACATTTCGGTTAACTTTTTCGAGATTCTACTATATATATATACTATATATATATATATATATATATATATATATATATATATATATATATATATATATATATATATATATATATATGCAGCTACCGCACTCGGACAGTACCACACAATTCCTCATGCAATTTCCAACAAAATATGTTTTGATATATTTTGCCGAAATCCTAACCCTTTAGCTGCTACAGCCATTTACATTTTTTTTCAAAAATTGCTTGTCTCGCGTTACTAAAAACACCATATCTCAAAAACTACGTAGGCTAAACAGTCAAAAAAAATTCTCAACATAGCAAATACTTCACTTTATTATTACAAATAAGTTTTATACGAATCAAATTAACATTGGAATTGGTATAGCCCTTTAAAGTTAGATTTTGGTTTTTTTATGATTTTTTTTATTCTTACCACTTTATCTTAAATTTTTACATGCACAATGTTTTGTCCTGTCACACAAAAGAATTCCACATTCTTTGATGATCAAATCCCCTAAAAAATATTTTATTATAAATTTTAAATTTCGAATAGTTACAGCAGTTTGAATGTAGCAAGGCAGGGTTTTTTCTGCATCGACATTTCACTTGTTACATTAACAAACGGGTAAAAAAAATTCACGCTTCGCTCGACAGGTAAAAATTCTACTTTTCATTAGATACATTAGTGTAGTACAATGTGTAATACCTAAGCTAATTTTGTGTGGCCTACGTAGGATTATAGTGATCCTAGATAGAATTTAATTGCATTTTAATGACCTCTTCATTATCATTATGCTCACAAGGGGTTAACGGGAACCAGATGAAATTACCGCTTTAAAAGTTCAAGATTTTCAAGCATAAATGAATAGTCGTTGCGTATAAATGCGCTGACAGGATTAATTTTATGTGTATACTGATTCATTCTTTCATTAGCAGCACAAAAAGTCGACTTTTCATAGCAAAATGTATTCTGCTAGTGAATATTTTGAAATTAATTGAAAAGGATGTAGGTGTGACCCTTGAAGGATTCTTTTCACTGTCGTCCTTGCAAGATCGAATTGTCGACTCATTTGCCATATACTGCAAATTGGATTTGCTACAACATCGCTGAGCATACTTTCGTCTTCGGAGCTCTCCCCTTTCGAATATGTTTGGATAGGGATGTCTTCGATATCTTCGCCTATATTCAACAGTTGCTCTGCCACTATTATTTTCGCATAACCCAAGGACTAAATACATATCGTAGTATTCGCTATCAGAATACATTTTGCTATGAAAAGTCGACTGCCACTCAAAATGTATTAGCATATTCATATTATTATTTACAATTTGAATATTTTCACTACTTTTGTTGTGTTTAATATACTTTTTGAATATTCATGACGATATTACAAAGAAGTTGTCCCAGTGATTGGTAAGGTTTGCATCTCGCGACCTATCCAATCTTTATAACATACGATACTTTAAAGAGCTTACATCACATTAAGGGTTACACCACAGTAAAAATTTCAAAGAGTCGATTTTTTTATTTATTGGCCTAAAAAATCTTTTGAATACTTTACAATAAGAGACAAATGGTTTTATACCTAGCAGAAATCGTTTTCATTGAAATATCGAACTCTTTCTCGGCCCCTCTCGACTGCTCTGAAACGAGTACCAGCATTAAATACGACACCTGCTCGTCAGGTACAGCATTGTGTTTTACCATTCGATTTCTTATTTCTCTAATACACTAATAGATGTTCTTAGTGTAGTAGAATAATATCGAAGCGGGCAATGCTCGGCCAAGCTGTGGCATGCCCACGAAAAAGAGATGAGTATGGCACTGGCACTGAAAAAGAACAACGAACGACAGGCGGAATAACGAGTGAGAGCGAAGGCGCCGGAAAGCGAATCAAGAAAAAGCATTAACATCAGCTGTAGAGCGCGAGTGATATATATTAAAATAAATACGATTAAATTAGAAACATTTTTAAGCATATTGAACACAAAGTACGTTAGTACAGCGTCCTTTGTTGTTGAGAGAAAACGTAAAGTAAAGTAAAGTACAAACTTTAAATGCGTTTTTCACGAAACACATTTTTTTTAAATCGGCACGCAGCATAACTCAAACAATTTTCTATTTTTTCACTTCAAATTAATATCACATCTTGAAAACAACATTCCGCATAGTAATACCGATTTTCGATAAGTTAATATTTTGATTTTTAAGGTACAAATAAGTGCCCGTTTCTTGGTGGAAAATGAATTTTTTTTCAAATGCTCGCCAATTCATCAAAAATTAATATATTCTAAATCCTCCACGTATTTCTCTAGCTATACTATTGTAATTTTTCATGAGTTAAACTTTGCAACGTAGCATACATACGAACCAGTTTGACAGTCGATATACTTCGCAGATACAAATATTAAAAATAGTTGAAACATATCGAGCTTAACCCATCAACAAGCCTAAACCGTGGTCGTGTTGTCTCGTTGACGGATGGCAAATGACAGCACCTGAAAGTATGCCATCCGTCACGCCGAAACTACACTTTCCATTAAAATACTATTGTAGTTTAGGAAATCAGATTTCATTTCGTTCCACATTAGTTTTAGGAGCACTTATACTGCGTGCCGCGGAGCCCCTCCAAAAACACCGTTCCGCAGAAACGGCTGTTTTTGAATAAACAATTTTCTTTAAATTTCAAAACATGTTTAATGACATCTTTAAAAAGGATTACCCTACTACTTTTCCTTCCACTTTGAAAAAAATCGCAAAAAACGTTAAGTTTTTGCTCTCTACTGTGGTGTAACCCCTTAAAATCAAGGTTGTTGTTATAATTCCGAAATACAATCATATCACAAAAGTAAGTATTTTTTTTACTGAATAAGTATGCCTCTCTTAATAACATAAGGGGCATATGTTAAATTATCGGGCTCAATTTGCTCACATTTCCTGTCTTTCGAGCGTTGGTATGAAAATAACCAGTAACGTAAATAGGGCTTTGTAATCTGTTCCTTCTCCAATTACTTTGCGGGAGATTCAACCGGATCTCAAATCCAACAGAAGTCTTACGTAATCAATGGACGGTCTTCAATATGAACCGACTAACATTAACTCGCTCCACTTGCTGCAATGAGTTCATTATTATTATTTAAAGTTTATTTTTTTCAGTATCGTTATTGTTTTTACATTTAAATATTTATGTACATATGACAGGGCCTCAAGGATCGCACCACGCCGCTTGTAACTCTTATTGATTTCATTTACCATTTCATTAAACACAAGTACACGGGCAGTACACGGATGGTAGCCTACATAATTCCTTTTGGTAAGTAACGAACTACCCGCATGACTCGAGGCTTACATCATTCGCGGCTGGTGTCGCCTGTATCACCGGTATTAGTTACCGATTTTTCGTGGTTCGTATAACCTGGCTCCCATGTAACTCATTAGACTCCTGAAACTCGCGTTTTAAGTGCGAATAAAAATATGCCGATACCTGAGCATCTATTATTCTGTTTCACATGTTTTTTCGTCCATTTAAAGAAATGCATGACATGGTATACTTTTATTTTGATGCCCTTATCTGTTTTCTCGAATATTATAGAAATATATTCTCAAAGCATCGAATGAAATCAACAACCCAGCCTTTACACACAATAATTTTACTCCTGTCGTCAAGTATGCCGCAACATATGAAATCCTTTCTGGATACTAACATGGATAAAAACGTGTTCACTTTAGCACCCAATTCGGATGCTAAGAAATTATGCATGGAATTGATATCATCAAAATAAATTGATATATCATAAAAAGGATGCCTAAATTATTTCGTAGGAATTAGAACCCCAAACGGGTGCTAGCACATGCAAACTTATATATTCTGAGCACATCAATTCGAACTCAAGCAAGAATATATTTTCGCCCTTTCGAAGGATGCGTGCATACAGGCCTGAAGTTGTGAAGGAAACGTGACTTCATCGACGCCTTTAGATACTCCATTCCTTACGATACGAGTTCACTTGAAAATATTGATATTATTTCACACATTAGAATGTTAATTTGCAAACGACGGGCAGGAAAGTGGTTACAATTTTTCAGAATGGTGTGTGTCAACTAAATAAGAATATGCTATTTGCACTTCGAATGAAAAAAATTTCGATTTTGAATACTTGGTATTAAATGAAATTTCTAAATTATTTTGGTTGTAGTATATGTTTATGATAATTATTTAGTGGAGCAAAATATTTTCACATGAAAACTGTATTCAAAGGTGTAAAAAATAAAAAAAATTGTTTACTACTAACTTTGCATTCATTATCCAAACAAATATTCTAATAAGAAGTCTTTGGAGAAAATAGTAGTAGCTTACCTAAACTTTAAAAAATCAATAGTCACCACTTTGCGGCTAGATTGGAATTGTTCTACTGTGAAAAAGCAGGAAAAACTGGTTAAATTGTTTATTAACTTCCCAGTATATGGGAAGTTCTTGTAATCGCCTCGAAAATCGAAATTGAAATTTTCAACATTTCTTCCCGTTTTGAGGTGTATAGAGTATATATAAAGTGTTTTTAGAAAGGGAGATGTATGTGTGTGTGTACGTACGTCTGTACGCTCGTGGACACTTTTTTCTACGAGCATAACTCACGTAAACAAAGTCCTATCGACTTCATTAAGGTGTCAATCGAAGCGTCTTTGCAATCTTAAGAGCTGATTAGTTTTTGGGACACTTCGGTCGGGGGGGTTTGCTGTTTCGCCTGTTTGAAGGTCATTTCCGTCATGCGTTATATCCCGCGAACCCAACGTACGATTTCCTTGAACAAGGTGTCAATCGACGTGTATTGACATTTATGTAATTCTGCCAAGTTTCTAAAAAAATTCGTGGAGCCGTTTTTAATTTAAAAAAAAAGTGCAAAAAATTGGGTTTTTTTTCCAAAAACAAACGTGTAAAATTTCTTACGACCTAGGTAAGGCCACTCGTGATGCACTTGAAATACACAACTATAGTTAGGTCAATCATTTTTATGGGATTATAATGTGATTAGAGGCACTTAGCAGCAAAAGTAGCTCAGTTCACTAAGATTGAGAGTGTGCAGTGCCGTGAGATGTAAGGATGAGAAAAGGTGTTAATTTACACAGATGACTTAAAAACGGAATCGAATACAGGAGTCAACATATTTTTTGTAAACTGGGATCTTACCATATTGTCATGTACTGCACATGTTTGTAAGCAGAAGTAGTAGCTATCAGCTGTATCTCGCGAACCAAACATAAGATTTGCTTTATCAAGGTGTCAATCGACGCATATTAACATTTTCGTGATTCAGTCGAATTTTTCAAAAAATCGTTGCAGCCGTTTTTTATTTTTTTAAAAAAATATTCAAAAAATTGGAGTTTTTTTCAAAAACATCAAATTTTTAACTTTATTTTCAAGTCGCAGTAGTAAATATTTATAAAATTTATATACTTCAAACACTTGTTGTAAAAAACCCACCAAAGTTTTTTTTCATGATTACAAAAAAAATTAAATAAAAAATAAAAAATCATTAAAAGTCAAATTGTCCTTCATGGTCTTTTATGTCAATCATTATATCTCGAGAACCAAATATAATCTTTGCATCATTAAGGAGTCAATCAACGCGTATTAACATTTTTATGATGTTTTTAAATTTAAAAAAAAAAATTTAAAGCCATTATTTAAATTTAATAAAAAAATATTGAAAATTAGTGTTTTTTTTTTCATAAAAAAATTAATTAATAATTAATAAAATTAACATCGTAATAATAAATGTTTATAAAATTTATAAACTTTTATCAATTTCTAAAGAAATTAATAAAATATTTTCTCATGATTTCAAAACAAATTGAATTAAAAATAAAAAAAGTTCATTCAGTCACCATGTAAAAAGGGTTCATACGCATTTTCGTACCTTATATCTCTTATTCTAAAGACATTGTTGTAAAGTCAATCAAAGTTCATTATAATTTGCAGTATTTGCGGATATTTTTAATAGTCTTCACAGAACCGTGTTTTAACTTTAATAAAAAAACTGCTTAAATTTTGAAAACCAATACAAATCAAATCAAATTTGCAATTGTGAAATCAACGTTTTGAATGGTAAAATGTTTTGTAGTCAACACTTTTTAAGATCATATGCTTTGAAAAGCTTTCATCAAATAAAAAATTGTAGTTTTTAGGAGGTTTGTTCTTTAGCATTCGTAAAACTTCAGTTACTTCCTTCATCATTTGTAATACATATATTTTACTTTTTACATGCAATGGAACCTATTTTTGACTGCATAATCAATGTTTCTCAAAATCAACAGAAAATAAGAAATAATTATTAGTTTCATTGATGTAAAATCGTGAAACAATACAAATTCAGTGATTATGCCGTTTTGACCGCAACTATTCAAAATGGCCATCACGCGACAATATCTCTTCAGTTGTAATAACAAAAAGTGCATTCATTTTTGCTAGCGCTGTTTTGTCCTTCAAGCATCGATATGAAAATAACAAATAACGTAGAAAAGGCTTTGTAACCTGTCCCCCATCCGATTGATCCACGTGGATATTAAATCAAACCAATCCACGAAAATCTTAACATAATCAATTGACGCTCGCGTAGATGTTACGATTAATATTAAGTCATTCCAATAACTTTTATGAGAGGTACATTTTTATTATTAAAAGTAGTATTATTTCCATATTTTTTTTCATCGTTGGGAGGTGGGAATCTTCAAAAGATACCGAGTTGCTGCTGCTTCTCGGCATGTGTTTAATATTTTTAATATTTATGTAAATTTTACTGGGAATTTGTACGTATGGACCTCAAGGGTCGCACCTCACGACTTGTTTGATTTTGTGGTCTTCTGGTTTTCCTATAGTCAATCCTTCGCTCCGAAACATTCAGTTTCGGGGAAAAAATCAATGTTCTTGCACAGAGCAAGTGGTAAAAACATTTTTCATTCATACTGTGCTTTGAAGCCGAGAAAAAGAACTCTTTATATGCAGAAAACGTTTTTAATTTAAACTAAATAATTACGATTTAATACAAAACAGAACGATTTACAATAAATACTATTACTGTTGCGAAATAACAATTTCCCTATCATAATAACTAGATAAGTTGTTCATCTTCATTTAGAGAGCAAAATATAACAAGTTAATGTTGCAATAGTCTTCCATTCGGGTTCAGTTATGTTTAACGTATTTCAATCAATGAATATTGAGACGATTGTTTAATTTTATTTATTTAATACATAGTAAGTGAGCAGGTTTTTAGTTTATTTTTTTAAATTTAACAGTTTACGATGATTTCAATACATTTATATTCGTTTAGTATGATTCAATTGCATTTAGTTTGGCTGATTTAAATTGCGTTTTAATTTCACTTGGACATATAACATTCAAGTAATTAGAAAATGGACGACTATTGAAACATACGACCGTTGCTGAGTCGATTATCATTCAGATTCCCAAAGAGAAACGGTTAAATTGTTTAAACCTTCAATTTGGAAAAACAGACTAGCGTTGATTTGACTTTAGTACAGGTTTTCCAGGAATTATTATTGGGTATAGTATTAAAGATGTTGTGTATATCTTAATAATTTTAGCAATATGTTACTGTGTATAGGTATATACGTGATTACTCTTTAATCTTCCTAACTTTCAAATCAATTGGATGTTAAACTTCTTTTCATTGTAAAATTTGCAACAATTTTGTATAAACTAAATTTGTACAATGGATATTTAAAACTCTTTTCAATTGAATCTTTATCCAGTAACACACGTTAAAATTTTGGGAAAAGAAATAGTATTTCTAAATATGTTAAGTTTTCGGTTTGGATGTTAGCCAATTTTGATTGAATGTCTTCAATCAAACACAAAAATATACAGAATTTTGCCATAAATGTCTTGTTTGTCGATTCCTTATCTTACCTTGATAATAATTTAATAATAAATATCATTTAAATCTAAGTTTTTCTTAGCAAATGCAGGCACCCTAAATCTTAAAGCTTTTTCGCGAAACACGCTTTTTAGTAATTAGAACATAGTTAACGTACTAAAAACTTTCATTTAAAACAGTTCCATTCATCTTTCGTAGAAAATAAATGTCTAAGAAACTTCATAGTTGAAATCAATCAGTTTACGCTCCTTACAGGGTTCGATTTTCATTTGTTGCATTCTTCTTGCGATTCCTTCAATTAAATGTTTTCTAGTTAGTGTCATATCGTAGGCATTTTGCTAGTAAGTCTATGAGTTTATTGATGTATTATTCGTAAAGCTTTTTATTGTTTATCATTGTTATCTATTTTCACATTGCTCAGAGTTTAAGATGCGTGAATGGTTCTCGTGATGATATTGAAACCGATCAAGATACAAGTTTCCACGAAATATTTTGTTTCAACTTTTCACGTCTTTTGTTGGTTTGCATTTATGACTATCATAGTGGGCCCCATAGTTTCAAATACTCAATTTAAAAAAGTAATTATGTTAGATGCTATTCTAAACCTCTATAAATTTGTCTAAATTGTGGTTTTATCAACTTTCAGTGACCCATTGAAGCACCCGGAACTCGGACACATTGAGTAATTTTGAAGATTACTTTTCAATTAACATGTTAATTCCTAGGCTATTAACAACAACTAAATATTAATCAATCTTCACAATGATGATCTGAACTGTTTATTTTGAATCTAGGTGAATTGTGTGAATCACAAAAATTTACTCAACATCTTCGGCCACTGAGCACATCAAGAAAGTACGTTTTAGTACGTTAATCTGTACTTAGAATTTTTTTCAAACGTAAAAGTATGACTTGACTCAGAAATTTATCAGTACAATTTATTTCTATCATTTACATTATACGTACACGATGTTTTTCAGATAATCTTTGGATTCCTCGAACCCCAGAAATTGGCCTATGTCTTTTTGCTTACTTTGTTTTAATTAATTTTTAATATTCTTCAAAGTACATAATAAAACCGCTAGTAGTTTTGTTTCTAATTCCTTATGAGTGTTGTTGCGTGAAAATGTCTTCTAATGAGTTATTTCGCGAAGTTGAAATTGTTGCTGATGTTGCTGATGTTCTAGTTATCATTGTTGATGTTGATGTCGCTTCGATTTGCTTATCTCGCTGTCGTTCCCTTCGTCTCGTGTATTTGTTGCTCGCCACCATCATATGCGTCTGGATTTGTGCAGGTTCGATTCAGCTATTTATTTTGCTGGAAGATGTGTTAACATTTGTCATGGATGAGGAACCCATAGCCGGATTCCTCACAGTAGATGGTATACATGTGTCAGGCACCAAATGGGGTGTTCTACTCGATACTGGTGGCAGAATCGGACTCGTTGGCCACTGGAAAATGGCGTTGTTTGAAGAGGGTACGCTTCTAAAAAAGTTAAAGTTGAACATTAGTAGGCGACCGAAGTTTTGAAGACGTAGATGCTAGAAAAGTTATTTTTTGAAGTAGATACATAGAAAAGTTATTTCCTGAAGTCACCATAACAAGAAGCGAGTGGAGCCACGTTGTCTTTTTAAGAAAGATTTATTGAAAATAATGAGATAACATTTCATGTCGGCCGAAAAAAATATGAACGATTTACAATGCCACCCAAATCTCCACAAATTGTGGTTGTAAACAGACTGGAAGCCCTCTTAATCTTATTTGAATATGCCACATACTCCCTTGGAAAATGAAGCCCAGACTCCTACTGAAACCATGAAAAAAGGAATAATTCCTCCCTTTCAAATTGATTCTGCATATAGTGAGTGTGCAAGCGCAGGGTTTCATCTATTTATACATATAAACTCATTAAATCATGACGATAGCAATCGTTTTTCCGGAATATTTACTTTCTCTGTGGACTGATTAAAAAATACTGTAGTCAATAAATGAAACGACGGATGAAGATTTTCGTTTAAAGTTTTTGAAATAGTATTTTTTTATTAGATTCTCCATTTCATGTTTGATAGTTTTACTATAAACATAATATTGTTCTTATGGATTTTTCAAAAGTTCGACTTATGAAGCCTTTCACGTAAATCACAAAAATCTTTTTGAGAAAGTTATATGCACAGTCTGATGATCGATATCTATGGCTGAAAAATGCGTGATAGCCGAGCACCATGAATATTTCGGTGCGTTGACATCAAGATCTATACTTGACAAGAGATTTTTTTTTACAATTATGGGAAAATCATTTTTTCTCGCCAATTTGCATTATCAAAGTAAGTAGTAGTAGTAGATTAAAGTATTTGGCAAATCCACGATATTTCACTGTAAACTTGTCATTGCTTTGTTGACCTCTCAATGAGAGATTGTATTGTAAAGCGAATACGGAATATCAAAAATCTAATATTTTTAAATATATAAAAAATTCGGAATTTTTTTTTTCGTTAAATAAAATGAGAGCCACGTACGAAGTTAAAAATATTTGAAGGCAAAATTGGAAAGATATACGATTATCGAAATGCGCTTCGTTTTTCATAAATATAAATTCCACCTTCTGACGAATTAATAATTTTTCCTGGATTTTTCTCTCCTTTAAGGATCGTAAATGAGAACAGTATATAGTTTTGATAAGCAAAGAGCATACTGATTCCACTTTTTGGATACTGCAAATGTTTCTAAAAAAATCATTTGCCTTTCTGCTTACTTATCAGCAATCACATACTTTCTATAGATGGAAAGTCTAGCACGTACCCCTAGATGCAATTATAATTCGAATTTTGAATTTTTTCATGTGGAATTTTCACTTATATATGAAAATTGCTAAAACAAAAAAACATCAATTCGATATAATTTTGCATTCAAAACTTAAATAAACTTAAATGACTTCTAGAAAAGTCTACAAAGAGTTTAGGTTTAGTTTATTATTTTTGACTGACAGTATTTTTTCACCTATCCTCAATGCTAATGAAAGTATGGAAAACATTCCAATTAAATTTATCTCTATTTTTTGAGAGCGTCAAATAAGTGAAGTTCTTAGTCTGCATACATTTGGCGATGCTGTATTAGGTAAAAACAGCAGCCGAAAGTAATTATTATAACCAATAGAGGGGCAAATATACCACGATCACCTATCAATTAGCAAAGGAAACGGCTGTGAAATAAGTTCATAAACGTTTTTTGATTTTATGATTCATTAAGTCTGTCTATAACAGAGTAATCGGTGAAATCTAAAACATTAAACATTATACTCTTTGTCGTTTTGTTTTAAAAAGGTCTAAATAGGGTAATAATTATATAAAACGACATTAATAATAAATATTTTTTGACCGTTGATAGCGGTCATTTTGTTGAAGCTACATCTGTCAAATTGGCTGTCATTTATTCAGTCTGTTTTGTCAAATCACCATAGATGGATATAGCATTCAACAAGAGGTGCAAATGATACAATTGTTTTATCAAAATGGGTGTTATGTTCGGGCAACGTTCCGCGCGCTTCGCCCATTTTACAGTTGCCATAATCGTCCTACCGAGGAATCGTTTCGCAGTATGGTAAGTAAATTTGAGTCCACTGATTCAGTAAATAATCAACCAACACTCGTACGTCAACGAAATGCAAATCTGCCGAAAACATTGCAGGAGATTCCGAGATGACCGATTGACTCAGATGCTGATGTTCGCTGAGTGGACTCTGAAGGAGTTTCAAATAACAGTAACTTTTATCGAAAAATTATCCTCAGCGATGAGGCCCATTCCTCTATTGTGTAATTTGGGAGGATATTAATCCACATGAGGTTCAAGATAGTGCAAATCACCCGGAAAAAGTCACTGTTTGGAGTGGATTTTGGGCTGACGGCGTCATCGGTTCATGTTTCTTTGAAAACGACGTTGGCCAGACGATCACCGTCATCGGCCAGGGCTATAAGTTGTTGATTACTAACTTAATTTGGCCTGAATCGGATGATGTGGACACCAACAACATGTGGTTTCTGCAGGACGGCGCTACGCGCCACATAGCTCATTCCACGTTGGACATTCTGCACGAGTGATTTGAGAGCATGGTCATCTCACGTGGAGGTGATGTGAACTGGCCACTGAGATCATGCGATTTGACCCCGTTAGGGTTTTTTAAGTCACAGGCCTATTCAAATAAGCCACACACCACAGTGGCCCTAAAAGTCAACATAATTCATACCATCGGTCAAATTTAGCCTGATTTATGTGCCAGAGTCATGGAAAGTTGGACATTTCAGATGCAGGCCACCCAGAGTAGCCGCGGTGGACATTTAAACGATGTAATATTTTGTACCTACCTAATGGCATCAATAGACTGTAGTGTATTCCCAGTTCCAAACCCGGTGCTAGCCAATACACAACTATGTGTAGTGTATTCCCAGTTCCAAACCCGGTGCTAGCCAATACACAACTATGTCCCAAACGACCAATACACAGCTATGTCCCAAAACGAGCTTTTTGTGACAGCATACTCAAATATTTATGTCCTACAAAATTTTAGTAAGCTCTCTAATAATCATATTCTCGAACCCGCGTACCGTGAGAAACTCTTTAGTAGAGCATTGAGCTCAAAGTAAGCAAATGTGCAATTAGGACATTGCAAGCAAGCAAAAATTCCGTGGGAACGATTGGTTTTGGTAAGTAGAATTAAAACTAGAGTAAGAATTTTATAGAATAAGCAAATCGATTGTACAGCAAAAGTTTTTGTAAATAAAAGGAAGGAACGAGTCTAGCAGAAGGCAGAATCGTTCCATAGCCAGACAAAGTTGCTTGTTTCATTTAGCAACCTTTGCCTTAAAATCGGCAAAGTGTTTGGAAGGAAGATTCAAGTAAAATCTGCCTTTGAAAGTTCGGCAGATTAAAAGTTGCCTCAAGCTTCGGCAACAGTTTTTAATTAGAAATATCGGCTGCCTGTTCTATTGAACTGCGCCAAACATGTGGCAATCTACGGAATGCCGGTAGGTCCATCTCGCGTACTTATTATCACCCTATCTAAGTATAGCTTCTTTCTAGAGAAAAGAAGTTCATATCATTAAAGGAATACAGAAGAAGACGCTCTTCACCTGGCCAGCACGATGAGACAACAGTAGTCTCATCGCATCAACCTTCATTACAATCAGTAGCATCTTTACATACATTACATGGCGATCCTGCCATCTCAATACTATCATTACATACATTACATGGCGATCCTGCCATCTCAATACTATCATTACATACATTACATGGCGATCCTGCGACCCACAATCCTGCGACCCACGATCCTGCGACCCACGAACCTGCAAGCCACGATGTTGCACTCTGGAAACCTGTATCAGGGCGATTCGGCCCATACGAAGCTGAAAGTTTTGTAATAAAATTAGAACAAAAATTTAAATTCGAATGTCGACGACTAATACTGCGACCGAAAATGGAATTTAGACGTGAAATAATGGATTTGGAACTTCAACCAAAAATTTGGAAGACAATTGCGACTAGGAAAAAGGCGAAGATAAAGAAGAATTTTCTGCATTATTTGCGATTGAATTAACAAAAAATTTTAATGATGACTTAAGGATTAATCGGCAACGACCAGAAACTTACAATTCAACACTAAATATTTTAAGTCAAATTTTAATTTTATATAATATGGACTAGAAAAGAATATCATTTTAATTAGGATTTTTATAAACAAATTAGTAGAATTATAAGAAAGCATAAGATCATTATGAGAATTCTTATGAAAATTGTCACAATATACACTTTATCTTTGAAAGGGAAAATATGATTAATGATGTTAATAATGATTGATAAATGTATAGAATTAACAATTGGTAACGCGCACTAAAATAACACTTAACACTCTAGTTAAATCAGACATCAATCGTAAAAATATTAGAAATATTTAATTTAGAATTTGGTTTTTAACTATTCAACAAACAGTTTGAGTCAACACAAAATAATAATGAAACAAGTTGACATTGGGTAAAAAAAAAAAAAATTTAAAATCAAATATCAATGTATCTTGAAACTGCGAATTTGGTTTTTCAAATTAGAATATATACCACAGAAATTTTTTTGGAAGAAATATTCCCGAAACCTACAGAGATAGAGGGTAATAAAACTCAACAAATAGCTTAATTCGCACTAATCTCGATTTAAAGCCCGAAAATAAATGCATACTCACGGGCATACAATTCATCATCGAAGACAAGATGATAACAGATTCTTTCCATATAGTAGATGAGGACTTTCCAATAGAAACTGAGTGTATATTAGGTAGAGATATATTCAGTAAATAAATGTGCAAAGTTGATTTCGAGTCCTATACAACTAGACTCAGAAATATTAAAATCAATGATTCCCCCAACCAATAACGAAAGTATCAGCAAGAAACTTATGGCGATAACAAGAAGCAAGGCGATAAAACAACAATGTAATAAAACAAGCACAAAAATCGATAACGAAAGCGACAAAAGAAAACGGGAGATTGATCACCTCTATGCGTTCGATTGTACTTCGCTATCCGATATAACAGGGGCATTAAAACTAAAATTTAATATGTTGCGCAACGATGAAAAAGGTATAATAATCTCAAAGGAGGAAGATTATTTAATGGTCCACTTTAGCGATAAAGCTCACGAGAAATACGTTTCCGCCAGCGACAAGCAAAGTGTGAAATCTCGCAATAACTGTAACGATAATTCAAACACGAAACTAGTTTCTGTAGTGAAGAAGTTACTGAATTATGCGCAGAATTATAATATAAACGAGCTAGCTCTATCTATGGAAGATATAATATTCAGGTACGTACCCAAAGAAGAATTTAAGAAAATATTCAATACGTTGCAACGAAAAATGGATATCCAGTTAAAAATTATGATATATAAACCCCCCAAAAGAATTAATGACATCGCTGAACAAAATGAACTTATAAAAGAATTCCACGAATCGCCGCACGGAGGACATACAGGAATCCGTAAAACACTTTTAAAATTGAAACAAAGATACTGTTGGAGGGACATGAATAGAATGATAAAACACTACATTAACCAATGTGAAAAATGCAAATATAACAAAATCACAAGGCACACAAAGGAAAGAATGATAAAAACCGATACACCCTCTACTAGTTTTGAAATAGTAAGCGCTGACATCGTAGGTCCATTAAGACTTTCAAACAATTTTCGATATATATTAACTATACAATGCGAATTAACGAAATATATCACGGCTATACCCTTAGAAAGTAAGGAAGCTAAGACAGTAGCAAAGGCCTTAGTAAACAATTTTATATTACAATACGGTCATTTCAAAATTTTAAAAACCGATTTAGGGACAGAATTTACTAATAATCTCCTAAAGAACATTTGCGAACTGTTACATATAAAACAAATCTTTTCAACTCCTTATCACCACGAGACGTTAGGTGTTGTAGAAAGAAACCACCGTGTCCTGAATGAATATCTGTTAGCATTCGTTGATGACAATAACTGGGACGAATGGATACCATATTATACATTTTCGTATAATACAACCCCACACGTCGACACTAACTACACACCATACGAACTAGTTTTCGGAAAACTTTCTTATTTGCCAAACGACACTTTAGAAAACACAGATAGAATCTATGATATTGAAAATTACGCGAATGAGTTGAAGCTAAGATTAAAAATATCGGCATCAAAAGCCAGAGAATTAATAGAGAAAACAAAATTAGCTAGGAGCAATAGAACAGCATATACAAAACCTCTTCATTTAAACATTGGTGATCTAGTACTGATAACAGTAGAAAACAGAAAGAAAAACCAGAAACCGTATAAAAGCCCATATAAAGTAATAAACACAAACAATGTAAATACACTACTAGAGATAGAAGACAAATGTAAATGGATACATAATAATAGACTTAAATTATATAAAACATTCAATCAATCATTGTAAAATTATTGTACACTTTATACTTAATACAAACTTATATCTCATCATCAGATAAGCATAATTGTAAAACAAAATACCACAACCAATCAGTCGTATTTGCAAACAAATACTCTTCTAAAGGAAAGGGGTGTAGTGTATTCCCAGTTCCAAACCCGGTGCTAGCCAATACACAACTATGTGTAGTGTATTCCCAGTTCCAAACCCGGTGCTAGCCAATACACAACTATGTCCCAAACGACCAATACACAGCTATGTCCCAAAACGAGCTTTTTGTGACAGCATACTCAAATATTTATGTCCTACAAAATTTTAGTAAGCTCTCTAATAATCATATTCTCGAACCCGCGTACCGTGAGAAACTCTTTAGTAGAGCATTGAGCTCAAAGTAAGCAAATGTGCAATTAGGACATTGCAAGCAAGCAAAAATTCCGTGGGAACGATTGGTTTTGGTAAGTAGAATTAAAACTAGAGTAAGAATTTTATAGAATAAGCAAATCGATTGTACAGCAAAAGTTTTTGTAAATAAAAGGAAGGAACGAGTCTAGCAGAAGGCAGAATCGTTCCATAGCCAGACAAAGTTGCTTGTTTCATTTAGCAACCTTTGCCTTAAAATCGGCAAAGTGTTTGGAAGGAAGATTCAAGTAAAATCTGCCTTTGAAAGTTCGGCAGATTAAAAGTTGCCTCAAGCTTCGGCAACAGTTTTTAATTAGAAATATCGGCTGCCTGTTCTATTGAACTGCGCCAAACATGTGGCAATCTACGGAATGCCGGTAGGTCCATCTCGCGTACTTATTATCACCCTATCTAAGTATAGCTTCTTTCTAGAGAAAAGAAGTTCATATCATTAAAGGAATACAGAAGAAGACGCTCTTCACCTGGCCAGCACGATGAGACAACAGTAGTCTCATCGCATCAACCTTCATTACAATCAGTAGCATCTTTACATACATTACATGGCGATCCTGCCATCTCAATACTATCATTACATACATTACATGGCGATCCTGCCATCTCAATACTATCATTACATACATTACAAGACCTTTCAAACGAATAAAAAAATTTCGAAGATACCTCACACACATTTTGTTTTATTTCAATTTAAAGAAGGAAGTCCCTATTGGAGGACCCTTTAGTATGAGGTTAATTGTTGTTGCTGATTGATGATTTTCAACTCATTATGCATTAGAGGAAAAGTTTAACGTATAAACTCGAATTTCGATATTATTTAGCATTTTTGAATCATTGCTGTTTCTGTCGATATTTTTGTTATTTGGGCTTATTATGATACCTCAATTGCAGAAAATGAGACTGTCAGTATTACGTGTCATTGAGTGTTATTGAGCTGACCTTCCAAAAAACACCGGATATCTGGTCTATGAGAGAGCAAATTGGAGCCTTTTGCTGCTTTTCCCTAGATACTGAAAAGGCCAATGAAAGTTTTGCTACTTGCAACTTCATGGCGACTTTCATTCGACAAAAAACTTACTATTCCATTACCACAACTCGTAACTATATAACATAATTTCAGTTATTACCAAGTATTTACATACCAATTAAAACAATAGTTACAATATTCTAGTTTTTGCTCCCAATATTGTAAATATTTTACTGGTTCTCTTACAAAATCGTTTTTCGATAAACTTTGTTCCTTAGTTTATCAAAAAACGGCTTTATAAGAAACCTACCAAAGCTTTGATGTAATTCAAAATCAGTTGAAACAAACTGTGCAGTGAGACTTTTGAGATTCACATGAAAAACTCTACAGTAACAATTTTATAATCATATTAAAAAAAATTTAAAATTATAAAAAAACACTCACAAGAATTCATCAGAGCAGATGATTCGGAAAATGTCTGAATCCTCCCATCCAGAAAAATATAATCACCAACGTATGTTTTGACACACATAGCCACACTCAAACGCAAACAGATTCTTCTTTTCAAAATCACTTCAAAGCTACTTTAAAAACATTAAAACTTAAAAATATACTGAAAATTTCGATTTCGTATCGGATGGCGTATTTGGCTTTCATTCATTTGACACTGTTGATATGTGAAAATTAAAAATAATGTATTCATACCTTCATTTATACATTTTGTCTTGTTTTTCTTTGATTTTTTTCGCAAGAAAAACAGTCTCGAGCTTCCATGGCAGTAAAAATTTAGCGACCTGTGTCGGATTTGTCTGAGGCAGTAAAGCATATTTTGTGCAATTGTTCGGCTCTAGTTGTAAGGAGACAAGCAGTTAGCACTAAAATGGATAGGCTTCTAACTTTCCTTAAGAAATCAGGATGTTTCATTGAATGAATCAGAAGGTTACCACGCCTATAGTGGCCCAGAGACGGTATTAATGAAGCGGAAGCTGTTTGGCTTAGCACACTAACCTAGCGTTGGATATCCGGTAGACCGCTAGGCTCAGGCATCTAATAATATGACGGCCACTAAGAAATCATTTCATATTGCACTATCATCTTGAAAATTCAGGCATAATAAATATTTTTAATGCGTAATTTAAAAATCTTGGGGATATCAAATTATTATAACCGTACTATTCTCGTTGTTCGATCGATTTACTATAAACAAATAAGCGTCCTGAAAGGGTCTGCATCCACGTATTACAAGTGGGCAATCCACCTCTTTTCTTTTTCCTTTTTTATCAAGCTATATTCTGTCTTTCTTTCCATTAATTTAAAAAAAAATGTTGGATTCGTGCAATGGCTACCTCTAGTGTTCATTTCAATTGATCCTGGTTACTTAAATCCATCTTTAATTTTCTACGTTAAACAACTAAATAGGTATCAACTTGCAAGAAAAAAGGCCAAAGAGATTAGATACAGATGGGGATTTTTAGGCAAGGAAATGCGATAAATTAATTAAAACGCATTACATTTTGCTTAGCCCATTGAAGTTGTTAGTTTCATGTTTTTTTCACAATCAGTTCCCCGAGTTTGTTCGCATGACCGTTTGACTTCCAAACATGAAGAATCAAATTCATTCATTGCCAGGATTTTTTTTTAAAATGTGGTCCGCCTGAGCAGATTTTCATTTCAATGAAATTAATAAACTCAATTCCGCTTCACTTAGGTTGTTTCCTTAAAAACGATTCGCAAAACTGTTAGACTAATGTAACGGGTATTTTTAACAGATATTGAACTTTCGGTATCCGTGTCTCTTATTGTAGCTGTCAGTTTTGGTGTCATTTTGTCAATTTAATTTACTTTGGCAAATTGCCATGCAAAGCCTTACTCCAGAACAACATCTCGAATAATAGGACATTTATTTACGCGTTCTGTGCGCCAAAGATATGGAACACTTCGCTCATGCGTTATACGATGTATGTACACGTATACTCTATTGGATATTGTTCATCCGAAATAAGCTCGTACAGTGCGTACCAACGCAGACATTACTGGTGCAGAGGGAAATGTGAATGAGCATCTAAATTTATCGATTCGACGTCGTTTCCAAAAGCTTGGCCTCTGTCCGTCCATTACACAAAAGTTTTGAAGAAAGTTCTTGGTGTTGGACTAAGATCTTATAACATTCAACTAGTCCAGCAATTGAATCCATCGGATTATCGATTGTGTCGTACATTCAGTTAATGGGCTGAATGAATTGGATGTCGAACTTTATTTTTACCGTTAAATCATTGTCAACAATGATGCTCATTTCTGGCCTTTTGAATTTCAAATAAGCAAAATTAATTTTTTCTGTTGAAAGTATAGTCTTAAAAAGGCTTTGAAAGCCTTATTACGTCCCCAAAAAATCAATTTTATGGTGCGGTTTGCGCGCAAATGGCATAATCAATCCTTTCTTTTTAACTTCCCAGTATATGGGAAGTTCTTGTAATCGCCTCGAAAATCGAAATTGAAATTTTCAACATTTCTTTACGTTTTGAGGTCTATAGAGTATATATAAAGTGTTTTTAGAAAGGGAGATGTATGCGTGTGTGTGTGTGTATGTACGTACGTACGTATGTACGTTCGGGGACACTTTTTTCTACGAGCATAACTCACGTAAACAAAGTCATATCGAGTTCGTTGAGGTGTCAATCGAAGCGTCTTTGCAATTTTAAGAGCTGATTAGTTTTTGGGACACTTCGGTCGGGGGGGGGGGTTGCTGTTTTGCCCGTTTGAAGGTCATTTCTATCATGCGTTATACCTCGCGAACCAAATATACGATTTGCTTGCTTAAGGTGTCAATCGACGCGTATTAATATTTTTGTGATTCTATCAAATTTTTAAAAAAAATCTTGGAGGCGTTTTTTTAATTTTTTAAAAAAAAAAGTGCAAAAAATTAGGTTTTTTTTTCAAAAACTCAAAATTTTTAACCTGATTTTTAAATCTTAGTAATCAATGTTTATATAATTTACATACTCCAAATAGTTCTTCTGAAAAAACCAGCAAAATTTTTTTGTCATGATTACAAAAAAAAATTAAATAAAAAATAAAAAATCATTAAACGTTCAAGGTCATTTACGTCATTCATTATATCTCGAGAACTAAATATAATATTTCCATCATTAAGGTGTCAATCGACACAAATACGTATTATCATTTCAATGATGATTTTATATGTTAAAAAAATCGTTAAAGCGTTTTTTTTTAATTTATTGAAAAAAATTGGAAAAGTAGTGTTTTTTTTTCATAAAAAATTCATTTTTCTCCTGATTTGCACATCGTAATAATAAATGTTTGTAGAATTTATAAAATTTTATCAATTTTTGTAGAGAAACCAGCAAAAACTTTTCTCATGATTACAAAAAAAATTAAATTAAAAATAAAAAAACCATCCAAAGTCACCATGTAAAAAGGGTTCATTCGAATCATAGTACCTTAAATCTCTTATTCTAAAAACATGGTTGTATAGTCAATCAAAGTTTATTAATATTTGCAAAATTTGAGCAGATTTTCAATAGTCTTCACAGCACCATGTTTTAACTTTAATTATAAAACTGCTTTGTAACCTCTCCCCCCTCCGATTGATCCACGTGAATAATCAATCAAACCAATGCACCAAAAGCCTTACGTAATCAATGGATACTCCCGTAGATGATATGATTAATATTAACTCATTCCTGTTACCGCTCATTATTATTATTTAAAATAGTATTATTTTCAAAATTATTATTGTGTTTGATATTTTTTATGTTTATCTAGATATTACTGGGAAGTTGACCGTGTGGACCTCAAGGGTCGCACTTCGCGGCTTGTTTAAATTTGCAATCGAAAGCAACGTTGCCGTTAATGTCGATCAATATCCAACTTCAAAGCCAATCAATTAAGGGACAAATGATGCCAATAGGATGGCGCAACATGCTATACAGCGCGTGAAACTATTGGAGCCAAACATTTGGTGAACGAATCATCTGAAGGAATGGACCTGTGAACTAGCCACCCAGATTTTGTAATTTGACTCCATTAGACTACTTTTTGTGGGAGTACGACAAGTGACTGCTCTATGCTGAAAAACCAGCAACTATTGATGACTGTGAAACTAATATTCGACGCGTTATTGGCAAAACAAGGCTGGGTATGCTGGAAAAAGTCGTGCATAATTGGACCGACAGGATGGGCTTCCTAAGACGTAGTTGCAGTGGTCATGTGACAGAAATTATTTTTAAACACTAAATGCCATGAGCTTATAAAATCTTGAAATTAGCCATTTGAATAACGTATCTATGTTTGATTTGTTTAAAAAGTTACTTGCCTCTAAAAAACGCGCCACTTAGCACTTACCGCCCTATTCGACTATCTAGTACGCTGATAACATTTTGCGTGGATACGTTTGAGTGGGCTTTTCATTGAAAATTATGGTGGGCTTAATATTAGGAACATATCTTCTTAATATATATGATTATGTAATAGTTTAGTAGATTCGTACGGTTTTCAATACATTTTATGGATAATGAACTCATAATAAAAAGATTGTTTCGTTAATTTAAAGTTTTAAAGCTAATTAAAGTCTTTTTCAATTTAAAGATTTGGTTTCTACAACAATTAAATTCAATTGGACATGTTTAGACCAATAGTTCTAGAACTTTTGGGTGTGGTTTCACTTTATCAACAGAATCTTGTTTGCATTACAATTTATTAAAAGATTAAAAATCATTATTTCTACGCAATGCCAGCGAATTTTACTAAATTGCAAGCAGTAAATATGCATCTGAGCAGAAAATATAGGGAGTTTTTTTATTCACTGGGACAGCCTTTTCTTCAGTAAATTAGCTTAAGCTTTATTTTTGATCCGGACCAATATTAGCTTTCAAGCAGTATTATCTTTGCATATGCATAGTGAGTGCTAAATTTAAAACGAAAATCAACTTGAAAAAACGTGCTTGGCTGAAACTAAATTTGTGGAGCTTAAAGAAGATGTTGCATGTGAATCCTTTCTTATTTGCTTGCTATGAGGTATAATGTTAATTGATCTGAACGCATCAGTTGAGTGTCTATATAATATTTCTACCGCAGGAGAATGAATCAACCAATTGCAGCAGTACGAGCTAGCTTCTGGCAGCGAAAGCGTACTCAAAATATGGTTTGTTGAAATCCTTTTAATTGCTTCTAAATAGGATATATTGGCTCTGCCATGCAAAATAATATTCTTTTACATTTTTCAAGATTTAAAGGAAGCTTTTGTGGTAGACGTACCCGAAGTTTTTGATATATTGACACATCCAAAATATATAAAGTTTTTTCCAAAATGAACGATTTGACAGTACTTAATCCAAACGTTTGTAAGGCAGAATTTTCACATTAGAATTTCATTTTTGCTATTGCATCTCCTCGATGTTTGCACCCCTGACAGTGATAAGCTCTTCGGTTGTGTAGGCACGCTGCTGTAATCATAGTTTGGTAAAAAATAGTGTGAATTATAAATGTTAAAAAATAATTTCATCGAATGTACACTTCAAGGTTTAGGTTACAACGAAACGGTTTACATTGGCTTTGTACTAGCAGATGGTTCGTACTTCGAAACGGACAGGTGAAAAGATCGACAATACAGGAGATATATCAAGACAAGGCTAGACGACACACAACTTTGGAGGTACTTGTGCGTAACTACTTTTTGGAAAATGGCGGTGATAAGTTGTAGCTAAGAGTAGATGATATACTAGTACAGAAATTGTCGAGAATACACTGTAAAATACATTGATATCTACACAATACAGCTTTTTCAACAACAAAAAATGTCAAAAGTTTGTTAAATATTCAAATCACTCGTGGTTTTTTACATCGGTTAGTATGCCCGACTATTTACCTGGAATGTGGGAAAAGTAATGGCGATACTAACGGTGGCTGCTGAGATGGAGGCACAGATACTGTGACAGCAGCGTCAGGATGAAGAAAGTTTCTTCGTTGCTCCAACCGCTCCTGATGCTGAGTAAGACATCTTGTTATGATTTCTGGTATGGATTCTAAATGGTCCTGAAATAAGAAATTCGAATATTATTTCCAGGAAATGTACAATTTAAACGAATCTGCAAAAAAACAAATAAAGTCCATGGTATAATTGCCAACATGTAAGCTAGTCTTAATTGGAAATTGATGAGCTCTTTCTTGAAAAGGCTTTTTTTTTAAAAGACAACAGTTTCTAAACATTGCACGAATTTATTGCGCAAAAATTAAAACAACTATGAATTTCGGATTTCGTTTCAGTAAATTTTCAAATAAATAAGGGTTTAGTTGATTTACTCAACGATATGTGAAAATAAAAAAATCGTGAAGTGAAGTTTCAGTCTTCATCGGACAATTCAAAAATGTTTACACCTCATTATAAAATTGGGTATTTCAGTTATTTAAATGGTTATATCTACCTATTGGCAACTCATTAAGTAAAAAATAAAAGATCTCCTTTTAATGTACCTAGATGAAACTTTTATTCAGCTGACTGCCAACTTTGTGTCTTCAGAGGGCCTTTAATAATTTGAAAACCAGCAAAAAAAACATTAAACACACTACTTGGTCGGTAAGATCTTATTTGTCCTGCATATTTTTATTGTTAAATTTTATGTATAAAACTTTTTTATAGGGAGTCTTTTCATTATCAGAAAGTTTTTTTGGTGAGTTGAATGTGCGTTCTTTTAAGTTGTAAATAATAAACCCGTTCTGTAACGTTCCAATTCGAAACTAGGGCTGAAGTTCATTTGAAAAATCCATTATTGATAAATTTGATTCACTCAGAGAACGATGTGATCAGCATCATCTCTTGATTGTGCATTTTCTCCCCTAATCAATTATCAACCCAAGCTGAATGAACCGAAAGCTAGCATCCATTCATTATATTAGTGAGTCTCGAACCATCTTTTAAATTGTGACAGGCAGGACTGTCATGTAATGGTTTTCAAAGTTCTTGTTTGGATTTAGCAACGTCGCGTCGTCTGTATTCAGGCAAACCGATACGATGCATATTCGGTTTCAATGAAAGATTTATAATCCACACTTTTCTTGGAATTTATTTAAAGTATATCTACCTAACGCAATCTAATTGCCGCAAATTTGGCGTAGTTGACAATAATTTCAGTGATTTCAGCAAAGTATTTCAATTCGTTAAATTACAGCAAAGTTGACACTCGCGTAGTAAGGTTAGTTTTGTTAAATAAAACTGTATTTTTTAGCTCGAATTCTAGATTTATGCAAAATTCGTTTTCGATACAAACTTCACCTAAAAATTCATACGAACAAATCTAACCCATCATGGGTCAATAATTCTATTCGGCGAATCAATATCAAAGTTTTAAACTCTTTGTTTACTGGTATCGTCTCGTCAGGACTCCAACAACTCGTGATATTTTCTCAGTCTATAAAGGAGTATAACGTATGGGTCATAATGAAGTGGGGAAGTGTGGTTTCAGCGTGACGGACGGCATTCTCTTCAGGTGCTGTCATTCACCATCCGCCATACTCATACGAACTAAAAATTGACAGTCATTATACTTCGCGGATACAAATAATTATAAAAATTAGTTGAAGTATGATGAGCTTAATCCATCAATAAGCCTAATCGTGGTCGTGCTGTCTGGTGGAGGATGGTAAATGACAGCACCTAAAGAGGATGCCGTCCGTCACGCCGAAACCACACTTCCCAACTTCATTAAATTATGGAACCAGCCTTTAATCTGGAAGTAAATGAACCTCCAGCAATGTGCAAGCATAGTGGTAGTAAGTTGCTAACCAAAAAGCACACTAGTAGGCGAAAGTTGTCGGCCAGACTAGGAGGTTCAAATCTTTACTAATATATGGGTCATAGTTCTATGACTCTGCGTACGTTGACCTCTTGAGAAATGATGTGTCCATATCAACAAATTCATTAACACATGAGTAAAGCAATTATTTTTATTTCATTAATGAAAGTGGCATTGTACCAAGTACAGTCATATTATGCGAGTCCTAATTCGAAGACTCTATGACTCAATTCTTACTCTTTTCATCAAGATATATGAAGATTTCTTTAATGATTCATAACTAAAGCTATGTGTTACGAAGAAAAGCTGTTGAAATAAAAATAAATTTGAATCGCTTCAAACGTCTTGGATAAGTAATCCAGCAAGCAGTTTTACCTTGTAATCCAAACGAAACTTTATACAGTAAGTTCTGTTCAGTTTTTGAAAAGCAATATCCTAAATAATTACAATGAAGCCCTCTCAACCATAAAATTTAATAACTCCTTTCTAACATTGGAGAAATTGAAAATAAAACAATTGATAATAAACTTCGTACTTACTTGCATAGCTTGCATTTTATCCTCCAAACTAGACAATCTTTCCTCGATTGCATCTTGCCGCGTTGACATATCAGATATTATTTCGTACACTGTATTTTGTGTCTAAAATATCAAAATTTGCTTAACACAAAGTTCCAATTAATTATACTAAATAAATAATAATTACTTTGGCCATATCGGTTATGGTGTTGGCATTGTCCATAAGTTTTCGTTGATCCATTTTGACTTTTCGTAATCTGATGAAGGAAGGTAATTAGTAATCTTACCTAGCATATAGCTTTAAATATATTGAAAAATCACCATTGCGAAACATTTGCAGACAAAATATATTGTAGTGTAGAAAGTGTGTGCGTCATAATATTTGTATACAAATGAGTAAAAATATGGAAATGTAAAAACAAATTCATTTTTGACTTTATTGAACATATTTCATTTTGAAAGGCGGCTTCTTATTTAACAAGGACCAATAAGTGGTAACTGTGAATACGTTCCGCATTTCTACAGGCATAATCATGAATTTTATTAGTACTTACGCGTATATAGCTAAAAGGAATTTTCTTTGATGCGCTCTGACTCGTCCAGGATTTACACGTTTTACCAGTCTTGTGTGTTTATATATTAACCATGTTTCACGCAATACGTTGGCGGCAGCATTTTTCAACTGAAACAAATGAATTTTGGAAATTATTTCAAAATTAAGATTTTTTAAAATTGAAAAGTTTGAGTTTGAATATATTTTCAATTTTTCTGAAACATCTGATGAGATTCAAAATATTTAAGAAGGGTTCCATGTTCGACAACATTAAACAGCATAAAAGAGTATGACACAGATAAAGCTGATTCTATTTAAAAAAGGGAAAATTGTGATAAGTTACGTATCTTTGTGGCCGTAATGCCCAAGCGAAGATCTTCTTTTATATTTGTTTGGTACAACGAACAGCTATTTATAAATTAAAACTCTATTTAAGTCTTTTTAAAACCAAGCTTCGTTAAAAAATTACCTTATTTTCTGGATTAAACAGTCTTAACTCATTTCGACAGTTATATTTTTTTACATGCTTTGTGATACTTTTATAATCATGGATTTTGTTTCATCCTTATTGGTTCTTTCCTATTGATTCGTAACTTCTTACTTGGTAATGAGAGTATGTCCTCAGGTTCCTTAGGATTTTGTTTTGATTTTAGTTTGAGTGATATTAACTTTGTTCAGCAGTAAATGGAAACCAATGCAAGTGATGTTTCCAGTATAACGTGATTGATGGGTATGTTATTCTAAATAGGACCTTCAAATCCAAGACTTCTGAAAACTTTTCCAATTCAGATAATTTAATAGTTTAATCAAAGAAAGTGAACGGTTCCAGCTGTTGTCGCGCACGTTCACAAATGCCAAAGAATGCAAAATTATTTGCTAGAATTTTTTTCGTGGATGAAGTGATAGTCCAGTTTTGCGATTTGATTGACGGGACGAATCAGATGTAACACTTCGGAATTATTTCGCGGGTATCTAAATTTTTGGCGGTATTTTTCAAAGATACTAATTTAGCATCATTCGAGTGAAAAGCACTTTTATTAATAAGCCGATTTATGTTACTATTCTCAAAGAGAACATCTTATCTAACAATCTTATATATATTTGCTGTTGTTTTAGTGTTTGCTATTTTGAAATCTAGTAAAATATAACGTGGAACGCTTTTTGATCCTCTGTTTATTACTGTATGGCTTATTTTACTGCTATTTTTCTGGACAATAATTACGAAAAGAGAATGAAACTAGGAAATTGCAATGAAATTAGGAAATATCAATGAAATTAACAAATTTCAAAATATTGTAATGAGATTATCGTAGGATCGTCATGTAATGTGTTTATTGCGCGTGGTAGACCAAGTGATGGACGTCTTCTACGATATTCTTCTAGAGATATAATCTGTGAAAGAAGTTATTCTCAGAAAAGAAAACGATGAGGATTTTTAGAGACCTACCGGCAACTGATTAATTACCACATGTTTGGCGCAGTCCAAAAGAACAGGCAGCCGATATTGCTGAATTTTGAAATTGCCGAATTAAAAGGCAACTTGTAGTCTGCCGCATAGGACAGACTTTACTCAGGTATTCTTGTTAAACGTTTTGCCGATGTGAAGGCAAAAGTTGCAATGAAAAAGAAACAACTTCGTTCACCTAAGGAACAATTCTGAGCCCAGTGTCAGCCTCGTTCCTTCTTTTTATTCACAAATTTCTCTCTTAGTTTCTATGTACACTAAATTTGCTTATTCTATAAAAATTCCTACTCTAGTTTTAAATCTACTTACCATAACCAATCGAACGCGATTCAAATTAGTTCCCACAGAGTTCGTCGTATCCAATATAGCTTACTATGCATTGACCCACTTAACGTCGCATAAGTTATATTTTTGCTTACTCTGGATTCAATGCTCTACTAAGAGTTTCACACGGTATCACACCATATCGATGTAGGTTTGAGGATGTGCTGTGCTACGATAGAGAGCTTACCGAAGCTTAGAGAAGCTTGTGTGGGACATTAGTTGTGTATTGCCTAGTTCCAGGTTTGGAACTAGAAATACACTACAATATGCTTATGGGTTTCTTGAGCAGAAGTGATAAATGCATTTTTTGTATTAAGGGGACATGGAACCTTCAAATTTTGATTAATTTTGTTGTAATAAACTTTTAAAAAGCGCGTCATGATCTTTCTTTTCGATGAATACAATACAGTATTGAATATGCAGCCCCAAGGTTTTGATCCAAAGAACAGTTGACCATAGCAAAAAAATGAAAAAATAATGTCAAAAATGCTGATCAAAAAGTGCATCATCTCCACAAAAAGCCGAAAAAAGTTTAGCTAACTATTAAACTAATAAAAACTTTGTCAACTTACTATGGCCTAGCAATGCAAAAAAATCCTGATTTAGTTGAAAACATCCTTAAGGAAATTTGGGCAGGATACTACCACAAAATTTTTACAGGAGTGAATCATCTACACTCTAAATGCCCAATTGGAACAAAGTCTTGGTGTAACTGGCGCAGGGTTGAGGCATCTGGCAAAAGTGCTATAAAAAATTTCAAGTATCACGTTTTTATGATAAAGAACAACAAAATTTTTAAACCATTTTATGAAGACTTAGCTTCGGAAGATTTATTGAACCGCTGCTTAAGCAATTTCACTCAAAACAAAAATGAAAGCTTCAATTTTTGCGTTTGGAATATGTCCCCTAGGCATACGTTTGTTGCCAAAATATTATCAGAATTGCTGCCAATACTTTTGCTTGTGTATTCAATGAAGTATTCATAACTTTATTGAAAGTAATGAAAGCAATGGAAATGACTGTAGGTCAAAGTGCGATGGAAGAGATGCTGCAAAAGTCAAGCAACCGGAAAAACGCAGCTTTCAGGCGTCTATGGAGGCCAGAACTGCTCGTAGGTAGAAGAAATTTCAAGAAAAGGAGGAGTTCAAGCGTAAGGACGAAAAAAAGAACGGTGCAGGCATCGCAGATTGAATTTAGTAAGCGATTTTCTCAAACCAACGATTTTCAAATCGGTGTGCACGATTTAAAAAAAACTTTTTCCAATCGTTCTGAAATTTTAACACATCAATCTACACATGTCAATCCTCAGAATGAAGGGGGAAAACGACACACAATTTTTAAAGTTACAACAGATTTTTAGAGGCAAAAAATCTCGATTTTTGAAAAAAACGCCAACATTTTATTATTTTTCATTCAATTTTTTTTTGTAGTTTATTCTATAGGTGCTTTGATGTTGATTAAAGTCCCGTTTTTTGTATTTTTTTAAACTTTTCTGTGCAATCGTGCAAACCGTGATGTTCTGTTCGTCAAAAAATTATACGAGACGACGGGTGGCCAAAAAACATTTTTTTTGTGTAGTTCATTGCAAGCTTAATATATGTGCAAAGTTTAATTAAGCTTTTGTTTTCATTAAAAAAAAATCAATTTTTCAAAAATTAAAAATTCGAAAGTTGAAGGTGCCCTTTTGACACTTACTCATTTGCTTATCATTTTTCCTTTGAGACTATGCGTTTGATCTTCGAGATTCATCACCGTTTCTCTGGGGCCGGTAGTGAAATAAAGTAACTTACTCAGGTATACAGGATGTCTGATTATTACTTTCATGGTCCCCACTTTTAACTAGTCTGTTTTCATCGACATACTTAAATTCTAATGGGATAGTAGTTGCATTGGCGTAGCTGTCATGGATGTTACGCACTCTATGGACGCACTGCTGCAAATTTCGCTTGAATCTTCCTTTGTTAGCTTTCTAACAGGTGAAATTGTTTGTCCATCTTTCCATCAACGAAAAACTCACTCGAATAGTTCTTTCTTGGAGTCAACTCGATTTATATTCTGCAGCTCATGATGCTGGTTTACAGGCAATTATACAATTTTTCAGCACAAAACCAGGTCTTTATTTGACAATCGATATTAAAATTACAATTTTTCAATACTAATCCGAACTTTCTGCGTTAGTTGAAATAAAAATTTTCTTAATAGTTGGCCGTTTTAGCAGTTAAAATAATTAGTTGTCAATAAGAACGTCCAGTCGCCTCTGCGGTTGAAATAACAATATTTTGTCTAATAGCGTGTTCACATCGCACCCGATTCCGACAAATCGAGAGATTTTTCGAAATCTAGCCCAAAATCTACCAGATTTTCCATACTAAAATCAAAATCTAGTCGATCTCAAATCTCCTAGATTTCTACAAAATCTGATGGTTGCGTGTGGCAGAACTGCCAGAAAATTTTTCACCATACTTTACCACACTCATTTCGATGACATATGACAAGCAGTGACAAGTGTCAAACATATGTCAATTACATTCGCGCGAATCATGTCAAATAAACGAAAATATAAAAATAAGATTAAGTGGCAGGACAACGCCGAAGAATTCCTTTGGGCCGAAAAATTAGATGAAATACGAAAAGCCACGTATTTCATGAGATGAGAGTTGCGATAGAGGCGCCAAATTTCAAATTCAAATTCAAATTTAAGAAACTGTCACTGCCAAATCTAGTCGAGGCGATGTGAACACTTGACAAGATTTTGAAATCTCATCACCCAAAATCTTGCGATGTGAACAAGGTATAAGAGCGATCGTCTACTATCTCACCCGTTTCCTACACTATCGATTTTTTTTCTATTTACCATGCACTAAGATGATGTATTTCGTCATGACTGACTGAGAACTGTATTTTGCTTGGAGCTAGTCCTTGGTACAGTGTATACAAGTGACTATGTATATAGACAGAGGAGGTAAACCCGTTAGAAAATCGTCATCCTATTTTGCTCGCACATGTCACGCACCCTACGTCATGGATTCAATGAAATTAGGGCTGCCAAAGTAACAAATCGGAGACGGCACATATGGCAAGACAAAATATAACGAAATGCCACATTTGAATCAGTCGTTTCGAAAACGCTTTCCTTTTCACTAAACAATCTAATAATTTTGGAACTGACGGCAATTCGCTCCTTATGTTCACTAGGCTGTTTTCACGTCGCCACATGTCTCCTTGCAGGTTTTTTTTTAAAATTCCACCTTCATTATAGATCAATTTTCAATTTTAACTCACTCTCATGCTTCATATGCTCATCATTTGTCTTTTCCTTCCAATACATGTCACTTCACCCAGCAGGAAAATCACTTCTTATTTGCCGCAAAGTGTCGCTGAAATTCATACTGGGCAAAATGTCATGATTGGCTGAACACACTACGTCACTGCAGCTTCGGAAGAGACTACCAGGGCGTCTTTATACCATTTACAAGTGACAGTGGGCAAACGAGCTGTTAGAGCAAGGTATATAGACTAGACAGTCTAGTCTATATACCTTGCTGTTATAGTCCAAAAAGAAATAGAGATTTAAGAGAGATTTAAGAGAAAATTAAGACAGAATCCAGTGCAAAACAGAAAATTCTATGCAAAACAGAAAATCAAATACGTGTACTAGACAGATTAGAGCATAAGATTATGTCCCGTAGAACCGCGGGACGCACTTGATAGTGTGCCTTTATGTGAACCCTACTGGGTTCCATATACTGTGGTCCAAAGTATAGGTAAGACCTAATAGATCACAGTATATGGAGACCCAGTAGGTAATGTTTCATATAAAGACACACTATCAAGTGCGTCGAGCGGTTTTACGGGACATAATCATATGCTCTACTCTAGCACAGAGTCTAGAGTCTAGCACACGTATTTGATTTTCTGTTTCGCATAGAAATCACTGGATTCTTTCATAATCCTCTCTCACAGCTATGAAAGAGTGGTAATTTGTTTGTTGGTAACATTGAGTTATCATAGTTATTTTATAATTTTTCGAATCTCACATAAATATTTTTGGAACAAAAAATCAAAATTATGAATTGAATTTGAGGATAATTTATGCATTGCAGGCTTTAGGTTGCTTGAGGTTGAAAAAGTTTCTCAGGAGGCTAAGCCTATTGTCGAAGCTGTTGAAGCAAATAAAGGTTCCAAAGATGCCACCATATTTCTTGGTATATTTTCATCTTATGTAATTAAATGTATTACAGAAAAAAGAATATGCTAAATGTTATATATATTCATTGCAGATGACACAAGCCAGAAGAGCAGACACACTTCGCTAAATGGCAAAGTAACTGCAACGAGTATGGACACAAGAAAGGCAGTAGATGTGTCCATACATAGCAAATACTGTCTAACTACTTTCTGGATCAGCAAGAAAATTGTACTGCAAATTACAGAGGGTTAAGGTGGAGAATGGAAATTGCAGAAGTGAAAGAAAAGATCACAAAGTTTCTTCCTCGTTGTAATGAGGTATATAAACTATTTAGGAGATGGTGACTTCAGTACATTTGAGGTTGTCTAGGAAAATCTACAAATGACCCAGACATTGCAATATATAAATAGGTATGTTTGGGCCATGTTGAAAATAAGATGCGAACTGGTTTTAGGGATATGAACATAAAAAGTGTTACAATGAAGTTAGACGATGAAAAACCCCTTGAAAAAAAAAGAAAATTGACGAAATCGATCAAATTCAAACTTATTTTGGCCAGAACATTACAAAGTGTTCATACAAATGATATAACCTGATAACTCTTATTCTAAAGATATTGTTGTTAATTCAATCAAAATTTATTAATATCTGCATAGTTTGAGCAGATTTTCAATAGTTTTCACAGTAAAGTGCTTTCATTTTAATAAAAAAACTGCTTAAATTTTGAAAACCAAAAAAAATTCAATCAAATGTGCATTTGTGGTACTGAACGCTTTGAAGTCAATACTTTGCAAGATCATATGCTTTAAAACGCTTTCCTCCAATTAAAAATTGTAGATATAGTAGTTTGGTTCTTAAGTGTTCACAAGATTTCAATTACTTCCTCCATCATCATTTGTAATACATTTTATTTTTTACATGCAATTAAACGGATTTATGACTGCATTTTCAATGTTTTTCAAGACCAACTGACAATAAGAAATAACACTGAGCAACAAAAAATTTATTTATTTTTTGCCGTGGTTTGCTACTGTTTTTTTTTATACCTTGGCCAGAGATAACTTAAAATATGTGTGTGAAAAAAAATTGAGACATTCATTTCCGCGGAAATATACATTTATTTAAAAAAAGAAACATAACTTATTTTTTAATGGAATCAAATTTTAAAAAATTATTCTGTAGGTTTTTTTGTTCGTTTTGCTCGTCTCTTATAACTATACGATGGATGATCTCGTTTTAGTGTCCAACAAAAATCTGCAAGCATTCTCGGTTACCATTTTCCTTGATATCGTTTTTCCATTGTCATGACGTCTTGATGGAATTTTTCTCCGTGTTTGTCGCTCCCTGCACCTAAGTTTTCGGCAAAAAAGTCGAGATGGGAATGAAAGAAATGAATCTTGAAAAACATATAACATCCTAAAGCTTTATAATCCTGTAGTAGTTTAGAAACCATATCTTCATAGCTTGCAGACTTTTTATTTCCCAAAAAATTTGTCGCCACTTCAACAAAAGAAAGCCATGCATTTTTTTCCTTCTGTGGTTAATTTTGCAATAAAATTAGAATCCTTCATTATCTTCCTTATATCTGGCCCTACAAAAATTCCTTCTTTTAATTTAGCTTCACTCAGTCTAGGAAATAATGTTTTTAAATACAGAAAACCGTCTCCATTTCTATTCATGGCTTTAACAAAAAAAAATATGAGACCTAATTTGATGAGCAAAGGAGACAAAATAATATTGTTTGCTTCTACTGAGGGGTTTTCAGTCACATTCCTTTGTCCTGGAATTAAATTAATGGCCAATCCTTTTTTATGAAGTGTTGACTTCTAGCTCTACTGTCCCATTCGCATAATACCAGGAAGGGTAATACGATGGCCTGGATCTATTTATTGCACAGGCGAATGTATTAGTGGGTGTTCTAATCTACCGCATCAATGAGATATTTAAGTAAACCCATTCACACCATTTACATATCGCAGTGCCCGAACCATATGCGGATCAGTTGTGTAAACATTCAACGCTCCCTATGCATGCCAAAACGTGCCAGCAAGAAAACAATATCTCTACTGCTTTGTTTTTATTACCTTCCTTACATTTCCGAGCCAGGCTTTTGCTCATGTAACACAAGTATCAGTCTTATTTTTGTTACTAAGACCAATTTATGATATATTTTTCGATATACCGTCATAAATTACGTCAAATTTATGGTTTATTATTTATTTAGATATTTCGATGTAATAGATTTTTCAAATTATTTTTTTGTTAATATTTATTCATTAAAGTTACCGAAAATATATAATTAAAGTAACGGCAAAAAGTCGTGTTGTCCAGTGTAATTATTAGTCTAATTGATGTCAAATAGTGAAAAAATTCAAATTCAATCATTATGCCGAAGTGATGGCAATTTTGAACGAAACTATTCAAAATGGTCACCACGCAACAAAATCTCTTCAGTGGGCGTAATAAGAAAAACTGCATTCATTTTTGCTAGCGCTCTTTTGTCCTTCAAGCATCGATGTGAAAATAACAAATAACGTAGAAAACCTCCCCACCGATTGATTGATCAAATGAATCTACCCGTATCCACCAAAAGCCTTACGTAATCAATGGATACTCCCGTAGATGATACGATTAATATTTACTCATTCCAGTAACTGTTATGAAAGGATCATTATAATTATTTAGAGTAGTATTATTTTCATAATTCTTATTGTGTTTAATATTTTTTATATTTATGTAGATATAACTGGAAAGTTGACCGTGTGGACCGCAAGGGTTGCACCTCGCGGCTTGTTTTATTTAGCATCTTCCGTATTACTACTCCTAGTAGTACTATTGGTTTTTTTAATCAACAGTCTACGTGTTAAAGCTCACTCTGGCTTGCGTTTTGCTTCTACTTAATACTTTACATTAAAAAGTTTGGGAGAATAAATTAATCTTTTTTAAAATATCATTTAAATGATAAAAATAGGATAGATAGATACAAACTATGATTAGAGGTATGTAAACAAATCAATAACAAGATTTTGCTACTTACCCGCTTTGTGAGCTGAGTATCCATCATAAAATTATGAACGTGCTTTTCTGCTCTTGATAGCTCCAATTTCCGAGATACCACAGCCACCAACAACGCCGTACATCCAGCTCCCTAAAAGGGTTCGAAAATAATTAGGCACTCCCTCGATTGATTACGTGCTTTAATTGAGATTTGTTTTGCATCTTTTATCCCGGATTCGAGTGAATAATCTTGCGTTTCGTTATATGTTCAATAAATTTAACGCTATTTAACTTTACTGGATATCGGAAATTGTTGACTTTATATCAGAAAATTAAAGCTAGTTCACTCCGATATTGAATGTCGGTTTTATATGTTGAAAATTGATTGCGCGATCACCGAATAGACGCAGAATGTTCATTTCGATTTTAAAAAGCCTTTAGTAATGTTTCGTCCGCGATCATTGTTAGTTTGTATCAAGAAGTTGTGCATGTTCATATATTTTGCTGAATATGCGCATTCGAACAGAATTTAGTTCGCTTTTCAAAAAAACTCACCATTATTCCAGTGCTGACCGCTATACCACGACCACAATAAGTATTTGGGACAATATCACCAAACCCAACACTTAAAAAGGTTATGGCTATAAGCCACATAGCGTTCAAAAGGTTTGCATGTTCTTCGTCGTGAAACCTGTTTATAATGGTATAGAAACAGCAAAGATAGATATTTTGTTTTGCTTTTTATGAAGTTCAATCATTTTTTTTTTTCGAAATTTCGGGTAAAATAAACAAACATAGGCCAGCAAAGTTCGTAGCGAAATTGCCCTGCAAAACTATGGATAAACTTTCGACAGTAGCGAACCAACCACAGCATTTCATACAGATATCTCTTCTTTTTGTTTCGTTTTGTTTCGAACGTCCAATGACTTAATTAACTGATGTTGTGAATATTTTGATTTGATATCTTTGTCTACTTACCACCATACCACATGTTAGAGTTATACCACGGCCACAATATGTGTTAGGTACAATATCGCCATAGCCCACGCATAAAAAGGTGATGGCTGTGAGCCACATGGAGTTTAGCAAATTCGCGTGCTCCTCATCGTGGAACCTTTTATAGGATAGTGAAAGTGAACAAACAAGTAAACAAGTGAAATACAATAATTATGGCAAGTGAACGAAGATTCCTTCTTTTTTCATTGTAAGGTTATATTTGTAAAAACTACGATATAAAGTTAATGTGTAAGAAAAATAAATCAAGAAAATTAAGTTCAAACCACTTCAAACGTATTAATTATTGGAAAATTCAAACAAAACTTCCAGAGACTAAAACAAGATACAAAACCAACTTGAATCGAAGGAAAAGGTGCTAGGCATTCGGAAAAATTAAATGATTTTGCTCTAAAACGGCTCCTGTGAATAAAGATTTATATTTCGGATTGAATGGGTGCTTCACAAGTTTCCTTTCCTTTCAGCGAATTTAAAAGACTAATCGTATGTTCTCTACTTTTTTGTGTATATAGAACTGTAAGAAACCAAAATATCTTTGGATTAGCGTAGATCCAAGCCGAAAGTGTATGAAAGTGTTCAAAAATCTCATAAAGGTGCTTTCAACAAGAACACATTGAGTATTGAATCAAATAAAAAACAACAACCATGCTTATCTCAATCGAATAATGATAAAAGTTGTGAAGGAAAGACAAAGCGATAATGTTTGAAATGAAATCAATGGTTACTTAAAATGATCGCGCCAAAACGAAACAAAGAACAAGTGCATGTTTACTCAACAATTTTAATCAACAAGCCAAATTCAAACAACAGGAAAACACACTTTCGTCAACAATATCAATTTCTACCAAAGTCACTTTCAATACTTTGCTTACGGCGTAAAATTCAACAATATGTTCAACACTTAGCTGTAATTAATTACCAAAAAGATACATGTCAATATGTTTGTACAAAAAACTAGCTACTTTTAAACATCAACGAGAAAAAAAGATTTACAAATAACTGGAGCACGTGTTTGGCTAAACTCCATTTATATTAGGATGCTCTGGTTGGTATTGCTGCAGGCGAAGTTTAATCCATACTTTCAAGCTTAATTAAATCTTTGATTTTATTCATAAATCCACGTATAAAACATAAATTCTTATTTCAATTATATGTTTGTATATCAATAGCAACAAAACTGCAGAAAATGTACATAAAAATCAAGTATCCTTGATTATAAACTAAATGAAATCAAAACGAAATCAATATTGGTTTACACAGTATAAATACCTAAAGATTTTGCTACATAGAACTACGAAATAAAAATAATGGACGTTTTTGTCGAAATGTTTCATAAGGGTGAAGTGCAGCATTAGGAGACAGTTAGAGTTAATATAAGTGAACAATGCTTTGATCTCAAGCAAGATTAATTTAGGTATTTAAAATGTGCAGAGAAGAATAATGACGATGACACGTACGAACTCATTAAAATAATTAGGGTTAATAAATTACATTTCGTAGTAATGTCAAAATTGTTGTTTTTTAAAGGATTTAACAAAAATCTACATGCTCCAGATTGTCGTTCTAGCAAAAAATTGTAAGTGTTATAGACTGCATCTATTCCAAAGACAAAATAGACAAGGCCTTAAATACGAAATTTTAGCAAGACATTTTTTTGGCTGTAACATGCAACAATTGATTATTTTCATTATGTTTTCAGCTGCAACTTACAAGGTAAGTCAGTAACTTTTAAAAGTAGCATCAAATTATAATCTCTTGGCTGAAAATGGTGTTCTCGAGCCACAAAAAGTGCACATTGTTATCTGAATTATTACATCAACATTTTCAAAGCTTATACATTTTTGAAACGCCATTGGCAAATGCAGATTTTCCAAACTTTTTACGCCAGCCTGAATTCCATTTTATATTTATATTATCAATGCTCAAGAGTTTTGCGTGAGAGCGAGTAAGTGAACGGTTGAAACTGTGACCATTCAGAAATTAGAGATAAAAAAATCCAGTCGCCGAAATGTCATTGAAATGTGCTCTACATGGATAATGAGCTCCACTAGAAATTGGAAAATGTTGTAAATGAATAACGTAGGAAACACATATTTCTAACAACGAAAGCTAGGATATGAAATTGATTCAACCATAAGGACTAGCATACCCAAAAAATTGAATGATTTCTCTCTCCGCATTCTTAATTGACTGCTTTAATTGATTCAAAATGGCCAAAATACATATTTTCTTTCATATTATACATTTTCGAAGTTGTCTGTTAAGGTTATAGATATTAACACATTCTCTTTTAAAAGGATTTACCTACCTAACATGTGAAAAGCTTACCTATAAAAAAATCCAAAGAGAGATCCCAAATTGAATTTTAAATTGATTTCCAATTTTTTTTATAGGAGGATTTACAAAATCTCCAAAAATTAGGCTCGCGCGGCATTGAATATGATGGAAATTTACTAATCTGGAATATTATTGTCAATATTGTATCTACCAACTATATTCGTGCAGAGATGAAGCTACTTCTAAGTGAAATCCATGGTATAGTTTTGTTTCGTCGCTGCTCCTTCCGAATTAATCCCTATTAAGGCAAAATAGGTGCAAGAGATATTGTTTGAACCTTTCAAATCCCAACCACCAAGCATTTTTAGAAAAATTCACTAATGAATTCACATTGCCAAAAATCATTAACACAAAGAAAGAATGATTTCATGGTATGCCTGTATTTTGCTTAAAAAAACATCCAGGATCCTTTTGTCACTACGATATCTTCGAGCTTAAAAAATGTTGCTGGATGAGAAGCCTTAGCATTCTCACCAAGATTATTTTAACAAATTATGAATCGATATTATTGTTTATAGTAGCCATTCGATTTTATGAACAAATGAATGCAAACCAAGTTCATATAATCGAAATGTTGACATGTACGAGGGTGTAAAACCAAAGCAGATTTTTCAAAATACTGAATGAATGTGCTCGAACAAGTTGAATAGCAACATTAATGAAAATTGATTGAATCAAAAAGTATTTGATTCAGTCTTAGTGAAATTTAAAATGAAATAGATGGAAAAAAATAAATCGGGCATCACTATTTAACTCGTTTTCTATTTGGACTTGAACAATTTTGTTATGCGTTTTTGCTTGGATTCCTTAAAATGTAAAAGAAAAACTTTTTCCGTCAAATTTTGATGGTAGAGAACAGGATATCAGGGCCCGATCTAGCTATTTAGCCGCTCCTGGCAAAAATAATTTTTGCCGCCCTTTATAGTGAAATATTGTAAGTCATAAGCATGTTTTGTGTATGAAATATTCATATATATTAGTCTATTAGGGCTTCTAAACAAGTTTGAAAAATTTCATGAGTGTCTGTAATTTTAAATTTTGAACAGTTCACTTAATAGGCTATTTGATTAATATATCCGAATAATTGTTTATGCCTCCATTAGCTACGAAAATAATAAAATTCCTTTTTTAGTAGCTGCCAACTGTCCTCAATTTTGCCGCCCCTCATTTTTGACACCCTGGGCAGTTGCGCGGCTTGCCCACCCTTAGATCGGGCCCTGAGGATAATTATTTATCCTTAGAAACGTTCAGACTTCTAAATTTGGCAAGCTAAATCAAAACATAAACAGACCTGGGACACAAACGAACTGTGATCCATGAATTTTCGAAGTTATTTAAGCTAACTTTGAGTTATCTTGATCTACAGGATAGTTGAAATTTTTGAATACCCCAGAATTTTTCGAGGCACCATTGTATTTGCACAGCCAAAAATTGATACCATTTCTTTAAAGAATTTTACATGCTGAGTTCAGCAGTAAACGTCAGTTTTACTGGCGTTATAAGTCCAATTCCTAGCTTCGCAATTTGATCCTGCAGTCTAGTTTGAAAGAAACACTGAGTTCAGGCCGCAGTGAGAGTTTTTCATCGCAAATTTTTATAAAATCGCTTTTCAAAATTTTGTAACCATCCTTCGCTGACAAAAGACGATGATCAAAGCCCACAACAATTGTTGGAAAATTTTGAACTTGAAACTCCATTATGATTTCGGCAACATGATTACTATGCTCTCGCTATTTTAAAAACCAGGAAGACAATTTTTTATATCCCATAACTTCCCTTTCCCCTAAAGTTGTTTTCGGCTTTGCATAAAAATTTGAACATTTTGGTTCCTTAATTTGACCTTTTTTCTTCAATGCACTTGTCGTAGATTCGGCTATATTATAACGTTTCGATAAAGTTATAGGCGCGGTGCTTCTTTGCAGTTCTCGAATAATTTTTTTTATCCACTAATGGTTGATTTTCCGGCTTTTTCTTCAATTAACTTGGTCAGTTTCCACGACGAGCAGTGGTTTAACAGGCCAAACACAATAAATCAACATTCTAACACAAATATAATTTATGATAAAATGAGTAAATGAGTTTTCTTGAAAAAATGCAACACTCGTTTTCGTGAATTGTTCATATATTCTAATTTTCATACATAAGTTTTCAACTTCAAATCAACACGTGGTTCATATATGCACGTATTCATATAATCGAAAGGCTACTATATTAATTTTCAATTCTATGGCTTTTCAAAAGTTTTACTGGATATGAGCCGAATTTTATTCTGGATTGTTAATCATAATATTTATGGTTTTTCTTACATCAGCACATCTGAGATCTATTTTTGCTTTTACGTTGAAGTGCTTTGACTAAAAAATGATTCACAACTGACAGCTGAAGAAAGTTTTTCTATTTGAAATAAGACAAGAGGGTTCCTAGTGAATTCATAAGAAATACTCATCTGGCTGCAGCGGTTGATTAAGATGGTAAAAAACAATAAACATGTCTAACCACCAAAGCGCCGAATATCTACTCTTTGGTATCACCTAACAACCATTAATAAGGCTAAGAAATGCAAAACAATCAACGAGGTCACACTAAAGATACATTTCCAAAATGTAATAAAACTAGAACCCGTCCAATGATTTTTGGATTTTGATGCGAATGGATACCATATCTACATACGAAGGTAATTTGGAAGTGCAATGCCTTTTATCCACCAGTGGGCGAGCTTCGCATTTAATTTCACTCACCCATTGTGAGATTGATGCCCGATTCTGATGTCATGCATCTTGACCTTCTGATACTGCATTTAAATCGCTTTAAACGATTTTTTTTAAGTTGGAAGTATGCCATTTCTGATGTTTTTTGTTCTTCCCATTTATTTCATTTTTTCTCTTACTACACTTTAAATAATTGCGATGTGTTTTAGAAATGGGTCTCTATTTATTGTTATTTTGTTTTGATGAACAACTGTATGGAAAGATGTAAAAGAATTAAACCTGCCATCCAACAACGTAAGCTAGCCAAATTTGAATCTGGATACCTCAGAGCATCTGAATTTTTTTTATCCACAAATTAAACAGATTTCAAATACTCGTTTGGACAAATTCCTACAACTGCATTAATCATTTAAATTTATAAGTCAGACAACGCAATGGCAAACATTGCACCCTGAGCTGGAAGAAGGATGCTTAGTTTCCTTTACTGATGGATCTTATAACGCAATAAATACTAGCGCTACTGTAAAAGGGATAAACGTCTCTATCTCCAATTTATTTCGTCAATCTACAAGGATTTTTTTGCGGCAACTTACGCTTTATACCTTTGCATCCTAGATTCCACGAGCCGAGTGTACCAGAGAAAGCAAATCTATATACTTTACAAAACTAAGATAGTGATAAAGACTGTAAGCTCCTACACATATTAGTTCAAACTAGTCTGAGAATTACTTTAAAATAATCCTGACAAAGAGGATTGATGCCATTCTCAAGTGTCTTACATAAATTGTAGCGGAGAAGATCTTGAAAGGAAAAGGACGATTTTCAGTTAAAACGGACCTTCCACTAAAGTATCATATTAAAAAGACGAAAGGCACTCACGATCAGCTCCGCAAAGTCTGCAAAATGAAAATGAAAACATCAGAACATGTTATATGTGGATACGATGGGGCATTTCAAAAGTGATTCAAGCACCTTGGTAAACTTTACCTAATCATAAAAGAAGTTTCAACTTCAGCCTCATCGAAATTGTTAAAAGCCTCTCAATCTGTATTGTAAAAAACTGAGTATATTTTCTTAGGTCGCATTGCTCATGCCATAATGTTTTTTTTTTGAAAATTAATGTGTAGCGGTAACAATTTATTGCCGCCCAACAATTATAAAAAAGAAGCTGACTGGCTTTCTCTGCGGGCAAAAATCACTCATGGCTCAGACAAATTACTTTGAGGAACCTAAGTCACCCGTGATAGCAGCCAATATGGACCATCAAAGAAGGTCACTGTTGGCTTTAAACCACTCCAGTTAACACTAGAACGATCGCGCCTCTCAAAGTTACATAGAAGGTCGCAAAGGATGTGTGAGATCCAATGCTAATACTGGATCAGCTTCCAATGTTAATTTCCTGGAAATATCCACAAACATTTACAGCGACGACCCAATCGCAAAATATGGATACCGAATTTAGGAAGATACTAAGAATCATTAGCCACAGAATCAAAGCGGTGCAACGCACAGATCTAAACACACACCGTGAATCTCTCAGATCCGATGTGACCTTCCTAGTGTTGAGTTCGTAGAGTAGAGTAAAAATTTAAATTGTATGATAGTAGTTATTGGATTTTAAATGAATACCATAAATATGAACGAATTCGAGTGAGGATTTGAGTAAATAGTATATTGGATGGTAACGCCAAACTAACACCGCATGCAAAATGGACGATTTTGTCACGGTTCGACTCGCGGCACCACACCACACCACTCACTCACATTAGGAGCCACCTATTTGGTTTACTAGGAGAGGCTCAGGTTATGGAATCTCAGATTTGAACGAAATTTGGTACATAAGTAGAAGACGTCAAGGATATTCGATCCTTAAAATATTAGAGCGCAACACTCCTCCGTTTTTGAGAAAAACGTCCTTAAAGTTTTTAGCGTCGCTAATGGATTATTAAGTTTTTACATCTGGCAGAAGCGGTGCAGTGTAGGTAGCAGAACTGCTAGCTCGCGATCATGGGGTCGTGAGTTCGATTCCCGTCGGGGTATTGTTTTTCTTTTTGAATAATTGTCGTCGTCGTGTGTTCGATCACGGGTAGGTACTGTTCTTTTGAATATTCGTGGATGCAATTATTTTAAGGTAAATCAGCAATGTTCAACTGCGAAAACATTTATTTTTAGAAATCAGCAATTGTTCGATCATTTATATATGTAAATTATACAAGAAACTCATTGTTGAACGGATAGAGTCTTAAAAATTGTTGTAATCGAAGCAAAATCATATCTTATGGTAGGACCATCCTTTGTTCCTCAAATCAACCCTGCTTCCCCTTCGTGTCGCAAAGCCAAGTCGGCAAAAAGCAATAAACCAGGGTGGTGCCCAACGTGGCCATGGTGTTGAATAATTGACCACCATAACATTTATGACTCGATATAATTGGCGTCATCCTGGTTTATTGCCTTTTGCCAACTAGGCAACAAGTAAGAAACGGCGCATCGCCGAGGAGGTGGCCCAAAGAAGCCCGGACACAAGTAAGAAGCATCACACTGCCAAGAAGGTTGCCGGAACCAACCCTAGCGCAGCGTGTGAAGAAGCGGCGTGGCCGAGCAGGTTAAAATAGGCAATAAGAAGTTTATCATAGAAATGTGAGTTGTGGTGAAGCAGGTGCGGTTTTAGAACGTTACGTCATTGTGTGTTATCGGATATAAGTATATTTTCTTTCTTTGTCAAATAAAAGCCGTGAGCCGGAAAGTTGTTGTTTTTGTAAGCCGGGAACAAATTTCAATAACATCGGTGAGCCGGATTCTCGGTCGACGGCTCAAGAGGCCCATAGGGATGAAAGCGTGGTGCCCACGACCCGTCTCCAACGGGCTAACCGACGCCCGAAGGCCTCAACCGATCGATTAAGAACCGGTTTAGGTTGTTATGAGGGAGATAACTCAGTGGGGGCTCAAACCATGCATGTTTATCACAAAACTAGAAAGCATCATTGATATTTTGGACTAAACTACTCTGTAAAGAACGAAACAGCCGTTAGCGGATCGGAAAAGCGGGAAAGAGCAAGACGCTTTAAAGTACATCTGTTTGCAGTCATCGTTTGAGATCCCCAGAAAAATCTTGTAATTTCTCAAAAGTGGCGGGGTGTGATTATGGAGGTAGTTTGAATTGTTTTGAGGAGCCCAAGTGGAAAAAATTGTGTTGTTCGTTGGAGTTATCTCGTCCACTCAAGGAATTTCACAGGAAACACTCGGTTAGTTCAATTATCAAGAACCAGCATTTCGTTGTTAAGTGCATCACGAAATAAATGCAAAGAAGAAACGCAACAAGCCGGATTCAGGCAGCTTCCAAAATCTAGAAAACTGGGTATCAAGAACGCTTATCATTTTCGGGAAGGTCAATTTAGTTTTCCGAAAGGGCAGTCGTTGTTATTTCTCAAGAAATTGGCAAGGAATCCTTCCCGATTCGGATTCGGTGACATCAATTGGATGGCGTCCAAAATTATTTATGCCACCCGTTTTCGCGAATGAGAGCCTGCAGAGATCACAACTTCATTGCCAGTGACCGCTTCATGATTCTTTTTACTTACAACGAACTCAAGGACCAAGATTTGCATGCGTTCTTATAGCTTTATATTCAAATCAATGCGGAAAAAATTTCACAACAGCGATTTACTATTACTAGATCGGAAATGTTGTCAAGAAACTAATTTGAATCTTCTCGATTATCGTTGTCATTAATTACCTATACATCTGCTACAAACATTACATAACATTAGTGAACTGATTAGTAGGTGAGATATATTGCAAGGATATTTTTGGATAAATAAACAAACGACTTCGCTCAAGCCAAATAAACCAAGTAAAACCTTGGAATATCCCAAGACGAAAATATGATAAGTTATTTTCGATGGATTTTTTAAACAATTTTATGCTTTTGTCGATTGAATCCGGGAATCGTTTCCCTCCCTTTTCGAATGTTTAGTTAAAAACCATATTGCATCACAAAGATCATGAAATTTTTATAAACGTTGTTGTGATGAATTGCAGTGATAATAAAATGCAATTCAGATTGACGACGGTTACAACGTTAGCAAGCACAAAATTCTGCAGTCGAAAAAGGAAAGAATTACGTGAAACATTAATTTTTTTGAAAATGCAGTAAGTGGTTTTAAAAAAATTTCATGGTCATTATTGTAGAGCTCGCATCTATATCTGCATTGCGAACTGTAATTTATTACCTCAGTGTAGTTTTGATTCGAGATCGATGCTATCACAAATTTGACGAGCACTTTTTAGAGCTCTGGAGTATCAAAACATTGGAAAAAGCTTCGTGCGTTTTTATTGTGACATGACAAATTATTTTTGTACGTAACTTGCTAGCTATAGCATTTAGCCGTGCGCATATCCACAGGACATGATATGAAGATGAACTGTTCCGCGGTTGCGGATAAGCATATGAATATTCCAAGCATAGCGCTTGTTTCAATATGACATTGTTAATGAGAGAAGCTGCTTAAATTACAGGTTACTAATAAATATTTGCCAACTGGCTGTAATTGCCTGACGGTGAACAAATAGCCTTTTATGGGGATGATTTATTTAACACTGCTTAAATTTCAGATGACGTGAATAGCATGTGTGGTATGTTGTCATAATACTCCGTAAATTATGATGCCGTGAGGGATATTGTAACAGATGCCGGCAATTACTCTATAGGGGAAACCATTAAATAACGCAAATGCAGCTGTGAAAGAATTACAGCATAATTATAAGAGTGTTGCATGACGGAAAATGATAATAGCGTTGCAAAAGTGCGAATGAACTGCAAAGAAAATTTTTGGTCTCATCATATTAAATATATTCTTGTTGAACAGATATAAACATGTTGCTTTGTTTTATTCGATCTTGAGTTATTCATTTTCATGTGTCTATAGCTAGTTAAAACTATTTAAACAAATGCATGGCATTCCTTCAAAAAACAAATCACTTTTTTTTGGTTAAAAATATTTAGAATTTAGAAAAAAACATCTACCAATACAATTAGTATCAAATTTTATGAGAAAACATTGGCATGCACTGTTTATTGTGTGGCTGTTGGCAACAAGAGTTCTTACATCAGTATTTTGAATACCTTTGGGGTGAGGAAGAAATTTGCTGATGGAAATCAAAGAAGGCATATAAATCAAATGGAAATCTGCTGTCTGTCAGTTTTGTTAAACTATTTGAAAATTAATCAATTGGTAAAATTTTGAGTTATAAAATCATAAAATACAGTATGAAGTTAGTAAATAAAAAAAAATCTGGAGGTATTTTCATATGAAAATGTCAAATTACCTTTCACATTGTCGCAGCGTCCACGAAGCAATTATCCATAGCGATACCATAAAAACTAGTAAAACTGTTCCCGGACATATTGTCATTAAAGTTTTAAGGACAAATCTAAAAATTTGTGGGAAATTTAGTTAGTTTTAGTTTTGTACGTATAATAAATAACGGCATTAGTTTTATTTTTACTAACCATTCAACAACCATTGATCAATTGAGGTGATAAAAAGAAATTAAAAATTATTTCAAAATGCTAAATTCACTTTAAACAATCATTTAATAGTTCACAATCTGAATAAAACTAAAAACAAGCCGCAAGGTGCGACCCTTGAGGTCCACACGGTCAACTTCCTAGTAATATCTACATAAACATCAACAACATCACAACAATGAGAGGTATTCATAGCAGTAACAGGAATGAATTAATATGAATCAAATCGTCTACGGAAGGGTCCATTGATTACGTAAGGTTTTTGGTCGATGCGGACAGATTGAATATTCACGCGGATCAATCGGTGGGGGTCTTTTCGGTCTTGAAAATTTTTGTTGGTTTTCAAAATTTAAGCGGTTTTTTTAATTAAAAGACTATCAAAACTATCAAAAACCTGCTCAAATTATGCAATATTTTAAAACTTTGATTGAATTTACAACATTTTTTTAGAATAAAAGATATAAAGTAATAGCATTCGTATGAACCCTCTTTACATGGTAACTTTGAATGATTTTTTTATTTTTAATTTAGTTTTTTTGCATAATCATGGAATAAAATTTTGCCGGTTTCTCTTCATAACCTGATAAGAATGTGTAAATTTTAAAAACAGTTATTAATGTGCTGTGCAAATCAGGTTAAAAAATATTTTTTATGAAAAAAATATTTTTTTTTTATGAAAAAAATATTTTTTTTTGCATTTTCTTCTATTAAACTAAAAAAAGGCTAAAACGAGTTTTTATAATGTTAAAAACTTCACAAAGATGTTAATACACGTTACTGACACCTTAATGATGCAAATATTATATCTGGTTCGTGAGATATAGTGAATGATAAAAATGACCTTGAAAATCATGATGACTTTTAATGATTTTTTATTTTTAATTTAATTTTTTACTGTATCGTGAGAAAAAGTTTTGATGGTTTTTCTACAAACTTTGTTTGGAGTATGTAAATTTTATAAACATTGTCTACTACATCTCGCAAATCAGGTTAAAAATTTATTGTTTATGAAAAAAACCTAATTTTTTGCACTTTGTTTTCTTAAATTAAAAAACGGCTTTGTTTCAAAATTTGAAAGGTTCACGCAAATGTTAATACGCGTTGATTGACAGCTTAACCATGCGAATCGTATGTTTGGTTCGCGAGATATGTATAACGCACGACAGAAATGACCTTGAAAAGCATGATGCCTGTTAATGAATTTTTATTTTTTATTTAATTTTTTACGTAATCATGAGAAAAAGTTTTGATGTTGTTTTTACAAACATTACTTGTTTGTATAAATTTTATAAAAATTGAATACTGTATTTCGTAAATAAGGTTGAAAATTTATTGTTTATAAAAAAACCCTAATTTTTTGCACTTTTTTTCCTTAAATTAAAAAACGGCTCAAACAATTTTTTTGAAAATTTGATAGATTCACAAAAATTTTAATACACGTTGATTGACACCTCAATCATGCAAATCGTATGTTTGGTTCACGAGATATAACGCATGACAGAGATGACCTTCAAAGGGCCAAAACAGCAAACCCCCCTGACCAAAGTATCTCAAAAAGTAATCAGCTCTTAAGATTGCAAAGACGCTTCGACTGACACCTCAACGAAGTCGATACGACATTGTTTACGTGAGTTATGCTCGTAGAAAAAAGTGTCCACGAACGTACGTACGTACACACACACACACATTCATCTCCCTTTCTAAAAACACTTTATATATACTCTATAGACCTCAAAACGTAAAGAAATGTTGAAAATTTCAATTTCGATTTTCGAGGCGATTACAAGAACTTCCCATATTCTGGGAAGTTAATAAAACTTACCTATCTTTTAATTTTTTTCTAGTAACACTTGAGCTCATAGAAGAATTAGTTTAAAACTTGATCAAGTTTCCAACCAGATTCTTAGAAACTGAAATACTGACAGCTAGCTTAAACGCAAGTAAAGTCAACTAGGTGCTAGAATTATAAATTGAGGATTGGTTCAACATGAAATGTGTGCCTGTGTACTTAGCTCTTACAATTTTAGTGATATAATAAATACTATTAAATGAAAAATTGCTTTTTCAGTTGGAAGTACATTAAAAATTTTTGTCGAATTTTTAAAAACTTCAGACTTTTTGCCTAACTCTTCCACAAATTGTTTGATCTTTCCGAGTTTTATGTGTAGGAGTGACACGTATGTACATTTTCATAAAAGGGAAGATGAGTTGCAAGCGCTTGCTAAATGACCGTGAAAGACAACCTAAAAAAAGCTCCACTCTAAAATCTCACAACTGAAACGGCAACAGGAAAGTGACTTGGAGGGTGTCGAGTAGTTTCCACACAGAAACAAATATTGAAGCTTCTTATCACTTGCTACTTAGAAAAAAGATTATTGGAGCTCCTGAGTACGAACAACGAAAACTATCCTATGAAGTAGCAGATCAGATTAGCATGGATCATTCTTCAAGCAAACAAAAACAAATTGCTGATAAAGATTGGATGTATGGATTTTTTAAAAGGCACCCAAAACTTTCTCTACATGAACCTGAAAAAAAAACATATCTTGCGAAGACTTTAATCAGTGGTGGAATTTTTTCTATTGTTAGAGTCGACTTAAAAACCACAAGTTACAGCTTATTGATAAATTATACATTCAGAAAATAGATGAAATGATAGTACTGACAGTCTCAAAGACACCATCTTAAGTCTTCCCTCTAAGAAATAAAAAAACAAGTAACTACAAAAATTTGTATGTGTGTTTCGGGGAACACCATGACACACTAGTTTCTTTCACTTTTTTTCTGCTTTAAAATGCTGGTGAATCACCTGGATCCTTTGCAGCAAGTATTGAAAATGGGTAAATAAAACGCTTTGAAAATCAGAAATATTTCCATTCACCAAGAATATTTTTTTTACCCAACAGATATCACGGATCGTTTAGCTTCCCTGACGTCACGAGCTGTTATAGATAAAGTCGAAGGTCTAGTGCCTCAATCCGAAGAACCACAAGGCAAAGCACCATAAGGAGAAGTGCCAAAAGCCGAAACAGTTCAAGAAGGTGTCTCTCAAGCAAATATGCACCGAGTCAAAGTTTCTCGATTTTCTGCAGCTGAAAATGAATTGATCGCTGTTCCTGAGACTTTCAAAATCACATCACGTGGCTTGGTTGTGATTCCTGAAACTTATAGTATGTCAACGAGCAGATTGGTTGGTGCTCCTGGGACTCCCGAAATAACATCGAGTGAATTGGTTCCAACTGATGGGACTTTTGAAACACCATCTCCATTCTCTGTGTCGTCAAATATTCTGTTGTTTTCCGCAACAGTTGACTTGATAGTAAGTGCAACAAAAACCACCAATTAGAAAGGAGAAAAAACTGTATTACTGACCCCCTCCACATAAAACCAGAATACAGTAAAAAAACGAAAATTTCAAGTCGAAAACTAATTAATGTAAAGAACCATATTAGCTTTTTAACAGAAGAGTAGAAAAAAATGGCAGTTATGAAAACCAGTTTCGTTGAAATTCTTTGAAAAAACGATATTCTTTGGAGTCATCAGATCCAGCAAAAGCATGCATATTTTTTAATGAGCTGTATTCAGTCTAGATATAAAATAGAGAGGAATCCAGTGTCTTTCCTGCTGAATCTGGGCTCATAAGCGATGTCCCAAAGTTTATGAAGAAAGCAACTTCTTTGTCTGCAACTTATGTTCCTAATGAAGTGTCTTTTTGTTTGTAGTTAGGACTGATTGTTGAAAACTTTGCCTATATTCGAGTAGTATTATGAAATTTTCAAGTTAGTTTTAAAAACCAATTTTAGAAATTACCAGAGTTTTTAGTTATCACTTAGTAGTACTTTGAAGATTAATATATGAATCCACATATTTCCGCTGTATAGTACAACATATTCTTGCTTCAAAGTTTTGTCCATTAATTAAAACCCTGCCGAGTTTATTATTATTTTATTGTGAGATGGTTAGCTGAAACCGGACAAGTTTCATTTAAATATATAAGAGGTCTGAGCATTAAATAGCTTACAAATCTACTCATCATTTAAAATAATCTCAATGCAAGTTCGAAGTCTAGATACCAGGTTTCGCTCCAATTTCTCTTATTCTAATTTCAACGATAAGTTCACAGTAGTTTGCAGATCGTAAACAGTCTAATGAATATTTCAAAAATGTAACAATACCTCTCCATGCTTTCCTTTGTGTCAAAATGCAATTCAATTTTTACTGTGTATATAAAATAAACTAAATCTAATTTATTGTTACAAATTGATGCATGACACATGAAAAAATCATAACGTGATCCTGGACACAATAAATGTTTTTTTTTGTCTGGTGGTATGAACTTCATGTGTGAAATATTCACTGCTTTGGAATTTTTTTTTTTAGTTTGCTAATTCTACGTACATTAGTTCGTGTAAAATTTAGAATCATTGTTCCTAAAAACATGTACATTTTTAACTTCCCAGTATAAGGGAAGTTCTTGTAATCGCCTCGAAAATCGAAATTGAAATTTTCAACTTTTCTTTACGTTTTGAGGTCTATAGAGTATATATAAAGTGTTTTTAGAAAGGGAGATGTATGTGTGTGTGTGTGTACGTACGTACGTACGTTCGTGGACACTTTTTTCTACGAGCATAACTCACGTAAACAAAGTCCGATTGACTTGGTTGAGGTGTCCATCGAAGCGTCTTTGCAATTTTAAGAGCTGATTAGTTTTTGGAAAACTCCGGTCGGAGGGGTTTGCTGTTTTGCCCGTTTGAAGGTCATTTCTGTCATGCGCTATATCTCGCGAACCATACATACGATTTTTTTAAACAAGGTGTCAATCGACGGGTATTGACGTTTGTGTGATTCTATCAAATTTTTAAAAAAAATTTTGTAGCGGTGTTCAAATTTTTTAAAAAAAAGTGCAAAAAATAGGTTTTTTTCAAAAACAATAAATTTTTAACCTTATTGTCAAGTCTTAGTAATCAATGTTTATGAAGTTTATGTACTCCAAACAGTGCTCGCAAAAACGTCATCAAAACTTTTTCTCATGATCACGTAAAAAAACAAGCCGCGAGGTGCGACCCTTGAGGTCCACACGGTCAACTTCCCAGTAATACCTACATGAATATTAAAAATATTAAACACAAAAGAAATTATGAAAATACTACTACTTTAAATAATAATAATGAGGGGTACTCATAACCGTAATTGAAATGCGCTAATATCAATCATATCATCTATTCTAGCGTTCATTGATTATGTAAGGCTTTTGTTGGGTGGGGGTGGATTGGTTTGATTGACTAATCACGCGGATAAATCGGAGGGGCGGGCTATAAAGCTTTTTTTACGTTATTTGTTATTTTTATATCGATGCTTGAAGGACAAAAGAGCGCTAGCAAAAATAAATGCATTCTCGTTATTACGCCCACTGAAGAGGTTTTCTCGCGAGGTGTCCATTTCAAATAATTTTGTTCAAAATTGCCATGACTTCGGCATAATCATTGAATTTGTGTTTTTTCACGAGCCGTTTTTTGGGTTTTTTGGATCATGCAAAAAAATTTGGCCAGTTTCTCTTCGAAAACTATTAGGAATGTATAAATTATATAAACATTTATTACTGAGCTGTGCAAATCAGGTAAAAATTTATTTTTTATGAAAAAACTCTAATTTTTCCCATCTGCCGTTTTTTCCATTTAATAGAAGTTAAATGGAAAAAGCAGCAGAAAGGATTTTTTTATAAAGTTAAAAACATAACAAAATAGTTAACACACGTCGAATGACACCTCAATGATGCAAATATCATATATGGTTCGTGCGATATAATGAATGATAAAAATGACGTTGAAAATCATGATGACTTTTAATGATTTTTTATTTTTAATTTCATTTTTTACGTAATCATAAAAAAAATTTTGCTGATTTTCTTATAAAAACTATTTGTACTACATAAATTTTATATACATTAGTTACTGAGTGCTGCGAATCAGGTTAAAAACTTATTGTTTATGGAAAAAAACCTAAGTTTTAGCACTTTTTTTTAATAAATTAAAAAACCGCTCCAACAATTTTTTCAAAAATTTTATAGATTCACAGAAATATTAATACGCGTCGATTGACACCTTAATAATGCATATCGTATGATTGGTTCCGGAGACATAACGCATGACAGAAATGACCTTCAAAGGGTCAAAACAACAAACCCCCCCCCCCCGACCGAAATGTTCCAAAAACTAATCAGCTCTTAAGATTGCAAAGACGCTTCGATTGACACCTCAACAAAGTCGATGCAACGTTATTTACGTGAGTTATGCTCGTAGAAACAACTGTCCACGAACGCACGTACGTACGTACACACACACACACATATACATACTTCTTTCTATAAACACTTTATATATACTCTATAGACCTTAAAACGTAAAGAAATGTTGAAAATTTCGATTTAGATTTTCGAGGCGATTACAAGAACTTCCCATATACTGGGAAGTTAATAAATTAAAAATTAAAAATCATTAAAAGTCATCATGATTTTCAAGGTCATTTTTATCATTCACTATATCTCACGAACCAGATATAATATTTGCATCATTAAGGTGTCAGTTGACGTGTATTAACATCTTTGTGAAGTTTTTAACATTATAAAAATTCGTTTTAGCCGTTTTTTAATTTAATAGAAGAAAATGCGAAAAATTATGGTTTTTTTCATAGAAAATATTTTTTAACTTGATTTGCACAGCACAGTGATCCAGTTTATAAAATTTATACATTCTTATCAGTTTTTGGAGAGAAACCGGCAAAATTTTATTCCATGATTATGAAAAAAACTAAATTAAAAAAAAAAAAAAATTCAAAGTTACCATGTAAAGAGGGTTCATACGAGTGCTATTACTTTATATCTTTTATTCTAAAAAAAATGTTGTAAATTCAATCAAAGTTTTAAGATATTTGCATAATTTGAGCAGATTTTTAATAGTTTTTATAGTCTTTTAATTAAAAAAACCGCTTAAATTTTGAAAACCAACAAAAATTTTCAACACCAAAAAGGCCCCCACCGATTGATCCGCGTGAATATTCAATCTGTCCGCATCGACCAAAAACCTTACGTAATCAATGGACCCTTCCGTAGACGATTTGATTCATATTAATTCATTCCTGTTACTGCTATGAATACCTCTCATTGTTGTGATGTTGTTGATGTTTATGTAGATATTACTGGGAAGTTGACCGTGTGGACCTCAAGGGTTGCACCTCGCGGCTTGTTATTTTATAAAATTTGTAGCCTACGCTTATGGGTGGGAGCAACCTAAACTGGAACATCGTAAAGAATAATTGCATAAAGCCTTTGTAAATGAGGAATTGAATAAACTGCAAGCAAGAAGAGATTTAAGATTTCGTAGTGTCGACGTGAGTGTTTAAGGTTAAAGTGGTGTCTAAGGACAATCAGATATTCTTAGCTCTTGGACTAAAAAAATTCAAGATTCCATAAAAAAGTGTGGGTTTATAAAGCATCTTGGAGGTCATTTTATGATAAAAATATTGCTAGTGTTGAGAATAGTGTTACCTTTAGCTCTTATTCCAACGACAACATCCTTCGGTTTACAAAATTCAATAGAAATTTTACACTTGTCTCTACTGAGTCCTTGCATTGTTTGCGTGGTTGCTGGGCACTTCATTGTGTTCTTAAAATATCTGCCATCATCTTCATGTTCAACATGACTAGTCCCCATAAGGTTTGCCAAAATCGATGACTCGATAAGTTGTTCAATTATATGATTTTATCCAGAACTGTGTTGGCGGTTGATGTTTTTGTAAATTCACATCAATTTTTGAGTATATTTGAATCATTAATTGAAAGGACTCATAAGTAGGTACACTTCGTTTGTAATATCTTAATATTCTGTTCGAAATTTCTTATATCATTGCAATTTTTGGTGAAATTAACAACAAAGTATACGAATAATGCGTCACTTATCAATTAGAATCTTTTTCTTCATAAAGTCTTATAGACTTGGTTCGTGACTATGGATGGATTGTTTTAAAATTTAGCCAAAAGTCGAAGTGAAAATTGTGAAGGGTACTGGAATTTTTTATTGGAGTTAAAATAAAATTTTCGTTATGAAAAGGTTGCTCAGGGCTGGGTGTAAACTTTAGAACTAAGGATTTTCGCGTGGTTTGGAGATGAGAAGTACTGTTGTTTTCATATGCTATGAAGGTAACCGTTTTAAATTTTAATTGAAATTGAAGGTTAATGAGACAATGTCTTTTATGTGTAAGTTTTTTCGGGACAAGATTGTACTATTTAGGACACGGATTTTTGCAGAAAATTTAAATTACAGGCATTTAAGATTTAGACGCGGATTAAAGACAATAAAGTTCAAAGTTGATATGAAAATTAAACGAATGGTACGAAAGTCAAAGCGCTTACATTCTAAATATTTCATTATGACCCATCAATGCGCGGAAATGATAAAAAAATCCTTATCTGAATCAACACCATTGAAAGAAAAAGATTTTCAAGTCATTGTTGTTGAGATTTACATCAACGGGTTCAAACGCATTAAACATTTCCTCAGTAAAATGAGCAACTAAACTATCGAAATGGTTGTTGAATAGTTTAGTTAAAAATTAATGATACATACCTGGTGTTAAAATTTATACGGTTTAGCGCACCTATACTACGTGATGAGGCGTCTGTAAACAGTTTTGAGTGTAGCAACATAACACGACATATTAAGTATAATCGAAGGAACATTGGCAATGATAATGCAACATCATAAGGCACCAATTCGGTGCCCATTGATTTATTTTTATTAGCAAGTTTTGTTGTCCATAGGAAATAGTATTCGCCCGGTATTGGATGCACAGCACATATTAAAAGTTCTAGACCTATTTGACTAATTCGTTGCCACGTCATAGCGATTCGCCAGTCATCTGCACAGTTATCGATCATAAACAACTGAAGTGAAAATATTCCGTTAAATTCAAAACTTTTGTTATATATTATAAATATTTTTAAATTTAAAAATATATAAATAAAATACGGCAGCTTAAAATAACTTTAATAAATTTACCTGAACTTCCAGAGCATGGTAAGCAACAATAAGACCTAAAAGGATCACAGTCGACACGGATATTAATGTTTTCAAGGCTGTCGAATAAAACGAAGACTGAAAAACAAAAGTAAACAACAGTGTCAGCTATTTACTGGAAAAGCTTGAAACTGATTCAAAATTCCACAGTACTTAGGTCATTTTATTCAAAAAAGTAACAATTTTCAATGTCAGTTTAAACTCTTTCTGATCTTTCTGGATTGATACCCTTTCAAAAGTAGCATTGGATTAAAGCATTTTAATTTATTCTTGCCTCGATGACATGGTGATAAAACCTAAGATAGATTCTTCAAACAAATATCCAAGCCAAATCAGGTCATAAAATCCGAGCTTTCAAGTAAAGTAACGCGAAGTTTTTCTCACGCAATCCCTTATATTGAAATCAACACGAACATGTGAAAGGTCCTTTTCAAAATTTAGTTACGTTGCGAGATATCCTACGCGATTGAAATCAGTCTTTTGCAAATATCTCACTTTCTGTGGGTTGTGTGATATTTTTTTGGGTATAAATTGTTACTCACAAAAGTCTCAACGGAAAAGGTTGGCATAAAATTTTACGCCCGAGCATTAAAAATATGCCGGGCTGGGGCTAATCATAGACGAGAAACTCAACATTTTAAAGAAAAAAGGCTGATTTACAATATTTTCAATTTACATATGATACCACATTTTAACACTATATTTTGAGTAGTCTTTAGAAATATATCAAATAAAAATAATGATTTTGTAAAATGTTTTCAGATCTTTTGTTTAACACTCTCTTACGCTTGCGGTGCATTAAATATTATAAAAAGATGAGCAAAGGACTGTGGTCTTCATGTGGATCCCACTAAGATGGAGCACGTCATTTTTACCAAAAGACATAAGCTTTGAGACTCAAGGCTAACTATACCTAGCGACGAAAGCCTCGTGCTTGTCCTGCATTATAAACTCACCTAAACAATAGATTTAGAGAAAAAGGTGAAGAAAGTTGAGGTAGCCTTTGTAAAATATGATTCGTCGCCGATGATTTTTCAGGTGCCTTGAAGTCCTCTGTGTTGGATGCCGAACGCCGGATCTTATATTCCTCGAGGGAGATCCTTGAATTAGCGCGGCAAGTGAATTGCCACATGTCTGGCGCAGGATTCATGATCCAAGCTACCCTATATTTCTAATACCTTAGCGACTGGTTACGCTATAGTAGTTGCACTTTCAAAGCCAAGTTACGGCTCGAGCGTTTTGCCAAACTACGGCAATAATTTTAAATTCAAACGAGTCAAAAGTAGGACTATGACTATCTTAAATTAAATTAAATAATCCCTACTCTAAAACTGAAAGAATTGAATATAGTCAATTCATTCTACTAACCAAAATATCGATCAGCATTTTTCCATATGACCCAATTTAAAAATGCAACACTCATAAAGTCCATGAGTAATGACTACTCAAGTTTCTTCCCAAAGGGTACATGCAAGTATGTCGTACATTGCACTTGCCAACGCTATGCGCTGCTTAGTCTGGCACGATCATGATGGGCTAGTACAAACATTCATTCCTGTGTCTATTTTTAGTGACATCATGAATTGGACTTTCGTATGAGAAGATTATGTGTAATGTAAAACGAGTATTGCAAAGTGAGCATTACAAAGCGATCGTAAATTATCCATTTGTATAGTCTACGACTGCTCGTTAGTTATAGATTTGTGGGTTGTGGGAAAATGCTGATTGGTTGTATGGGAGATATCTGTAGATCCACTACACCTTGTTTGCTTTCAAGGCACTCTTTTGAACTAAGTAAGGGCTTGAATTACGAACAAAACACTGGATATACACTACAGTCAGCTCAATTTCATAGGTTAGAATTGGCCTGACTATAGGTAAAGTGTGATGGGTGGCACTCAGCAAAAAAAAACTAAAATGCTCAGCTGACGAAGATCTAGAGAGTGATGTTTTTGCAAATAACAGCTGCACTAGAAGCAAAATTGAATTTACTTCCACTAGACCAGCGCGTCTCTCATACAGAACAGCTTCTGAAGGACGTATTTCAATGTAAGCATGGACTATAAATTGTCAAAATTAAATTTTGGTACAAATTTGGGAGTGGGAGAATGGAGGGACAGTGGCCGAAAAAAACCATACATGGATGGCTTAAAAATGAACGAAAATGCAAGTGCTGGAAAATGTCTCGAGTACTGGGGCCTGAGCAAATCTAGAATCACTTGTGGTGTCCGTCACATTAGTTAAGCCCAGTAGGTTTGAACTGGGTAGGATTTCTCTTAAGAAAATACTTATACTGTGCTAACTTATAGAGCACAGTGACTTGCAAAATATTATCAAAGCTGATGAGCTTGCTAGGGAGGGATTCCCTGGTGTACACTCGCACGAGGCATAGCGATATAGAACCAACAGGTAGGTACTATGGCAGGCTATATATGTAGCGACGTACGAATAACCATAAAGACGCTAGGCGAATTCGGGCACAGGTCACATGGCGAAGGATATGTGGCCTAAATATGACACAAAACGTACTCTTGGTGAGTTTATTTTGGACAAAGCTTCAACGAAGAGTATCGTCGGACTACTGAAGGGTCATGCGACTTTTTATGAACACGCAAGAAGAACCGGGCTCCCTGCTAGCGATCTATAGATGGCACTTAAATGGACTAACGGCACCGAAAGTTTTTTTCCTCATGACTTGCTGCAGCCTTATTATCTAACAAATCATGATCACACTTATTTTCAACTATTATAACTTTGAAGTGCCGTTGATATGAAGTGTTTGTTGAATATGACGTGCTTTTTCATCGCTGACAAAAGCTTTTGAAGTTGAAGACTTTTTATTTCAAAAAGCCGATTTTTTAGGTAATCCGGGAAACAATTAAGTTTATCGCGGCTCATTTCTTCTTGAACATGTAGGCTCAGAAACCAAGAAACTTATGCTTAACGAAGAAGTTGCAATGATTAAATATTAAGAAACAGTCCCAAAATTTTACGAAACGGGTATCAAATTTATTATAGCTGCCAGTGACAGTGTCATTATGATTCCCGATTGCCTCCCGGTGACGTCAATTCGCTGTAGTTTCACCTTATGTGACGACAAAGAGAAGGAAAATTCAGTATAGCACCTTCTTTGAAAATGTTTGCTTCAGCCATAAGAATAGACCAACTCTTGGATCGAACTAGAAACTTTCAACGTCTTCAAGTTAAAGTAAAGCGGGTGGCGTCTGGCTTTGCATCCTTTTAATCTAACTTAACCTACACTTACTGTTGAGTGAAATTTGTATTTTTTGAACAGACTGCTTTTCCGAGAAACGTAAATATGTCCAAAAAAATTAAATTCACTTTTGATCTAATTTTAATACTTTCACTTGAAAGTATTACTGCAATTTTTTTTTGGTTCGAAAAAATTAATGAGACAACACTTGCATTGAAAATGTTTGCACCGATGCATTCCAGTGACCAAAAATGCCTCCAATATGTTGGTAAACCATAAGCTCAAATTTGTTGGAGAAAAGTGTTTTGAGAAAACGTACAAACCATTCGACAAAAGGTGCTAAGGGTTTGGCAAAGAGTTCATATAAATTGGAGTAAAGTCGATCACGTTTGCGAATAGACCTAAAACAATAAGAATCAATTCAAATTTAAAAATTGTTGTTTTCAATTGTTGGATAACTTTTATTTTAGAAAAATATGAGAACCTATCTATCGACTAAAAGTGTTCAATTGGAAATAAGCACTATGCACATATCTTCCAAGTATGTCTATAAGAATTATGTCAATAAATTTTTTAATATGTTTAACATTTGCCTTACAATTCATGTTAGAATCGTTCTTTATCCGCAAAATGTTTTGGCTATATCAGCTTTGTCGAAAATATGTCGCACCTTTAGTAAAAGATGAAACAAGTGACAAAAATGTAAATTTTCCAGGAGAAAAGTAATTTGTTACCAGGATTTACGGGTATCTCGAAAACGCATGATCGAAAAAACCAATGCTGTGATCACAAAATCTTAAAAAGTGTGAAATGCTCATATTATACATAAAAACTGCTGGCTCAAACAAAAATTGTTTTGGATTGAAAACTTGCTGTTTATTATAGAAAAACTTATAGATGATTTTTCAGTTAAAAGGACGAAATATGCGTTTATTTAGCAAAACCATTGCCATTTTGGTAAAAATTGAAACTTCAAAAAATTCCTTTTTTCCATCATTTGATGTGAATGCTTTCTAACAGACTTATTTTTTGGTGCCGCTTAGTGATTGACTTTTTTTTGTCTCCCTACGGTGATCGGTAGTTTAATCCATTAAATTTTCTGGCTCCGAAAGTTTAAAGATATAAGAAAAATTCCTTAAAGTTTAGATGTAAAATGGAATGGAAATGTTTTACATTTTATTTCGAATTCAGGTATTAAATAACTTAAAAATGACAGAAACAGGTAAGGCAACAATAAATAATCAATTTTACTGAAGCACTATCAACGTTTTAATGTATTTTTACATCACCAAACGGCTTTAACAAGCGAGAGATATCACGCTCAGAGCGACATGCACGCACTCTAATTAATATATCTCCGAAACTAATCTAGATCCCATTCTGCAATTTTATGGTAAATTGTATACATGTTAAGCTTTATTTTACAGTAAAATAAATAAAATTAAAATGGTCGAAGTAATTGAAAAAAATATTTTAAATATTCACTTCCAGTTTAAAACTAGAAAAATAAATCAAATTCGGAATCTCATTTGAAAATCAAAAAGAACAGTAAGTTTTCTATACAAAACAATACATTTTTTTATTTAATTATAATTTACTTCAATATGAAAATAAAATTTCAAAAAAACCCTGCGGTGAAAATTTGAATTCTTTAGAATCCCATATCTTAACAACTAAACATCAAAAAACAAAAATATTATGTATACACATTCATATACCGTAGAAGTACAAATGTGCCCAATATGAACGAATTTCAGAACCTCACTTTTTTTTCGTTGTTGGTTTCACGTGAAATGCCCCATTTGCCTCATGACAATTGAGGCACAGTTTTAAAAAGGGTACTATTCCAAAAAGCTGAATTTTCGGGAATCAAAAAAAAAAAACAATTAGACTCTTGGCATTTTCATTTCTGAAAAATTGAATTGTTGCTAAATTATCTAGAATGTAGCGAGACTGTATTTATCTATCAACATGATTCAATTACCTGTTCCATTAGATGGTAAGTTAGCTATGAAATTGGGGAGGTTTCGCAAAACGGTACACATCCGATTTCTACACCGTTTTGCAAAACCATTTCCATCCTAGCCCAAGAGATGGGTTTTCTATTGATGCTATTTGATTTAATTTAATTTAAATCTCACTGCTATGTGATGTTGTTGACACATTGGTATCAATTTTATTTATAGGAAAAGGATATAAAATATGTAAAATTTTGAAAAAACTATAGAACTAGTACCGTTTTGAAAAAACTTAATGCTTTTAAGGCGGGATTCGTCCCGTTTCTACAAACCGGAACGTGACCATTCGATTCCTCGTGAAGTTTTACATGAAAATCGATATCAAACTCGATTTTTTCGATTTTGGCGCTTATACCCTTTTGCAAAACTGCGCCTCAATTGTTTCTAACCCACTTATCATAAAACACACGATTCCTTACATAATGTTGGATGCAGACTGATACTTTTCAAAGTTAATGACGCCATAAAAGTTAATTTAAGAAATTTAACATTCATGCCAGTTTTTCACTGGCGGAGCGATACGAGAAAGACAAAAATGTCATACATAGAATTTTTACGTATTTCACACATTGCGTAAAATATAGTTACAGAATTGAATATAGGAAGGAATAAAGTTAAAGCATAGGGTTACGTTATTTTGTTGACTATTCTCTATTTATAGTTTCGATCAAAAATTGTATATTTCTCAATTGAATTGGACTAAAAAAAATATGTCTTCAAAATATCGCATAAAAGCTGAAAACTTTTCTTGTAGGTCTAATTAATTTGCATATGCATTGCAATGTAGGCTTAAATGATTTCCGACTACTCACCTTTGAATATACTCCAGCGCTACTTAATTCGTTTTCTATAACCATTACGATAATCCCAAACATACCCATCACCAGAGCATAATCACTTATACGTTTTCTTTTCTCGAATAAAGCTTTTCTTCGACCTAAACGATATCCAACATTTGGCTTATGTTTTTGAGTTCCCGGTGTTGAACCAGGTCCAGGTGCTTTGACGCCAGTCAATCCTCGCTCCTCCATGTACCTACGAAAGAAGAAGTTTGATGTTAATTATTTTATGCTTTCAGTGTTTATTATATTAAATTTCAAGAAATGAAACCCAAAAATATTGAAAGAAATAAATGAAAAAAATATTGCCAAACTACTGTTTTCTTGAACTTCATCCATTATATTTGCTTTTAATATGAAACTGTTCTGTGTTTGCATGAAATACTTCAAACAAAATTCGAGCAAGCAAGCATGGTTTGTATTCTGGATAAGATTTATGACTCTGAAATCAATGGTATTCATTGACCCAAACAGCAAGAGAACACTCTAATAGTTCGAAACGTGTGGCGTCCACAAATGTCAGGCTTAGCATATACAAATTACGCTGCTACAAAAGTGTTGTAATTTGATTTTACAGTCAGGTATATTTTCAATTCCTAGGACGCATGTTGAATTTTAATTTATTAGATGCTATTTCAGATACCAAATTTGATAGAAAAAATGCATCAATTTTTGAGAAATTAGGATTGTTGTATTGTAAACGAATGTTTATAATTAAAACGTCGAAAATATAACCGATACAAAAAAGAATAAGTAGAATATCACAAAAAATGTTGATATTTCAATGCTTACATGGTACATAATCTATTTAGCACACAATTTTGCATTAAAATTTATTCAATTCAACGTTTTCAATAGAAGAAACGCTAAAACATATTGCTACGGTACAGATCCAAACTTAATACATAGATTCTAACGACTTGTCTGACCTGCAATACTCTACACGTTTATATATAGCACTTCCAAGCTCACCTAATGTTTTTTTGAAATCATTTAAACTTTTTCCCAAGTAATACAAATCTTTTCCCAAATAGACCAACCACTGTTCCAATTCATTTAAACTTTACCCTAGTTTTTATTTTTAAAAATAAACAGTTTTTAATTCTATGCCAATTCTCGATTGAATTAAACTTTATTTCAAAGGAGAACTCTTTTAAAAATTATAAGTAAATAAAAATGAAAAAGACTTTTTCCAAATCAGTTAAACGTCATACAATCATGCTTGCTAACAGAAAGTAACTTATAGCTGGATTCATCCTGAGTAAACAATTGCTTCACACAAAAAATAGCAACAATTTTGTTGAACAGTTTTCAAAATTTTCATGGTGAAAAGTTCTTCACAAAACATCTTTATAACAAGCCGCGAAGTGCGACCCTTGAGGTCCACACGGTCAACTTCCCAATAATATCTAGATAAACATTAAAAATATTGATAATTTTGCAAATAATACTACTTTAAATAATAACTAGCAGATTTTATTATAACTGACTCTAGAAATTCGATCGAATCATCAATCTCAGTTAGAACCCTTATTTTCACGCTTTCACAAATTTAAGTTAATTCAAAAACCTTTTTCCAAAATTTCCTTAAAAACGTGTATTTAAACTATTAAAGCAGATGTACATTTCTTTTGGCAATCCCAGACTTCTTCAGTGTATAATTAATTCACTCAGTTCTGTGTTTCTATTTTAATCCCTAACGTTTTACATTTTCATCGCAAAATTTAATCAGCTTAATTGCTCCATTCCCGAAGTTAATATTCATTCTAATCCCTACAGGTACTCTACTTTATCTACTCTATTTCTATAGTTTCCCTTATGTAACCCGGTATATCCCACTTTTTTCTCCTCCTTCCAGTTTGTCTTTTTCCGTCGATATGCTATTTTTTAGTTGAATACCGCTTTTTGGTACCACTTTGATGTTGTATTTTTTAACATGCGTTTCAAGTCCCTGTGCATATCCGAGAATGTTATGAATAAGTCTGGTCGTGCCAGACGAAATGGTTTTTGAATTTAACTTAAATCATCAATCAATATAATAAAACGGCAAGCTAAATTTGTTTTTCTATTGTGATTAAATAATGTTTATGAAAATCATTATTCAATTATTGGCGCTTCAATGTGTCTCGAACGTATAACAATGCTAAGCGTTTTGCGCATGTCATCATTCGATTTTCACATTCTTGAGATCTACCAAACCGGTTGTTGTAAATAATGTAAGGAAAATCAAACATCGTTTTTAAATCTTGAAAGTTTTCTTCAACTTAAAACGCTTTTTTGTGGAATGTTAGACGACCTTCAGCAAAACAAACTAAAAAAATATGACCAAATATTGATGAAATGTACGTATACATTTGCATAATGAACGGCGCTATACACACGAATGATCCTCAGAGAGGAAGCTATCACACAGCACCGAACCAGTGAACTCACAATCCACATGAACGGTATCAAGTGAGAATGAAAATATTCCTAAGTGTGGTGAAATTTGATGATTAGCTTCCAAAAAAGAAACTAAAACACTTGCATTAGTCCTAGATATGAACCTGGGACTCCCGCGTGCAAGGGCAAATTGCCGCCGCATACACTACACAGCCCATAGAAGATCAGGGTTTCTATTTTGGTACTAAAGGCTAGTATACCATTCGTATTTATCGCTGTGTGAACGTTCAACGTTGTGTATGTATTGGTAAGAAAATCTATTTTCCTTTTTTATCTTTATTTTCCAAACAGATTTTCACAAAAAATACAATTCTGCACATCTACAGGATATTCTCTTTCCATTGATGTATTTTTTATGAAAATCGGTCCAGAAACAACGGCTAAAATGGTACCACAAAACTCATGTTAGCCGTTTAATTATATAGATAATGAGAGGAACAAGGGGTGATCAAAAAGTAATGAGAATCACAATAAAAGACGGTGATGACAGTTACAAAAATAATTTATTTTTCTACATAGTCTCCTAACAAGACAATACATTTAGTCCATCTTTTTTCTAAACCCAGGATTCCCTGAGAAAATTTTTTTTTGTCTTGACCCTCCCAAAACGTCTCAACAGCGGCCATCACTACACTATTGTCTTCAAATTTCTTGCCTCGGAGGTGTTGCTTGAGACGAGGAAAGAGGTAGAAGTCACTGGGAGCTAGATCTGGCGAATGGATTGGGTGTTCCAGCAGATCGAATACCGTTTCTTGAATGGCAGCCATCGCAACTGCGGCTTTGTGAGCCGGAGCGTTGTCTTGGTGAAACAGCACTCCAGCTCGCAGTTTGCCGCGTCTTTTTGCGTTAAAAACTTCCCGCAATCTTCGTATTTGGTCCGCGTAGTAAGAGCCCGAAATAGTGGCTCCCTTTTCCAAATATTCCACCATAAATATTCCTTCGGCGTCCCAAATAACGGACTCCATAACCTTTCCCCGAACTTGACACTTTGAACTTCTTTGGTGTTGGTGAGGAGGCTCGCTTCCAACTCATCGATTGTTGTTTGGTTTCAGAATCAAAATGGTGGATCCAGGTCTCGTCCATGGTCACGAAACGTGACAGAAATTTTTTCCGATCTGCTTGGAACTTTTGGAGATTCACCCTTGAAATATCGACTCGTTTTTTCTTGTGCTCGTCGGTTAACATTCGTGGTACCCAACGCGCAGAGACCTTTTTCATCTGCAATTCGTCCAAAAGGATTGTTCGAACGCTACCGTATGAGATCCCCGTGACCTCAGCTACATGTCTGACGGTCACTCAACACATCTTCGACCTTTTTCACGTTGTCTTCAGTGTGGGACGTAGATGGGCGTCCTTTGCGGTGTTCATCTTCAGTGGATGTCCTTCCCAGCTTAAACTCCTTGGCCCAGCGTGCAACTGTGGAATATGGAGGAGCAGAGCTCTCCAATGTTTCCTCTAAGTCGCTGTGTATGTCTTTGGTAGACATTTTTTTCAAACATAGGTACTTAATGACTGCTCTAATTTCGTTTTTCTCCATTTTGACGTTATCTCTTCGCCAGTTTGTATTCAACTGAATGTCCCTCCCGTGAATCGTAGTCTATTTATATGATTTTTTCATGCTTACTTAGTGACTTTATAAGCAAGTGAAAAAACAATTTTGTTGGATTTTTATGCGGAATGGAAGTAACCGTTTATCATTATTTTTTGATCACCCCTCGTATTCATAGCAGTAACAGGAATGAGTTAATATTAATCATATCATCTACGGGAGTATCCACTGATTACGTAAGGTTTTTGGAGGATGGGTGATGATGATTGATTACCACAAATGCAAATTTGATTGAAATTTTGATGGTTTTCAAAATTAAAGCTGTTTTTTTTTAATTAAAAAACTGCGAAAACTATTAAAAATCTGCTCAAATTATCCAAACATTTTAAAACTTTGATTGACTTTACAACAAAGTCTTTAGAATAAAAGATATAAGGAAATATCATTCGGAAAAACCCTTTTCAAATGGTAACTTTGAATGATTTTTTATTTTTAATTGAATTTTTTCAGAATCATGAAAAACGTTTTGCCGGTTTCTCTTCAAAAACTGATAAGAATGTAAAAACTTTATAAACATTTATTACTGTGTTGTGCAAATCAGGCTAAAAAAATATTTTTTATGAAAAAAAACATTAAATTTTCGCATTTTCTCATATTAAATTAAAAAAAACCGCCGAAACGGATTTTTATAATGTTAAAATAATCAAAAAAATGTTCAAACACGTCGATTGACACCTTAATTATGCAAAGGTTATATCTGGTTTGTGAGATATAGTGAATGGAAGAAATGACCTTGAAGATCAAGATGACTGTTAATTATTTTTTATTTTTTATTTCATGTTTCTTACTATCACGAAAAAAAGTTTTGATGATATTTTTTCAACCATTGCTTGAAGTATATAAATTTTATAAAAATTAAATTCTATCTTCCGTAAATCAGGTTAAAAATTTATTGTTTATTAAAAAACCTAATTTTTTGCACTTTTTTCTTAAATTAAAAAACGGCTCCAACGATCTTTTTTCAAAATTTGATGGATTCACACTAATGTTATTACGCGTCGATTGACACCTGAACCATGCAAATAGTATGTTTGGTTCGCGAGATATGTATAACGCATTACTGAAATGACCTTGAAGATCAGGATGCCTGTTAATGTTTTTTTATTTTTTATTTGATTTTTGACGTAATCATGAGGAAAAGTTTTGATGTTGTTTTGACAAGCACTGCTTGAAATATATAAATTTTATAAAAATTGATTACTCTGTTCCGTAAATCAGGTTGAAAATTTATTGTTTGTAAAAAAAACCTAATTTTTTGCACTTTTTTCCTTGAAGTAAAAAAAGGCTCCAAAGAATTTTTAAAAAATTTGATAGATTCACAAAAATATTAATACGCGTCGATTGACACCTTAACCATGCAAATCGTATGTATGGTTCGCGAGATATAACGCATGGCAGAAATGGCCTTCAAAGGTACAAAACAACGAACCCCCCCCCCCCCTCAACCGAAGTATCCCAAAACTTAATCAGCTCTTGATTGCAAAGACGCTTCGATTGACACATCTACGAAGTCGATACGACTTTGTTTACGTGAGTTATGCTCGTAGAAAAAAGTGTCCACGAACGTACGTACAGCAAGGGAAAGCGCTTCTCATCAGTTGGATAGGAAGTAAGTCATTTCTGAGAATTTTGTCTTATAAGGTTTATAGATTATATTTCATTATACTTTCATTGAATTTATGTATCATTGGCTCATTGTACTTTGGTTTATTACTTATTCATTTTAATTTTTATATATTTTCTAACTCTTTACGATCATTATTTTTATATTAAAGTCCACATAAATCATAGTTTGGAACTTGACACCCTTCTCTTTTTGATTGTCAGTAAGTAAAGGCCCTCCCCGAATGAGTTAAGTATTGGATGGTCTAGTGCGCATAACATGCGATAAAACAAGTGTTAAGTCAGCGTAAGGTGGGCCCAAACAGCGCCATACATGCCTGGTGAGCGCCGCTAGTGCCCATCGTCCTATAACGAGTGGCAAAGCCACATGAAAAGGTGTTTGTAAACCCGTAAGATTTAGCCTAAATTATTGGATTTGAGATTGATGGAATATTCGATTTGCCGATATTTTTAATAAATGGACACTAAGATGGCTAAATTTTCAGTCATGACATTTGGGATCATAACTAGAGAAACGAAAGCACCTCTAGCTATGAAAAGGCCAAACCCAAATTAATTTCCACGATTAGAATCCTTCGTTGTTTCGTCCCTACGATAGAATGTCCCTGAATTGAATAATCCGAAGATATCACTGACTTCAAATTTCGTCGCAACTTATGTCGTAAACACCCTTACTTTATAACTACAGGAAAATTTCAAATTCTAATTTACTTGAAGCAGCTGTTTTGAGAATAAAATTCGTCAAATAATGTACACACCCAGTTTTGAGAAAAGTAGAATTATTATTCTGTAGAATGCTACAATTAAAACGTTAAAATTAATAGCGTTACAAAAATGAAAAATAGACAAATTTCTGCGAAAATCTATTTTTTCATGAAACTCCATCTTTTGATGAAAATTCATCGAATCTGGGTTGTTATTAAAATTTAGCGTTTAATTGAAGTGTAAAGTTGCTAAAAATGTTTAACGTCTCGTCGTCCTCGCCTGCGCCCTAAGATGCTATGTTTGTATTTCGTGACGTCTCCTTTGAAAATATGTTATTAAGTCAAACGGAGTGCTTCCCTGTTCCGGCATTACACCCAATTCGTCAACAAAATACAATTCGATTTTTATCTATCGAATTTATTTCAGTTGTGATCGTGGAAAATGTGAATTGTGCGTTATTCTCGGTTGAGGAACTGTGTTTCCGTCGTGCGCGCTATGAGAAAAGTGCGGAAAAGTGTACGGTAGTGATTTAATCGCAATTTTCGTGAATCGTCAAAAATGTGAAAATATTCGGGTTTGCGGGTGGCGGTGGCGTCCAAATAAATATGCTCGTGCAATATGTGTCCTTACCGCTTCACGTAATATAGCTCCGGTGGTGATAATTGCGATTTCAATAAGTTTAGTGAAAATGCAATTCGAAATGACATTTCCGATTTGCTGTGCTTTGTATGGCGAAAAAATTTCAGTGGCGCTGCGGGTAAAGACGTTATGGTAATAATTTTACTATTTTTTATATGGAAAGGTAACGAAATCAGTGTGTATTTTTTTGTTTTTAAATGTTGCTTACGCCACAATTCCGCCGAAGCCGGTCCCAAGCTTGGTTGAAAAAGGAAGAGGGAGGTATTGCATTTTGTAGTAATAAGTTCTGTTGCATATATTTATCGGAAAATGTTTAAATTGAATTTTTTTTGGTACTCATCGCACCAAGCAAAGAGTGTTATGTGAAAATAATGTTTCTGGCTAACGAAGCTATCGAATATATATCTAAATTGCGTTTAGTTAATGGGCATAGAATGATTGATTAAAAATTTTATATAAAAGATTCATTGAAGTTCCTGCTTCTTTATAAACTGAACCCAGACCACATTGAACTGTTCTTTTCTTCGAATCGCACTGGTCTTGGATATAATAACAACCCCACAGTAAGGCAGTTGATAAGACGTTATAAGAAGCTGATTTTCAGAAGTCAATTCAGAGACCGATGGCTTGGTAACTGCATTCCGTTAGAAGAAATCGCAATACTGAATTCTTGCCAAACCAGTCCATTGAATGACATTAACAATAGTATTGATAGACACGTCATGGTTGATCCACAGCCTGCAGTTGAGACAAGTTCTTATGACCCAATTTTCGCAGAAGAGCATTGCTACGCTTCCAATCCTGCAAGGCTTAGTGAATATAGTGAAGCAGTTATAAAATATATTGCAGGTTTCGTTGTCTTCAAGTTAACTAACACTCTACAATGCGATAAATGTCTAGCTGCAATCCAAGGTGTTCTAACTTCACCTTCACTTGTTGAGTACAAAAGCAGAACAACAAATTCGTAGATACCAGCTTTGCACCGAATACGCAACTCTATACAAGGAAACATTTTTTAAAATTTCTAATACATTCACACATAACACTGCAAGCACTTGTTGAAATCCATTGTTGAAACATACCTACAGACCCGATATCGTTTTATAACTAAACAAAAATCGGAAAAAATTTCAATTAGGCAGCGCCACAATAATATTGTTTATTTTAGAGGCATGTAATAGGCTACTTTCGTTCTGATACATCGTAAAAACATTCAACCATGAAAATTAAGCCGATGAAAACGGCGCCGTAATTCTGCCGAAGCCGTTCCCAAGCCTGGCTGAAAAAGGAAGAAGAAGGCAATTTGGTAAATTTTGGAATTCTTGCATGGAAATTTTCAAATTATTTCGCGCCATAAATTTTGCTCCTTCCTAAACTTTCGCAGCGTACGCCTTTGCTTTTCTCGGGAATTTTTTAGTTTCACGAACACATACAAGTGATTTGCCCTATGAATTTTGTTGACGTACCACTCCTTATCTTCTTCCTCATTGGTCACAGTGACCAGCAGCCCTTGGGCTGCCACGTTGATAGGGTGTTCCAATGGAAAACTAATGTAACGAGTGCATTAATAATTTTGCCATGACAAACTCATGCATCAAATTAAAGATTGCTGTTTAAATATAGTTTCAGCTCTTGACGACGAGCAATCAAACACACACAAGCTCAAAAGGTTGAAAAGGTTGATCTCTGAAAACTATTATGATTGAGGTCTATTCAGTAATGCCAATACAAAGTAATAAGTTACTTTTAATATAAAATCGATTTGAATCGATTTGAAGATAAGAATTTCATATTTACGCCGTTTCCGTTTATATGGAATGACTTAAACAGGAAAAAATTTAGTTTTTTAATGCTTTTTACAACTCGCAATTTATTGCTTTCGACGAAATATAACCATGGTTTACGGAAATAAATTATAAATCACGTTACAGTTTAAGGCATATGCAATTGTTCACATAGCTTTTACAATGTTGTATGCGATCTGTATTATAGAGATAAACATTGCGCGAGGTAGATATATAAATTTTTCATACCACTTTATTGCAATTGTAAAGAATGCTTAATTAAATGGCAGCCCTTATAAAACTGCTTGTAAAATCTACCGCAAAAACGCAATAAACTGTTTGCATGTTGATAATATTGATTTAGCTATTATTTAATTTAGAAGGTATTGGTATAATCAGAAAACTAATATATTGGATGAACAAACTGTGTATTTGTATTGATGAACGGGACACACCTAGAGAACTTATTTCCTTATTTTTTGCTTTAACCCCTTATTGAATCTTAATAAATTTATCATTTCATTTAACAAATAATGTAGCATATGCAGTCCATATATATCTTTAAAAATTGATTTTTTAATTTCCCTGTGAGCAATATTCTAAAGTCACTCCTTAAATAATTTGTATGGGACTGTGCAATGCATAAAAATTGACCTTACCTTACAAACTTTCGAAAAATTACATAGAAAAGATCTAATTTCATGCACATTATGAAGAACAAGCGATTTTTACCTGAGCTTTATAAATATTTCATGCCAATGATGAATCTTGAGGGTATTTTAAGAAGATCAAAAAGGTTGAATATAATTGACAGTGATGCAAAAATGACATTCTATATCATTTTAGTGGAGATCAAAATAGTTCTAGTAATGGTCCAGTCAAAGCGTCGGAGTTTGGACGTAAACCGTGCATTTTCAAAAAGCAGAGAAAATTTTATTGCAATACATGGGCAACGGTATAGTCAGCTTAAGTTCAATTTCCTGGGGTTACCGATGATGGCGTCCATTTGGGCTCCATTTTGAAAACAAAAGAAAGTGGGACACCCCCATATCTCCGTCACACATCAATGTTATCTTTGGTTCTTGTGATAATCGAGACGAAAAATAATTCCCAACGCACATACGCACATCCGCACATACGTACATACACACTCACAGACATCTCTCTAAAAACGATGGATTTAGATTCTAGAGACCTTAAAACGTGGAGATATGTCAAAATTTGGGATTCGCAAAATCGACCCCATTACAATAACTTCCCACTGGGAAGGTATAAATAGTTTTTTTTTAATTTTCGAAAAAGCAGTTTCTTATCAACTACTACAGTGGTAAAGAAAAATGTATTGATAGCTTGTTTTGCAAACAATTAAATAATTTACTAGCTTATAGTACAGTTTTCGCGAGCACTTTTACTATTCACTATTTATTTTCGAAAAATCAGTTATTTTGATTTTAGAACTTAAAACAAATTGAAACAGTTTAATTCAAACAGGATTTATAACCTGCCATTTATAATTATTTTTTATACGTATGTGGTCATAGCTCCTGTCTATTTGAATTTTTCCGTCAGGCTAACAATTTTCGCCAATATGAGTAAATACAATATATTCGTAAAAATTCAATCGCTTGAAAAGCTCCCTGTTATATATCCAAATGGCATTCATATAATCGATAAAGATTTATAAGTTCTGCTGCATCAAACTTGCTTAATAGTGATTTAATTTCAAACCATTGTTTCAAATGTGGAAGAACAAGATGAAAAGATTTTACGAGACAATCTACAAGGCTGCAATAACAGGAAGAAACGATTTCGGTTTGATGACCTAATTTGACAATCGACAAAAGTTTTATCTTTCTCACGATTTACAAGAAGACTCTAAGAATAATGTTGGGGCGAAAAGACACGTTTTTCCGAACTCCTATCAATTTCTATACACAGCAGAATAATGGATGGCTGATTGATTTATTGATTGTTGATTTATCATGCTAATATTCTAATAAAATGTTCTATCAATAACATGATTTAGAATGCCGCTTGTAAACGTCGTTGTAAGCTTTCTTCAACACGTTAAGAATTAATATGTGTCATGAAACAGCACGAGAATATATGAAAATAGACTAGACTCGTCAAAGCAATTTGTGTCCTGAAAAATTGTGTAATTTGAAATTATGTCGTTTACGACCATGTTTTAGAATAAGTGGTTAATAAAGAGAGAAGTGCTTAGTATTAGCAGATAATGAGATAAGACGCATGAATAATTTAGATTCCTGCCATTATTTCAAGAGTGAATAATTTTCTCAGTAGACAAAACAAGAGGCTGTGTAATAACAAGCATAGAAGATGGTTAGCAAAACTATTTAGCTTTCTGTTAACATTAAAATTGAAAAGTAGGGAACAGTTTTTGTTATGTTGTTTAGATTGTCAGAAAAACAGCACATTATACGCATGTCCTCGTTTTCTTGAAACAAAGTTTACAGATCTGCTTTGGTGCTTTTGGTATTTTCGATTCTAGTTATGTTTCAATTATTACCAGTTAACAAATGGCGGAAAGCGTCCACATTGCAAGGTAGGATTTTTGATTTTACATTCAGTAGAAGTAGCAAAGCCCCTGGTTATATGTTGTTTTCAAAGCATGTTTATATCGGTTAAAACATCACTAAACTAAATAATTTTATGCCAAAATTCATTAAACAGCATCTGATAATATTTAACAAAATGTTAAATTCCGTAGTATCCGCCTATTTATTTATTCTGTTGTTATCAAATTCAAATAAATTGTTCAACGAAAAAGTATCTAGCAATATCATAAAATTATTATACTAAAGTTAAAAATAATAAGAAATTCTCACAAGTGGTTTTCCTGGCTGATTTGCACTTAATTACTAGCTATTCGTCTATAGTCATCTGCTAAGAACTGGCCCGCCCGGTTGCTTATTTTCGAATCTATGCTACAGCTAACGCCAAGCATCTGTAAAGTGTCTTCCCATCAGACATCAATATGTTAGCATAGCTTCAGATACATTCAGCATAGCATCTCCACAAAAATATTTTCAGAACATGATACTGAAAAACTGTAAAGATTCTATGAACTATTTCAAGTGGTGATTTTCCTGTGAATGTGTAAACACATACTTTGGAGGATCTCAGTGGTTTAGTCTTAATTACTTTAAATTAAATAATCTTATTCGCATTGAAGGTACTGACGTTATTGGAAGAAGTGTTTTGTTGATTTGATTTCTATTAGGTAGTTTGCAAGCATATGGTTCTTCAGGAAATGAGTTTATCACATGTAATAATTTATTGAATATGCGACGCAAATATCAACTCAAGTTCAGGTTTCAACAGGACCCCATCGGCAATTTTCCGCCAAATTATCTCATCATGGTGTATCCTCAATCAATTCTTACTCGTCTGATTAATGTGTTCAATAATTTCAGATTATGTTACAGTAACAAAAAACTTTAAAATTGAGAAAAGGGGCTATTTATCCCATAATTTTGAAGAGAAAGTTGCAAATCTCATTAAACCATGGCTTATGTAGTTGTATTTTATTCATAAAACATAGGCATGTTAAATTCTTGAAAGTTTGATGCCTCTTATTTTATGAATTAAGATACTCCTGTCACAAAATTTCCATTAATATTTTATAAGATTTCAATCTGTACAGAAAGTTTGCCGTCTGTTGGTTCCAGTGATAAAGTCAGGAGCAAAACAAGTCTTTAATCGTTTCAAAATTAAAATAGTTAAGAATTTTCACGATGATTTCCGAGAATAACAACCCGTCGAAGATTTCAAGTAACAAGACAAGCCCTTGTTGATTGATATAATTTCACTTCTCATGGATTGGATATCCCGCATATGCGATCGTTCCGAAATATCTGAATATTTGATTTCGAAATTTTACAGATATATTTTCCAGGCTTTTCCCATTTGCCTAGATGTTCCAAATGGTTTGCACATGAAATAACTTTATTCAAATTTGAATTTCATATATTTGACAGCAGTTAGGATAAAATTGTAAAAGGTATCATAATTTCTGGAGTTATGAACATGAGCGATGACAAGATGATAGATACATTGTTGAAAAAATGTCATTGACAATCTCGAAATTGATTTCGCTCAGTATTTATTATTTTCTCGAAAAAATTATGAGCCACATTTTATTTAAATATATTAAGATAATTGTAGCTATGAATGAATATTTATTACAATATTTTCAGCAAAGAACTTATATCAAATCAATTGCGTTGTTATTTCTGCCAAAAGTGCATTGAAGTTTGGTAAATAGGTACTTTGCCTATTTTATTTGGGTGTTTTGAGCGTCTTTTGGTGGTGTTTTAAGGTTAATAAAAAGTCGTGTTGTTGCTTTTTACCAAAATATTTTGTATTTCCTCAAACACGTATTTGGGTTGCTACTTGTAACCTTTTTCAGTGTTTTGTACACGACTGAAGTTTTCCATGCATCCTCTATTCTTTTTTATACATAAATACTTATGATCTAATTAATTACTAATTTGATCTTTAAGGTTAGGATAATATCAAAGTAGTAATTAATTAGATTCTAAGTATTTATGTATAAAAAAGAAAAAAGGATGCATGGAAAACTTCAGTCGTGTACAAAACACTGAAGAAGGTTGTAAGTAGCAACCTAAATACTTTGCCTCTATTTTTTGTATCCAGTAGTCCTGTTAAACATAACACAAGACAAAAATAGAAGAAAAGCTTTTAACATGAAATGCAGCAGAGACTGATTATAATTGAATTGATATCAAGAATAATGGTTCATAATACAAATGTTTCCGTTTTTTTTATTTGAATAAGGTCTATGACGATGATAAAAAGCTATCGGAATGTTTTTGGTGCCCTGGTTGGTTAGTTGTAGTGGCAGCCTCCTTTTTTCAAAGATGACTCACTTAGGCCATTATAGGCCCATTGTGATACCACAAAAGATTGAGACGACACTAGAACCTACAGGATGACTAGAACCATTTAGATTCTCGTATAAAGTTAGCTATGTAGTTAATATTTAAATCAGCTACTTCCGTGAGGCTGTCCAGGAAAGGTGAACCTAAGGTTTGCATGCGCTTCCTGGATTATGCTGGGCATTCACACAGAAAGTGTTGGATTGTCTCTTTCTCGTCTTACGATCTGCAACTTCTTCATCTTTCTGCGTGTTTGCCAATAAGACAGTGCCCCGTCAGTACGGATACGATGGAGCTCAAGGTTTCGCGGCTCGTGTTAAGAAGCCGCTTGGTGCGTTTGGAGCACAGTGCGTGCCAAGTTTGCCTGGTTGTGCTACAGCTTTCTTCAAGTAGCCAGGCCCTATTTGCAGCCTCCATGTAGTATTGGTTGAATCCTAGCTTTATGGAAGCTAGAGGTTGGCCGACTTGGGGTGTAAGTGTATACTCTTGGAGCTCAGTTGCAGCTCGTGCTAGGGCATCTGCTTCGCAATTTCCTGGTATATCACTATGCCCCGGTACCCAGCAAAGAATCACTTCACAATGAAGCTATACCATGTTTAGTTGTGAGCGGCATTCCATTGCAATTTTGGATGGGGTATGCACGCTGGATAGTGATTGGATAGCAATTTGACTGTCAGAGAAAATGTTTAATTTTTTTATGGAAATTTTCTGGTTTCTCAGCCAGTCTACTGCCTTATAAATCGCAATGACCTCTGCCTGAAAAACACTGCAGTGATCTGGTAGCCGGAAAGATAGTTTCAGGTCTATCTGTTCTGAGAAAACGCTACAGCCAACTTTTCCATCCTTTTTTGATCCATCAGTGTAGATGTCGATCGATTCCTGTATCTCACTTCTTTCTAAATATTTAACTTGGTGAAACGGTATGAGGCTTATGCCATCGAGTTTGGGTGGGAAAAATCGTGCAATTTTGTACCGTCTTGTGAAGAGCACAAATTTCGTTTTCTGCGAATCAATCTTAAGACCGGACTCTTTGCCCCACTGGGTAAGAATACCCAGGGCGAAGTTTAGCCTTTCAGATAGGGTGGTAACGAATTTGCTATTGCAACATCGTCGGCATAAGCTACGACTTTGCAGCCAGTCGCTTCTATTTTTGACAGGAGTTTATCCACCACTAAGTTCCATAGAAGGGGTGATAGCACCCCACCTTGCGGGGTGCCTCTGCACGTCCGCCTTCTTAGGATACTGTCCCCTAGAAGTTGATGCAGCTGCTACTTAGCAGTTGTACGATAAACTTAATGAGGTTATCATCCACACTCGAGCTGACGTTGTTGAATGCACCTTCGATGTCTAGAAGGACCGCTTGGGTATATTTTTTGACGCTTAGTGATTAAGCCATGGCAGCGCCGTATTGATTCCATACCGTATCTCAACAGGTGGGATATTGTCCATGCCAGGATATTTACAAGGTTGAAATTAGCTGATTGCCCAGCGTAAGAGCCTGTCATTTACATGTGCCCTAGATCTTTCCTATATGTAACTAGAAATGGCAAAGACAGATAGTTGCAAATGGAAGATGCTACATTTTCTGCAGATGGTTCAACCTGCAAACAACCAGCCGAGTGCGCAGGAACCCGATGATTGCAATTGCTGCAATCCTCTCACCTTGTTTAGCAGGTTTACGTTTGATGTTACCGCCATAGCTAGCCACTTAAAAAACTGCTTTATGCAAAAAGATTGGTTCCCCTATCGTCGTATAGAGCTTTGATACAATTTTGGGTTTCAATCCTCATCTTTTCCTAATAACTCCTTTGCAGCAGTAGATTGCACATGCTGCTTTGCGTGCTCTTTCTGCTATTTTCGCTTTCCACGTCATTTTGGAATCCAGAATAAGACCTAGATATTTGACCTGATGAGATGGGTTGAGACTCACCTCATCAAGTTTAGGTCGGACACGTGGAATTTTTTTACCTTGTCGTGAAGAGGACAAATTCCGTTTTCAGCGGAATAATCTTCAGAACACACCCTTTGCTCCACTTGATGAGAATACCTAGGGCAAAGTCTAGTCTTTCAGATAGGGTGTTAACAAATTTGACCGATATTGCTATTGCAACATCCGTCGGTATATGCTACGAATTTGCAGCCAGTCCACCACTAAGTTCCATTAAAGCACTCTACCTTGTGGGTGCCTCTGCAAGTCCTCTTTCTTAAGGTATTGTTTTCTAGTATGAAGTTAATGTTTGTAGGATTCTTAACAATTAAATGATTCAGCCACATTTAAAGCAATTTTACTGGAGGCGAGGAAAACATTATCAAAAGTGAATTTTTTACACATTCTTCACATGTTACTTTGTTAAATAACTTTTTTATTATGTAAGATATATATGTAGATCCTCCATTGGTTCTAGAAAAATGATGAGTGGGTTAAAAGGAGCAACAATTCCTTCGTTACCGTAGTGCATGGAACACTTTAGTCCTTAAGTACAGACTATATTTAAATAACTTTTTTTGCCGTTAAATTATAAATGCCATCTGTAGCAGCAGCATATAGCAGTAATAAATTTTTCACCAGTTTAAATGTTTTGTTTGATAGAAAATTAAATGGAAGTTTTGGTTTCGTTTATTTACCGATCCACTGGCTAGAAGTTGTATTTTCTTTATGAAATGATCGATGTTGATATGAATGCAAAACTAACACCTACAGCAGATTCTAATAATCTCAACAGCAGATCACTTCAAGCGCTACCGAATGACTAGCAGAAAGGCAGAAGCTCCTCCTGGCTCAACCAAAAATCTTGTTTGATTAGAAAATTAACAAGCCGTGAGGTGCGACTCATGAGGTCCACACGGTCAACTTCCCACTAATATCTACATAGATATTAAAAACATTAAACACAATAATAATTATGGAAATAATATTACTTCAAATAATAAAAATGTACTTCTCATAAAAGTTATTGGAATGACTTAATAATAATCGTAACAACTACGCGAGCGTCAATTGATTACGTAAGGATTTTGGTGCATTGGTTTGATTGATTATTCACGCAGATCAATCGGAGGCGGGACAGGTTACAAAGCAGTTTTTTCATTAAAGTTACAACATGGTGCTGTGAAGACTATTGAAAATCTACTTAAATGTTGCAAATATTAATAAACTTTGATTGACTTTACAACAATGTTTTTAGAGTCAGAGATTTAAGGTATAATGATTCGAATGAACCCTTTTTACATGGTGACTTTGAATGATTTTTTATTTTTTATTTAATTAATTAGATTTATTTTGTAATCCGAAGAAAATTTTTTGCTGCTTTCTCTACAAATATTTATAAAAATTTATAAATGCCATAAACATTTATTATTACGATGTGCAAATCAGGTTAAAAATGAATTTTTTTTATAAAAAACACTACTTTTCCAACAAAAAAAAATTATTAAATTATAAAAAAACGCTCTAACGATTCTTTTCAAATATAAAAAACATCATAAAAATGTTGATACGCATCGATTGCCACCTTAATGATGCAAAGATTATATTTGGTTCTCGAGATATAATGAATGACATAAATTACCTTGAACGTTTAATGAATTTTTATTTTTAATTTAATTTTTTTCGTAATCATGAAAAAAACTTTTGCTGTTTTTTTCACAAGCACTATTTGCAGTATACAAATTATATAAATATTGATTACTTAGATTCGAAAATCAAGTTAAAAATTTATTGTTTTTGAAAAAAAAAACCTAATTTTTTGCACTTTTTTTCGAAAAATTAAAAAACGGCTCCAAGATTTTTTTTAAAAACTTCATAAAATCACGGAAATGTTATTACGCGTCGATTGACACCTTGATGAAGCAAATCGTATGTTTGGTTCGTGAGATATAGCGCACGACAGAAATGACCTTCAAAGGGTCAAAACAACAAACCCCCCCGACCAAAGTGTACCAAAAACTAATCAGCTCTTAAGATTGCAAAGACGCTTCGTTTGACACCTCAAACAAGTTGATACAATTTTGTTTACGTGAGTTATGCTCGTAGAAAAAAGTGTCCACGAACGTACGTACGTACGTACACACACACACACACACACATACATCTCCCTTTCTAAAAACCCTTTATATATACTCTATAGACCTCAAAACGTAAAGAAAAGTTGAAAATTTCAATTTCGATTTTCGAGGCGATTACAAGAACTTCCCATATACTGGGAAGTTAAGAAAAAGTATTCCTCTACCAGAAGCTCACAAATTTAAACTCCAACAAGAATCTATAAACACACTTCATTTGCAAGCAAAATTAAAGATGCAGCGTGAATTATTATCACCATTTTATTTTATTTTCTTAAGCGGTAGATAATGCTTTGAAAACTTTTCAATGATTCGAAAATGACTTAAACAGCTGGGTTCTCCCATAATCACGCATAGCTGCATATTGAACACACATGGTGAACAGTTCATTCTCATCATAATTTCTCATATAAACTTTCATGCATATCGCCACGCACATTGACGAGCGTTGAAGCTGTCGGAATCGTTTTGAAATTCAAATGCCAGCTGTTTTGCAGATTAACGTCCTCATGAAGTTGGAGAGCTCCATGATGAGATGATGCTTGCAAGTGTCGGCAATCACCATAAGCCTTGAGGAATAAATTGCGACTATTAGAAAATATTCTACTTCCTTAAGAGTCCTTCATAAAAGCGCTCATGTGGATGAGTGTATGTTGATTTTGTTCCGTATGCTTTTCATTTTAAAAGTTTTTTATGTAACAGTTCAAGGATTTGGAAAAAGGAAATAAAGGCTTTGGTGTTTGTTTCCTACTATCTAGACCCTAATAGTTTAGCTGATGTTGGTCAAAAATGAAATCTTTCTTCAAATGAAAATTTGAAGACTGTTAAGATTTTCATTTTTCAAACCTAAATCTTTACATATTTTTATTTATCGCGTAAAAAAGATTGAACTGATTTTCTCAAAAGGCACAAAATTCCAGGTTTCCCGTTACATTTGTGTGCGTATTTATATACATTTATATATATATATATATATATATATATATATATATATATATATATATAT